>CANJKZ010000166.1:600000-1120000 GCA_947471745.1 Closterium sp. Naga37s-1
CACCCACGCACTCGGCACCCACGCACTCGGCACCCACGCACTCGCGCACCCACGCACTCGGCACCCACGCACTCGGCACCCACGCACTCGGCCACCCACGCACTCGCACCACGCACTCGGCACCCACGCACTCGGCACCCACGCACTCGGCACCCACGCACTCGGCACCCACGCACTCGGCAACCACGCACTGGCACCCACGCACTCGGCACCCACGCACTCGGCACCCACGCACTCGGCACCCCCGCACTCGGCACCCACGCACTCGGCACCCACGCACTCGGCACCCACGCACTCGGCAACCACGCACTCGGCACCCACGCACTCGGCACCCACGCACTCGGCACCCACGCACTCGGCAACCACGCACTCGGCACCCACGCACTCGGCACCCACGCACTCGGCACCCACGCACTCGGCAACCACGCACTCGGCACCCACGCACTCGGCACCCACGCACTCGGCAACCACGCACTCGGCACCCACGCACTCGGCACCCACGCACTCGGCACCCACGCACTCGGCAACCCACGCACTCGGCACCCACGCACTCGGCAACCACGCACTCGGCAACCACGCACTCGGCAACCACGCACTCGGCACCCACGCACTCGGCACCCACGCACTCGGCACCCACGCACTCGGCACCACGGCACTCGGCAACCACGCACTCGGCACCCACGCACTCGGCACCCCACGCACTCGGCACCCACGCACTCGGCACCCACGCACTCGGCACCCACGCACTCGGCACCCCCGCACTCGGCACCCACGCACTCGGCAACCACGCACTCGGGCAACCACGCACTCGGCAACCCACGCACTCGGCACCCACGCACTCGGCACCACGCACTCGGCACCACGGCCCCCCCACGCACTCGGCAACCACGCACTCGGCACCCACGCACTCGGCACCCACGCACTCGGCACCCACGCACTCGGCAACCACGCACTCGGCACCCACGCACTCGGCACCCACGCACTCTGGCACCCACGCACTCGGCACCCACGCACTCGGCACCCACGCACTCGGCACCCACGCACTCGGCAACCACGCACTCGGCACCCACGCACTCGGCACCCACGCACTCGGCACCCACGCACTCGGCACCACGCACTCGGCACCCACGCACTCGGCACCCACGCACTCGGCACCCACGCACTCGGCACCCACGCACTCGGCACCCACGCAACTCGGCACCCACGCACTCGGCAACCACGCACTCGGCACCCACGCACTCGGCACCCACGCACTCGGCACCCACGCACTCGGCACCCACGCACTCGGCAACCACGCACTCGGCACCCACGCACTCGGCACCCACGCACTCGGCACCCACGCACTCGGCACCCACGCACTCGGCAACCACGCACTCGGCACCCACGCACTCGGCAACCACGCACTCGGCACCCACGCACTCGGCAACCACGCACTCGGCACCCACGCACTCGGCAACCACGCACTCGGCACCCACGCACTCGGCACCCACGCACTCGGCACCCACGCACTCGGCAACCACGCACTCGGCAACCACGCACTCGGCACCCACGCACTCGGCAACCACGCACTCGGCACCCACGCACTCGGCACCCACGCACTCGGCACCCACGCACTCGGCAACCACGCACTCGGCAACCACGCACTCGGCACCACGCACTCGGCACCCACGCACTCGGCAACCACGCACTCGGCACCCACGCACTCGGCACCCACGCACTCGGCACCCACGCACTCGGCACCCACGCACTCGGCACCCACGCACTCGGCACCACGCACTCGGCACCCACGCACTCGGCACCCACGCACTCGGCACCCACGCACTCGGCACCACGCACTCGGCACCCACGCACTCGGCAACCCACGCACTCGGCACCCACGCACTCGGCACCCACGCACTCGGCAACCACGCCACTCGGCAACCACGCACTCGGCAACCACGCACTCGGCAACCACGCACTCGGCAACCCACGCACTCGGCACCCACGCACTCGGCACCCACGCACTCGGCACCCACGCACTCGGCAACCACGCACTCGGCACCCACGCACTCGGCACCCACGCACTCGGCACCCACGCACTCGGCACCCACGCACTCGGCACCCACGCACTCGGCAACCACGCACTCGGCACCCACGCACTCGGCACCCACGCACTCGGCACCCACGCACTCGGCCACCCACGCACTCGGCACCCACGCACTCGGCACCCACGCACTCGGCAACCACGCACTCGGCAACCACGCACTCGGCAACCACGCACTCGGCAACCACGCACTCGGCACCCACGCACTCGGCACCCACGCACTCGGCAACCACGCACTCGGCACCCACGCACTCGGCAACCACGCACTCGGCAACCACGCACTCGGCACCCACGCACTCGGCACCACGCACTCGGCAACCACGCACCGGCACCCACGCACTCGGCACCCACGCACTCGGCAACCACGCACTCGGCAACCACGCACTCGGCAACCACGCACTCGGCACCCACGCACTCGGCACCCACGCACTCGGCAACCACGCACTCGGCACCCACGCACTCGGCACCCACGCACTCGGCACCACGCACTCGGGCACCCACGCACTCGGCCACCACGCACTCGGCAACCACGCACTCGGCACCCACGCACTCGGCAACCACGCACTCGGCACCCACGCACTCGGCACCCGCACTCGGCACCCACGCATCGGCAACCACGCACTCGGCCACCCACGCACTCGGCACACGCACTCGGCACCACGCACTCGGCTACCCACGCACTCGGCACCCACTGCACTCGGCACCCACGCACTCGGCAACCACGCACTCGGCACCCACGCACTCGGCAACCACGCACTCGGCACCCACGCACTCGGCAACCCACGCACTCGGCACCCAACGCACTCGGCAACCACGCACTCGGCACCCACGCACTCGGCACCCACGCACTCGGCAACCCACGCACTCGGCACCACGCACTCGGCACCCACGCACTCGGCACCCACGCACTCGGCACCCCACGCACTCGGCACCCACGCACTCGGCACCCCACGCACTCGGCACCCACGCACCATCGGCACCCACGCACTCGGCACCCACGCACTCGGCAACCCACGCACTCGGCACCCACGCACTCGGCACCCACGCACTCGGCAACCCACGCACTCGGCACCCACGCACTCGCGCAACCACGCACTCGGCACCCACGCCACTCGGCCACCACGCACTCGGCACCCACGCACTCGGCACCCACGCACATCGGCACCCACGCACTCGGCACCCACGCACTCGGCACCCCACGCACTCGGCACCCACGCACTCGGCACCCACGCACTCGGCACACACGCACTCGGCACCACGCACTCGGCACCCACGCACTCGGCACCACGCCACTCGGCACCCACGCACTCGGCCACCCCGCACTCGGCACACCCACGCACTCGGCACCCACGCACTCGGCACCCACGCACTCGGCACCCACGCACTCGGCACCCACGCACTCGGCACCCACGCACTCGGCACCCCACGCACTCGGCACCCACGCACTCGGCACCCACGCACTCGGCACCCACGCACTCGGCACTCCACGCACTCTGGCACCCACGCACTCGGCACCCACGCACTCGGCACCCACGCACTCGGCACCCACGCACTCGGCACCCACGCACCGGCACCCACGCACTCGGCACCCACGCACTCGGCACCACGCACTCGGAACCCACGCACTCGGCACCCACGCACTCGGCACCCACGCACTCCGGCACCACGCACTCGGCACCCACGCACTCGGCACCCACGCACTCGGCACCCACGCACTCGGCACCCACGCACTCGGCACCCACGCACTCGGCACCCACGCACTCGGCACCCACTCACTCGGCACCCACGCACTCGGCACCCACGCACTCGGCACCCACGCACTCGGCACCCACGCACTCGGCACCCACGCACTCGGCACCCACGCACTCGGCACCCACGCACTCGGCACCCACGCACTCGGCACCCACGCACTCGGCACCCACGCACTCGGCACCCACGCACTCGGCACCCACGCACTCGGCACCCACGCACTCGGCACCCACGCACTCGGCACCCACGCACTCGGCACCACGCACTCGGCACCCACGCACTCGGCACCCACGCACTCGGCACCCACGCACTCGGCACCCACGCACTCGGCACCCACGCACTCGGCACCCACGCACTCGGCACCCACGCACTCGGCACCCACGCACTCGGCACCCACGCACTCGGCACCCACGCACTCGGCACCCACGCACTCGGCACCCACGCACTCGGCCACCCACGCACTCGGCACCCACGCACTCGGCACCCACGCACTCGGCACCACGCACTCGGCACCCACGCACTCGGCACCCACGCACTCGGCACCCACGCACTCGGCACCCACGCACTCGGCACCCACGCACTCGGCACCCACGCACTCGGCACCCACGCACTCGGCACCACGCACTCGGCACCCACGCACTCGGCACCCACGCACTCGGCACCCACGCACTCGGCACCCACGCACTCGGCACCACGCACTCGGCACCCACGCACTCGGCACCCACGCACTCGGCACCCACGCACTCGGCACCCACGCACTCGGCACCCACGCACTCGGCACCCACGCACTCGGCACCCACGCACTCGGCACCCACGCACTCGGCACCCACGCACTCGGCAACCCACGCACTCGGCACCCACGCACTCGGCACCCACGCACTCGGCACCACGCACTCGGCAACCACGCACTCGGCACCCACGCACTCGGCACCCCACGCACTCGGCACCCACGCACTCGGCACCCACGCACTCGGCACCCACGCACTCGGCCACCCACGCACTCGGCACCACGCACTCGGCAACCCACGCACTCGGCACCCACGCACTCGGCACCCACGCACTCGGCACCCACGCACTCGGCACCCACGCACTCGGCACCCACGCACTCGGCACCCACGCACTCGGCACCCACGCACTCGGCACCCACGCACTCGGCACCCACGCACTCGGCACCCACGCACTCGGCACCCACGCACTCGGCACCCACGCACTCGGCACCCACGCACTCGGCACCCACGCACTCGGCACCCACGCACTCGGCACCCACGCACTCGGCACCCACGCACTCGGCACCCACGCACTCGGCACCCACGCACTCGGCACCCACGCACTCGGCAACCCACGCACTCGGCACCCCCGCACTCGGCACCCACGCACTCGGCACCCACGCACTCGGCACCCACGCACTCGGCACCAACGCACTCGGCACCCCACGCACTCGGCACCCACGCACTCGGCACCCACGCACTCGGCAACTCGGCACCACGCACTCGGCACCCACGCACGCCCCACGCACTCGGCACCCACGCACTCGGCACCCACGCACTCGGCAACCCACGCACTCGGCACCCACGCACTCGGCACCCACGCACTCGGCACCCACGCACTCGGCACCCACGCACTCGGCCCCACGCCCCGGCACTCGGCCACCCACGCACTCGGCACCCACGCACTCGGGCACCCACGCACTCGGCACCACGCACTCGGCACCCACGCACTCGGCACCCCACGCACTCGGCACCCAACGCACTCGGCACCCACGCACTCGGCACCCACGCACTCGGCACCCACGCACTCGGCACCCACGCACTCGGCACCCACGCACTCGGCACCCACGCACTCGGCACCCCCCGGCACTCGGCACCCACGCACTCGGCACCCACGCACTCGGCACCCACGCACCGGCACCACGCACTCGGGCACCCACGCACTCGGCACCACGCACTCGGCACCCACGCACTCGGCACCCACGCACTCGGCACCCACGCACTCGGCACCCACGCACTCGGCACCCACGCACTCGGCACCCACGCACTCGGCACCCACGCACTCGGCACCCACGCACTCGGCAACCACGCACTCGGCACCCACGCACTCGGTCCACCCACGCACTCGGCCACCAGCAACTCGGCACCCACGCACTCGGCACCCACGCACTCGGCACCCACGCACTGGCACCCACGCACTCGGCACCCACGCACTCGGCCACCCACGCACTCGGCACCCACGCACTCGGCACCCACGCACTCGGCACCCACGCACTCGTCACCCACGCACTCGGCACCCACGCACTCGGCACCCACGCACTCGGCACCCACGCACTCGGCACCCACGCACTCGCGCACCCACGCACTCGTCACCCACGCACTCGGCACCCACCGCACTCGGCACCCACGCACTCGGCACCCACGCACTCGGCACCCACGCACTCGGCACCCACGCACTCGGCACCCACGCACTCGGCACCCACGCACTCGGCACCCACGCACTCGGCACCCACGCACTCGGCACCCACGCACTCGGCACCCACGCACTCGGCACCCACGCACTCGGCACCCACGCACTCGGCACCCACGCACTCGGCACCCACGCACTCGGCACCCACGCACTCGGCACCCACGCACTCGGCACCACGCACTCGGCACCCACGCACTCGGCACCCACGCACTCGGCACCCACGCACTCGGCACCCACGCACTCGGCACCCACGCACTCGGCACCCACGCACTCGGCACCCACGCACTCGGCACCCCACGCACTCGGCACCCACGCACTCGGCACCCACGCACTCGGCACCCACGCACTCGGCACCCACGCACTCGGCACCCACGCACTCGGCACCCACGCACTCGGCACCCACGCACTCGGCACCCACGCACTCGGCACCCACGCACTCGGCACCCACGCACTCGGCACCCACGCACTCGGCACCACGCACTCGGCACCCACGCACTCGGCACCCACGCACTCGGCACCCACGCACTCGGCACCCACGCACTCGGCACCCACGCACTCGGCACCCACGCACTCGGCACCCACGCACTCGGCACCACGCACTCGGGCCACCCCACGCACTCGGCACCCACGCACTCGGCACCCAGCACTCGGCACCCACGCACTCGGCACCCACGCACTCGGCACCCACGCACTCGGCACCCACGCCACTCGGCACCCACGCACTCGGCACCCACGCACTCGGCACCCACGCACTCGGCACCCACGCACTCGGCACCCACGCACTCGGCCACCCACGCACTCGGCACCCACGCCAATCGGCACCCACGCACTCGGCACCCACGCACTCGGCACCCACGCACTCGGCCACCACGCACTCGGCACCCACGCACTCGGCCAACCACGCACTCGGCACCCACGCACTCGGGACCCACGCACTCGGCACCCACGCACTCGGCACCCACGCACTCTTCCTCGGCACCCACGCACTCGGCACCCACGCACTCGGCACCCACGCACTCGGCACCACGCACTCGGACCCACGCACTCGGCACCCACGCACTCGGCACCCACGCACTCGGCACCCACGCACTCGGCAACCCACGCACTCGGCACCCACGCACTCGGCACCCCACGCACTCGGCACCCCACGCACTCGGCCACCCACGCAACTCCGGCACCCACGCACTCCGGCACCCACGCACTCGGCACCCACGCACTCGGCACCCAACGCCACTCGGCCACCCACGCACTCGGCACCCACGCAACTCTGGCACCCACGCACTCGGCACCCACGCACTCGGCACCCACGCACTCGGCACCCCACGCAACTCGGCCACCCACGCACTCGGCACCCCACGCACTCGGCACCCACGCACTCGGCAACCCACCGCACTCGCTCACCCACGCACTCGGCACCCACGCACTCGGCACCAACGCACTCTGTCCACCCACGGCACTCGGCACCCCACGCACTCGGCACCCACGCACTCGTACCCACGCACTCGGCACCCACGCCACTCGGCACCCACGCACTCGTCCACCCACGCACTCGGCACCCACGCACTCGGCAACCCACGCACTCGGCACCCCACTGCACCGGGCACCCCCCGCACTCGGCACCCCACGCACCTCGGCACCCACGCACTCGGCACCCACGCACTCGGCAACCACGCACTCGGCACCCACGCACTCGGCACCCACGCACTCGGCAACCACGCACTCGGCAACCACGCACTCGGCACCCACGCACTCGGCACCCACGCACTCGGCACCCCACGCACTGGCACCCACGCACTCGGCAACCACGCACTCGGCAACCACGCACTCGGCACCCACGCACTCGGCAACCACGCACTCGGCACCCCACGCACTCGGCACCCACGCACTCGGCACCCCACGCACTCGGCACCCAGCACTCGGCACCCACGCACTCGTCACCCACGCACTCGGCACCCACGCACTCGGCACCCACGCACTCGGCACCACGCACTCGGCACCCACGCACTCGGCACCCACGCACTCGGCACCCACGCACTCGGCACCCACGCACTCGGCACCCACGCACTCGGCACCCACGCACTCGGCACCCACGCACTCGGCACCACGCACTCGGCACCCCACGCACTCGGCCACCCACGCACTCGGCACCCACGCACTCGGCACCCACCGCACTCGGCACCCACGCACTCGGCCCCCACGCACTCGGCACCCCACGCACTCGGCACCCACGCACTCGGCACCCCACGCTACTCGGCACCCACGCACCCACGCACTCGGCACCCACGCACTCGGCACCCACGCACTCGGCACCCACGCACTCGGCACCCACGCACTCGGCACCCACGCACTCGGCACCCCACGCACTCGGCACCCACGCACTCGGCACCCACGCACTCGGCACCCACGCACTCGGCACCCACGCACTCGGCACCCACGCACTCGGCACCCACGCACTCGGCACCCACGCACTCGGCACCCACGCCACTCGGCACCCACGCACTCGGCACCCACGCACTCGGCACCCACGCACTCGGCACCCACGCACTCGGCACCACGCACTCGGCACCCACGCACTCGGCACCCCACGCACTCCGGCACCCACGCACTCGGCAACCCACGCACTCGGCACCCACGCCCCACTCGGACCACGCATCGGAACCCCCGCACTCGGCACCCACGCACTCGGCACCCACGCACTCGGCACCCACGCACTCGGCACCCACGCACTCGGCACCCACGCACTCGGCACCCACGCACTCGGCACCACGCACTCTGCACCCACGCACTCGGCACCCACGCACTCGGCACCCACGCACTCGGCACGCACTCGGCACCCACGCACTCGGCACCCAGCCACTCGGCACCCACGCACTCGGCACCCCCACGCACTCGGCACCCACGCACTCGGCACACCACGCACTCGGCACCCACGCACTCGGCACCCACGCACTCGGCACCCACGCACTCGGCACCCACGCACTCGGCACCCACGCACTCGGCACCCACGCACTCGGCACCCCACGCACTCGGCACCCACGCACTCGGCACCCACGCACTCGGCACCCACGCACTCGGCACCCACGCACTCGGCACCCACGGCACTGCGGGCACCCACGCACTCGGCACCCACGCACTCGGCACCCACGCACTCGGCAACCACGCACTCGGCCACCCACGCACTCGGCACCCACGCACTCGGCACCCACGCACTCGGCACCCACGCACTCGGCACCCCACGCACTCGGCACCCACGCACTCGGCACCCACGCACTCGGCACCCACGCACTCGGCACCCACGCCACTCGGCACCCACGCACTCGGCACCCACGCACTCGGCACCCACGCACTCGGCACCCACGCACTCGGCACCCACGCACTCGGCACCACGCACTCGGCACCCACGCACTCGGCACCCACGCACTCGGCACCCACGCACTCGGCACCCACGCACTCGGCACCCACGCACTCGGCAACCCACGCACTCGGCACCCACGCACTCGGCACCCACGCACTCGGCACCCACGCAATCGGCACCCACGCACTCGGCACCCACGCACTCGGCACCACGCACTCGGCCCCCACGCACTCGGCACCCACGCACTCGGGGCACCCACCGCACTCGGCACCCACGCACTCGGCACCCACGCACTCGGCACCCACGCACTCGGCACCCACGCACTCGGCACCCACGCACTCGGCACCCACGCACTCGGCACCCACGCACTCGGCACCCACGCACTCGGCACCCACGCACTCGGCACCCACGCACTCGGCACCCACGCACTCCGGCACCCACGCACTCGGCACCCACGCACTCGGCACCCACGCACTCGGCCAACCCACGCACTCGGCACCCACGCACTCGGCACCCACGCACTCGGCACCCACGCACTCGGCACCCACGCACTCGGCACCCACGCACTCGGCACCCACGCACTCGGCACCCACGCACTCGGCACCCACGCACTCGGCACCCACGCACTCGGCACCCACGCACTCGGCACCCACGCACTCGGCCACCCACGCACTCGGCACCCACGCACTCGGCACCCACGCACTCGGCACCCACGCACTCGGCACCCACGCACTCGGCACCCACGCACTCGGCACCCACGCACTCGGCACCCACGCACTCGGCACCCACGCACTCGGCACCCACGCACTCGGCACCCACGCACTCGGCACCCACGCACTCGGCACCCACGCACTCGGCACCCACGCACTCGGCACCCACGCACTCGGCACCCACGCACTCGGCACCCACGCACTCGGCACCCACGCACTCGGCACCCACGCACTCGGCACCACGCACTCGGCACCCACGCACTCGGCACCCACGCACTCGGCACCCACGCACTCGGCACCCACGCACTCGGCACCCACGCACTCGGCACCCACGCACTCGGCCACCCCACGCACTCGGCACCCACGCACTCGGCACCCACGCACTCGGCACCCACGCACTCGGCACCCACGCACTCGGCACCCACGCACTCGGCACCCACGCACTCGGCAACCACGCACTCGGCACCCACGCACTCGGCACCCACGCACTCGGCACCCACGCACTCGGCACCCCACGCACTCGGCACCCACGCACTCGGCAACCCACGCACTCGGCACCCACGCACTCGGCACCCACGCACTCGGCACCACGCACTCGGCACCCACGCACTCGGCAACCCACGCACTCGGCACCCACGCACTCGCGCACCCACGCACTCGGCAACCCACGCACTCGGCACCCACGCACTCGGCACCCACGCACTCGGCACCCACGCACTCGGCACCCACGCACTCGGCACCCACGCACTCGGCACCCACGCACTCGGCACCCCGCACTCGGCACCCACGCACTCGGCCCCCACGCACTCGGCCCCCACGCACTCGGCACCCACGCACTCGGCACCCACGCACTCGGCACCCACGCACTCGGCACCCACGCACTCGGCACCCACGCAACTCGGCACCACGCACTCGGCACCCACGACTCGGCACCCACGCACTCGGCACCCACGCACTCGGCACCCACGCACTCGGCACCCACGCACTCGGCACCCACGCACTCGGCACCCACGCACTCGGCACCACGCACTCGGCACCCACGCACTCGGCACCCACGCACTCGGCACCCACGCACTCGGCACCCACGCACTCGGCACCCACGCACTCGGCACCCACGCACTCGGCACCCACGCACTCGGCAACCACGCACTCGGCACCCACGCACTCGGCACCCACGCACTCGGCACCCACGCACTCGGCACCCCACGCACTGCACCCACGACCGGCACCCACGCACTCGGCACCCACGCACTCGGCACCCACGCACTCGGCACCCACGCACTCGGCACCCACGCACTCGGCACCCACGCACTCGGCACCCACGCACTCGGGCACCCACGCACTCGGCACCCACGCACTCGGCACCCACGCACTCGGCACCCACGCACTCGGCACCCACGCACTCGGCACCCACGCACTCGGCACCCACGCACTCGGCACCCCACGCACTCGGCACCACGCACTCGGCAACCCACGCACTCGGCACCCACGCACTCGGCACCCACGCACTCGGCACCCACGCACTCGGCACCCACGCACTCGGCACCCACGCACTCGGCACCACGCACTCGGCACCCACGCACTCGGCACCCACGCACTCGGCACCCACGCACTCGGCACCCACGCACTCGGCACCCACGCACTCGGCACCCACGCACTCGGCACCCACGCACTCGGCACCCACGCACTCGGCACCCACGCACTCGGCACCCACGCACTCGGCACCCACGCACTCGGCACCCACGCACTCGGCACCCACGCACTCGGCACCCACGCACTCGGCAACCACGCACTCGGCACCCACGCACTCGGCAACCACGCACTCGGCACCCACGCACTCGGCACCCACGCACTCGGCACCCACGCACTCGGCACCCACGCACTCGGCACCCACGCACTCGGCACCCACGCACTCGGCACCCACGCACTCGGCAACCACGCACTCGGCACCCACGCACTCGGCACCCACGCACTCGGCACCCACGCACTCGGCACCCACGCACTCGGCAACCACGCACTCGGCAACACTCGGCACCCACGGCACTCGGCACCCCCGCACTCGGCACCCACGCACTCGGCACCCAACGCACTCGGCACCCACGCACTCGGCACCCACGCACTCGGCACCCACGCACTCGGCACCCACGCACTCGGCACCCCGCACTCGGAACCCACGCACTCGGCACCCACGCACTCGGCACCAGCACTCGGCACCACGCACTCGTCACACGCACTCGGCACCCACGCACTCTGGCACCCACGCACTCGGCACCCACGCACTCGGCAACCCACGCACTCGGCACCCACGCACTCGGCCCCACGCACTCGGCACCCACGCATCGGCACCCACGCACTCGGCACCCACGCACTCGGCACCCACGCACTCGGCACCCACGCACTCGGCACCCACGCACTCGGCACCACGCACTCGGCACCCACGCCACTCGGCACCCACGCACTCGGCACCCACGCACTCGGCACCCACGCACTCGGCACCCACGCACTCGGCACCCACGCACTCGGCAACCCACCGGCAGCTCGGCACCCACGCACTCGGCACCCACGCACTCGGCACCCACGCACTTCGGCCACCCACGCACCGGCACCCACGCACTCGGCACCCCACGCACTCGGCACCCACGCACTCGGCCACCCACGCACTCGGCACCCACGCACTCGGCACCCACGCACTCGGCACCCACGCACTCGGCACCCACGCACTCGGCACCCACGCACTCGGCACCCACGCACTCGGCACCACCGCACTCGGCACCACGCACTCGTCACCCACGCACTCGGCACCCACGCACTCGGCACCCACGCACTCGGCACCCACGCACTCGGCACCCACGCACTCGGCACCCACGCACTCGGCACCCACGCACTCGGCACCCACGCACTCGGCACCCACGCACTCGGCACCCACGCACTCGGCACCCACGCACTCGGCACCCACGCACTCGGCACCCACGCACTCGGCACCCACGCACTCGGCACCCACGCACTCGGCACCCAACGACACTCCGGCACCCACGCACTCGGCACCCACGCACTCGGCACCCACGCACTCGGCACCCACGCACTCGGCACCCACGCACTCGGCACCCACGCACTCGGCACCCCCGCACTCGGCACCCACGCACTCGGCACCCACGCACTCGGCACCCACGCACTCGGCACCCACGCACTCGGCACCCACGCACTCGGCACCCACGCACTCGGCACCCACGCACTCGGCACCCACGCACTCGGCACCCACGCACTCGGCACCCACGCACTCGGCACTCTCAGCACGCAGCTCTCACTTGCGCTTCTTCTCCATGTCGATGTTCCTCTGCCGACTCTTCTCCCACAGCAGCGTCAACTCCTGGTGCAGCCAGACAGATATACAGCCACACATGCATGCATACAGTCACACACATGTACAGTCACACAGATGTGCAATCACCAATGCATTCAGTCACACATGCACACACAGCAGTATCCAGCACAAACCAAATGGGACCACAAACACACACACACATGGGAGGGCAAGTTCAGGCTATGGCCTTTCACAGCATGGCATGGCGTGGCATGGCGTGTGGCAGGACGTGGCAGGACGTGGCAGGGCGTGGCATGGCGTGGCTAGTACAGACATAGTCCCCTATCGCCCCATCCTACTATGTCCCCTCCCCCAGCCTCTCTCCTAAACCCGTTGGCGCTGGGCTGATGCACTCTGCGCTCATGCACTCAGCCCGTTTGCTCCAAACCCGCCTCTCACTACACTTAGCACGTGCTAAACCTTGTCTGCCTGAACGCGCCTTTTCAGATCAGGGGTTCGGGGGTTAAAGGGCAAATCTACAGCCCTGGCGCGCTAAACCCTGCCCGTGCCCACCTTCTCGAGATCAAAGAGCGGGCGGCGGCGCTTCTTCCGCGCCTCCGCCAATTCCTGCGCGCAGGGGAAAAGGTAGGAAGGGGAACGGGGAGGAGAGGGGGGGGGGGGGAGAGGAAGGAAGGAGAGAGGGTAGGAGGGGGAGCGGAGGAGGAGAGGAAGAAACTAAGACGCGACGGGCGGGGGGGAGAGTGTGGGAGTGATAAGACGAGAGGAGGTGCGAGAGGGTTTAATGCAGCAGGCGCTGGAGGGTACAGAGGGTAGGAGAGGCGGACAAAAGGGAAGGGTTTTGAGGGGGGGACGGGGTTCAAAGGAGGGACGGAGTCCATGGGAATGACGAGGTGCTTTAAAGCCGACGAATGCCATGAGTGCCATTGCACGCACCTTCCTCTGCTTCCTATCCATCGGTCCGCTAGGTGCGCTCTCCCCTCTTCCTCCCCCTCGCCCTTGTCCGCCGCCCCGCCCCCCGCCTCGTCCCCCGTCCCTCCCGCGCCCGCCTCCTCTCCCCCACCCCCGGCCCCCCGCGCCTCCCCTTCCGCCCTCGCCAGAACCTCCGCCTGCGCCTTCAAACTTGCGCTTTCTCGAATCGCCCGGGCTGGCGCCCCCGCCGCGCCCAATGGCTCCGCCTGCTGCGCCCTGCTGTCTTCCCCAATCCCCCTTTCCGCCGCCTCTTCCCCCCCTCTCGTCGCCTCTTCCGCGTCTGCCTCCCCAGCCTCCCCCTCGTCTTCCCCCCCCTCCATCCGATCCCCGCCCAGCCCCGCCCCCCGAACCTGAACCTCCCCAACCTCCCTTATACCCTGAACCTTGCGAGTCCCTTGAACCTCCAAATGATCCGCTAAACCCTCGACCGCCTCGTCCGCCTCTTCCGCCACTTCCACCTCTTCCGCCTCTCCCGCGGCCTCCGCCGCGAGGGTTTCCCCCCCAACTATCTGCCATCTGTCTAGATGCTCGTAGTTCAGTTCAAATGAGAAGTATTTGGAGCACTGTTGTGGAAATTGGTTGGGATATTGAGGAGACTGGCTCTTGTTCAAGATCAGGGGTGCGAAAATGCGAGTTGCTAGCTGTGCGGGGTATAACATTTCTCGGAGTGTAGGTCATGCAGATATACTTTGTTAGTGTACGGTGTCTTACGGTGTTATACTGTCACAGACCGAACTCCCGTTACTGTGTCTGGACGCGCTCTGATTGGTCTGCTGACAGCACAGTCTCGAAATCTACCATCGCAATTCGTCGACTTTCCCACCACGTCAAACGAACTGAGCCTTGCATGGATGATCGCGCTGGTTCTCGCCGTTTATTGGCTGATCTTCCTGCACATTTCGTAACATTCCCTCGTTGACAGGCAATCATTACGCATCGCAGCCGTTCGTAAAGAATCGGAGGGCGTGTATTACCCGTGTCAGCTTCTTCATGTTTTCGCTTTCCGCTAATGTCGCGAACATCCCTGCGACTCGCGCCAAACCGCAATTTCGTCGCAAACCACCACGGTTTTCACTCACCTCTTCACCTCACCACACCAGCCACCGAAGGAAAAAGCCGTTGAGAGAGAAGAAGCACCGTAAATCAACGAAGTATAACACGCAAAACCGTATCGAAACGCACAAAAACTTCTACGAAATTAGAAACCAGCAGCAGCAACTTCACCACCAGGCCATCTCACGGAGGAGCTTTATATAATGGGGTATCACAGCGACGTTCACTCGCACATCTATATTACAGGACTGCAGCTGAACTTGTTCCGGCCATATCGACAGTAGCTGACTACGCGTAACAACCCAGCAAACAGCCTCGCTAGCTCCATAATTCCAAGATATTCTTCGTCTTGTGTTTTCAAGCTCCTCTCTAGAATCCTCTCCAGGAGCAGACTACAAGTAACGATTACTCCAAGGTCGTTTCCGGCTATGGCCACGGCACTCGTACCATCAACTCCTGCGACGCGTTCGACAACGTCCTTCGCCGACCTATCAGAAGACGTCCTTCTACACCTGCTTTCCCGGCCGTCCTCCGACCCGAACCGCGAGCTTTCCCCGGAAGACCTCGCGCGGCTCGAGGCGGTCTGCTACGCCCTCCGCCGCCCGCTGCTGCTCCCCCCGAACCGCCGCCACTCCGTCGTCGAAACCTCCGCGCGCGCGCGATGCTTGCGCCACCCGCTTCTGGCGCGCGTGCCGGCGGACATCCTGTGCGGAATGGCGGCGCAGCGGTGCGGCGGAAGCTGGCTGCGCGTCCTGCGCTTCGCATGGGCGGTGGAGGACGCCTGGGGGTTGCGGCGGGAAGCGGAGGAAGAGTCGCTGCGCGGGGAAGCCCGCGCGCCGAGCGCCGGCGCGCGGAGCTCCGACGAGCTGGCATCAGCAGTTTACGCGGGTGATTACTGTTCATTCCAGATAAAGACAAACGGCGAGCTGTGGGTGTACGGTTCAGGCTCGCGCGACGGTTCTCCCCAGTTCACCCTTCCGCCAGCCTCAAATCAACCTCCCCCAGATCATCAGCCCGCCCCAGTAGCTACCGCGGATCAACCTCCCCCAGATGAACCTGCCCTGGCGAGAGACGGGAACCAGGCGGCAGGCCAAGGGTGGGCGGCTGCCGCCCTTGCTGCCGGCCTGGCTGCTGTCAGGCTCGGAACTGGGCAAGGTGGCGGTGCCGTACCAACAGGTTCGGCAGCAGCAGGTTCGGCAGTAGCAGGCGCGGAGAGGCCTGGCGTACAAGCGCAGCAGCAGGTGCAGCAGCGGCGGGGAGGGGCGCGGGGGCGGAGGGGAGCCCTGAGGGCGCAAATTGTGGTGGGGGGAAGCGCGGACGCGGAGGGGAATGGGGAGAACGGATGGAACGGGGGGAATGCGGCGAGTAGGGAGGAAGCTGAGGGCGGCATGGGGGAGAGGGTGGCGCAAGTGGCGGGCGGGAGAGCCTTCACTGTGATACTAACGAAGTCCGGGGACGTTTACACTATGGGGCAGGACACTAACGGGTGCTGTGGGCACGCGCAGGACGGGGTGGGGAAGAAATTTCCCCAGCCGAAATTAGTGGAGGCTTTAAGAGGCGTGCCATGTCAGCAGGTCGCAACAGGGAGGAGCCATGTTCTCGTGCTTGCTCGGGATGGGACGGTGTATGCATTCGGAGCGGGCGGCAACGGCCGGCTGGGTCTGGGAGATACGGACGACAGATGCCGGCCGACGGTCGTTGAGGGGCTGCGGTCAGAGGTGCTGGCTGCCATGCTGGGCGGATTGACGGGCGGCAGCAGCGGTGGGAATACGGATGGCAACAACAACAGTACGGGCGGCAACAGTAGCGATACGGACGGCCAAAACAACGAAACGGGTGGCAGCAGCACCAACAAAAGCACCAACAACAGCGGCGGCAGCAGCAGTGATCCGTACGGACAGTACCGCATAGTGAGTGTAGCAGCTGGCGCCAGTCACTCCCTGGCCGTCACTGCTGCTGGCGTGGTGCTGGCGTTTGGCAGAGGGCACAGCGGCCAGCTGGGGGGCGCGCAGGGGTGGGGGGAATGGGCGGGGGGAGTGCAGGGATTGGGAGAGGAGGGGGGGGAGTGGATGAGGGGAGGAGGAGGACGGGTGGGGCAAGTGCAGGGCCGAGCGGGGGGTGTTTCTAGAGTGCATGTGGGCAGACGTGCAGGGGGTGGTGCTGCTGCTGTTGGCACCGCTGCATCCGCACGTGCTTCTGGTGCTGCTACAGCTGCAGTGGCGGCTGCTGCTACAGCTGCGGCAGTGGCGGCTGCTGCTACAGCTGCAGCAGCGGCGGCTGCTACAGCCGACCTGTCAGACTGTCTGGTACCGCACCCCATAGCATGGCTGGTGGGGGCGGGTGTGCGTGTGATGAAGGTGGCTGCTTCGGTTGACTACTCTGCTGCTCTTGACTGCCTGGGACGGGTGAGTGAAACGTAAGGTGTGAAAAGGTGTTAGAAGGTCTTAGGAGGTGTGTTCTGCTGCTCCTGGCTGCCTGGTGCTGCACCCCATAGCGTGGCTGGTGGGTTCGGGCGTGCGTCTGATGAAGGTGGCGGCTTCAGTTGACTATTCCGCTGCTCTCGACTGCCTGGGAAGGGTGAGTGCACGAATGAGTGAAGAGGCCTTCTCTGCTGCTCTTGATTGCCTGGGATGGGTGAGTGCAGGAATGAGGTGTGAAGAGGTGTAAAGAGGCGTTAGAGGGTATATTCCGCTTCTCTTGACTGCCTGGGGTGGGTGAGTGCACGAATGAGTGAACCGGCCTTCTCTGCTGCTCTTGCTCCCGTTCTATTGCCGAAAAGTCATTTCATCTAACGAATCTGGGTCATTCAAGCCGTCTTGTGGGTGCTAACCTAAATCCCATCGGCTGCTGTCTTCCCTTGTGCGACCTATGGCCTGTCGCGCTCTCTCTCTCTGTGGGCAGGTGCACATGTGGGGGTCGGGTTACTGTGGGTGCTTGGGCAACGGCAGCGAGGCCAATGAGGTGCTGCCACGTGTCGTGGAGGGGCTGCTGCACACGCGGATAGTGCAGGTATGATTGGCCGATCTGCGTGTGATCCACATGTGGCGTTTGCATCAACTTCACAGCGACTGTCATAATTATTGTCATAATCATTGTCATAATCATATGTGACTTTAGGCATAACCACAAACATGTTCACATATTCTCACTCCTTTCGATCAGGTGACGCTGGGCAAGCGCAAGACGCTAGCTCTGGACGACCAAGGGCGCGTGCTGGCGTTTGGGTGGAGTGGACTGCTTGGCGACTCAACATTTAGCGACATAGATGATAGCATATATATGTGAAAGTCACATTCATGAATTTCCCCTCCTTCTAACCAGGTGACTCTGGGTAAGCGCAAGACGTTAGCTCTGGACGACCAAGGGCGGGTGCTGGCGTTTGGGTGGACGGCGTTTGGAGGGCTGGGCGTGGCGGCAGGGCGAGACAAAGTCTTCTTTCCCATGCCTGTTGAGGCTCTGGAGGGGAAGCGAGTGGTGCAGGTGAGGGGGGAAGGCAAGAGGTTGATGTGTTGAGGACCCCCTAGCTCTGGGGTCCGTTCAGCTAGGGCATGGACGCACGGCGAGTCAAGGTTTTGGCTCCATGCCTGTCGAGGCTCTGGAGGGGAAACGAGTGGTGCAGGTGAGGGGGAAAGGCAAGAGGGTGTTTGGGGGAGGCACCGTGGCAGCAGGGAGACGGACAAGGTGTTTCGTGGGACTGGGAGACGGACTGTGCTTGATGCGTGACGTGATCCCAACTTCTGAAGCGCCTCAGAATGGAATCAGCCTGCTCGTGATACGTTTGATTTCGCTGTTGATGCATGCACTGCGCGCATTACTGCTCGTTTCTGCAGCACAATCCCCCATGCTTCGTCAATGTGTTGAACAGAAGCAATGTGAGTACCATGTGTGTGTGTGTGTGTGTGTGTGTGTGTGTGTGTGTGTGTGTGTGTGTGTGTGTGTGTGTGTGTGTGTGTGTGTGTGTGTGTGTGTGTGTGTGTGTGTGTGTGTGTGTGTGTGTGTGTGTGTGTGTGTGTGTGTGTGTGTGTGTGTGTGTGTGTGTGTGTGTGTGTGTGTGTGTGTGTGTGTGTGTGTGTGTGTGTGTGTGTGTGTGTGTGTGTGTGTGTGTGTGTGTGTGTGTGTGTGTGTGTGTGTGTGTGTGTGTGTGGGGGTGTGTGTTTCATGCAAAAGATCAGCACAGGAGGAGCCTACCACACTGTTGCCCCGTGCCCTGAAGTTTTTTGAGTCAACTAAAGAATCATTCGCCTTGTGCCTTGAGTGTGTGTGTGTTTCCATGTGCTTCATCCCGACAAGCAGATCAGCACAGGAGCCTACCACACCATTGCCCTGTGCCGTGACGGCACCTGCATTGGCTTTGGGGACAACGAGCAGGGACAGCTGGAGCTGCACTGATGAAGGATCGGCAGGAGCTGGAACTTCAGATCTGCAGTTCTCCTCTATGAGGGAAGACCCTTGCCTTGGGACTTTGAGTGACGGCACCTGCATTGGCTTCGGGGACAACGAGCAGGGACAGCTGGAGCTGCACTGATGGTCTGCTTATTGAGAATTCTAAAAAAACATATTCGGCTGGAGCTGCACTGGTGGTGGTGCTGCACTCAAAGCAGAGCTGCACTCATGCCATGTCACTGTTACAAGGATACCGTACAGTATGTGGTGTGTACCCAAAAGTTTATGTGCATGCGTGTAACCAAAACGTGTAACTGCTCCTTTTTTAACGCGTACTAATGTTTGTGCAAGATGTCTGGTTGCAATGAAAATCCAGTATCACCAAACTCTTTATGGCTGAACAGTTGGGACTCATTTGAAAAATAAGAGGCTGCTAAATCTGAAAGGCAGCAGTCAAACTTTCAAAAGCCTACCTACAGCAGTCTGAGAAACAATTACTAGCTTGCATAATTTAACCAGAGGGTTGCATGCAAGAGTGCTGTAGAGAGATTTGTCAGCAAAAGGCAGGCAGTGATTGCTGCAGAGACAGTGTCTGTCGGCAATAAATAAGCACTGTTTCAATAATAAGCAGAGGAGAGTGATTGCTTGCGGCGGGGCTTCTCAGCAGCCCCTCCCTGTTGCTGCCGCATCATGGCTGCAAACTCCTCGTAGTCGATCGTGCCACTCTGTTACCACACAAGGGGAAAGTGAACGGGGCAGGGAAAAAGGTCCGAGATTAATACGATTATTTCGGGGGCCTCAAGAGGCTTTTCCGGCCCTCCTCCCTGTTGCTGCCGCATCATGCCTGCAAACTCCTCGTAGTCAATCGTGCCGCTCTGTTTCACACAAGGGGAAAGTGAACGGGGCAGAAAACGGACTCGGGATTAGTATTTTTCAACTGGTAGCAGTAACTACTTGACTGGCGTAACTACTTGACTGGCCACCACAGTTGGAAGGTGGGAGAAAGAAAGAGGTGGGAGAAAGAAAGAGGTGGGAGAAAGAAAGAAGGGAGTCATCAGGTCAGGCTTATGGTCTAGGGTGCAGCAACTCCACAAACCCTCCCCACTCACTCAAGTCATCCCCAGTTCACTCAACATTTGCCTTGCACTCCACATGCCCTTGACACCACACCGTCACATTCGATTCCAGTCATTATGTACCAGCACCAGCACCAGCACCACCACCAGCAGCACCACCACCAGCACCAGCACCACCAGCAGCAGCACCACCACCAGCACCACCACCAGCAGCACCACCACCAGCACCACCACCAGCAGCGGCACCACCACTCCACATGCCATCCCTTCTCCTCCATCAGGTGCTAACCTGGTCCACCCCCCCGGACCGGATCCACATGCCGTCGACATCACAACAACACGTTCGACCATCCCACACTGCCATTCCACATGGTAGTACAGTACCCCCCTCCCATCAACTCACCTCCTCCGTGTCCATCTGCTTTATGATCTGCGGGATGGCACTTGGCTACAGACAGCATGTCCTTGTCACCACAACGCACCATCACATTTCAGTCTAGTCTTGTACCGCCAAGACTCGTGGTAACCCCCCCCTCATCAACTCACCCAATTCTCAAACAAAGTGGATCATCTGCTCGATATCCCCCGGCTCCAGCATGCCCTCATCCTCCCCAAACACACGTTTGATCACTCCACACTGCCACTCCCACCTCACATGCCATCCCCAACCCTCTCCCAACCCCTTAGTCTCACCTTATCCGTGTCCACTTGTTCAATCATCTGCTCGATATCCCCCGGCTCCAGCATGCCCTCATCCTCCCCAAACACACGTTTGATCACTCCACACTGCCACTCCCACCTCACATGCCATCCCCAACCCTCTCCCAACCCCTTAGTCTCACCTTATCCGTGTCCACTTGTTCAATCATCTGCTCGATATCCCCCGGCTCCAGCATGCCCTCATCCTCCCCAAACACACGTTTGATCACTCCACACTGCCACTCCCACCTCACATGCCATCCCCAACCCTCTCCCAACCCCTTAGTCTCACCTTATCCGTGTCCACTTGTTCAATCATCTGCTCGATATCCCCCGGCTCCAGCATGCCCTCATCCTCCCCAAACACACGTTTGATCACTCCACACTGCCACTCCCACCTCACATGCCATCCCCAACCCTCTCCCAACCCCTTAGTCTCACCTTATCCGTGTCCACTTGTTCAATCATCTGCTCGATATCCCCCGGCTCCAGCATGCCCTCATCCTCCCCAAACACACGTTTGATCACTCCACACTGCCACTCCCACCTCACATGCCATCCCCAACCCTCTCCCAACCCCTTAGTCTCACCTTATCCGTGTCCACTTGTTCAATCATCTGCTCGATATCCCCCGGCTCCAGCATGCCCTCATCCTCCCCAAACACACGTTTGATCACTCCACACTGCCACTCCCACCTCACATGCCATCCCCAACCCTCTCCCAACCCCTTAGTCTCACCTTATCCGTGTCCACTTGTTCAATCATCTGCTCGATATCCCCCGGCTCCAGCATGCCCTCATCCTCCCCAAACACACGTTTGATCACTCCACACTGCCACTCCCACCTCACATGCCATCCCCAACCCTCTCCCAACCCCTTAGTCTCACCTTATCCGTGTCCACTTGTTCAATCATCTGCTCGATATCCCCCGGCTCCAGCATGCCCTCATCCTCCCCAAACACACGTTTGATCACTCCACACTGCCACTCCCACCTCACATGCCATCCCCAACCCTCTCCCAACCCCTTAGTCTCACCTTATCCGTGTCCACTTGTTCAATCATCTGCTCGATATCCCCCGGCTCCAGCATGCCCTCATCCTCCCCAAACACACGTTTGATCACTCCACACTGCCACTCCCACCTCACATGCCATCCCCAACCCTCTCCCAACCCCTTAGTCTCACCTTATCCGTGTCCACTTGTTCAATCATCTGCTCGATATCCCCCGGCTCCAGCATGCCCTCATCCTCCCCAAACACACGTTTGATCACTCCACACTGCCACTCCCACCTCACATGCCATCCCCAACCCTCTCCCAACCCCTTAGTCTCACCTTATCCGTGTCCACTTGTTCAATCATCTGCTCGATATCCCCCGGCTCCAGCATGCCCTCATCCTCCCCAAACACACGTTTGATCACTCCACACTGCCACTCCCACCTCACATGCCATCCCCAACCCTCTCCCAACCCCTTAGTCTCACCTTATCCGTGTCCACTTGTTCAATCATCTGCTCGATATCCCCCGGCTCCAGCATGCCCTCATCCTCCCCAAACACACGTTTGATCACTCCACACTGCCACTCCCACCTCACATGCCATCCCCAACCCTCTCCCAACCCCTTAGTCTCACCTTATCCGTGTCCACTTGTTCAATCATCTGCTCGATATCCCCCGGCTCCAGCATGCCCTCATCCTCCCCAAACACACGTTTGATCACTCCACACTGCCACTCCCACCTCACATGCCATCCCCAACCCTCTCCCAACCCCTTAGTCTCACCTTATCCGTGTCCACTTGTTCAATCATCTGCTCGATATCCCCCGGCTCCAGCATGCCCTCATCCTCCCCAAACACACGTTTGATCACTCCACACTGCCACTCCCACCTCACATGCCATCCCCAACCCTCTCCCAACCCCTTAGTCTCACCTTATCCGTGTCCACTTGTTCAATCATCTGCTCGATATCCCCCGGCTCCAGCATGCCCTCATCCTCCCCAAACACACGTTTGATCACTCCACACTGCCACTCCCACCTCACATGCCATCCCCAACCCTCTCCCAACCCCTTAGTCTCACCTTATCCGTGTCCACTTGTTCAATCATCTGCTCGATATCCCCCGGCTCCAGCATGCCCTCATCCTCCCCAAACACACGTTTGATCACTCCACACTGCCACTCCCACCTCACATGCCATCCCCAACCCTCTCCCAACCCCTTAGTCTCACCTTATCCGTGTCCACTTGTTCAATCATCTGCTCGATATCCCCCGGCTCCAGCATGCCCTCATCCTCCCCAAACACACGTTTGATCACTCCACACTGCCACTCCCACCTCACATGCCATCCCCAACCCTCTCCCAACCCCTTAGTCTCACCTTATCCGTGTCCACTTGTTCAATCATCTGCTCGATATCCCCCGGCTCCAGCATGCCCTCATCCTCCCCAAACACACGTTTGATCACTCCACACTGCCACTCCCACCTCACATGCCATCCCCAACCCTCTCCCAACCCCTTAGTCTCACCTTATCCGTGTCCACTTGTTCAATGATCTGCTCAATATCCCCCGGCTCCAGCATGCCCTCATCCTCCAGCGCCTCCCGCAGCTCGCTCACCGTGATGTTGCTGTGAGGGTAGAAGAGGCGCGGGGGGACGAAAACAAAGGGAAGGGGTTTAGGCAGGTAAGGAAGAGCAGTGGAGGGAGTGAGAAGGTCATGACTTGCAGCTCCAGCATGCCCTCATCCTCCAGCGCCTCCCGCAGCTCGCTCACCGTGATGTTGCTGCCAGGAGAGCGGGGGAGGGGGGTGTGCAAGCGTAGGGAGGATGTTGAGGGGGATAAGAGGGGAAAAAAAGAGGACTGGGGGGAATGAGGAGACGCCTTGTGGCTCCAGATTGAGGGAGAGTGGAGGGGAGGTATGAGCGGTTTGTTACCCACCAATATCCTTCTCCGCTCCTCCACAATAATCATGTGGAGAGAGGTGGGGCTGAGTTGGATGGGGTTGGGTGGGTTGAAGAATGCAAAATGGGTGGGGTTGGGTGGGGTGGGGTGGGGTGGGGGGTGGGAAGGGGCGAAATGATAGGTTTCCATTCGTTTTCAATTCGCACGTTCCCATCCCTTCTCTCACCGTCTGCGGTCCTTGTCAAAGTGCTTCAATCAAGGTAGTAAGGACGGTCAAGACTACCATATCAGCCAGGGCCTATATGTCGTCATCTCGTCTCATCCACTGCAGCCTCATATGGCCTCATCGGCCGCCGTACCCTCTAAGAGCACCCGCTCCCGGGTGCCAGAGTGTAGATGCTGCTTCATGTCACATTGTCACCTCATCCCCCTGCCATCTCATCTCATGCCCTCACCTCACCCGCTGCCGTCCTTGTCGAAGTGCTTGAAGGCAGCGAGTATGTGCTCCTCCTTGTGCTATCAGCCAGGGACTAGCTGCTGTCTCGTCTCATGTCGCCTCACTACCCGCTATCATCTCAAGCCGTCTCATCTCGCCCCCTGCTGCCTCTCGTCTCACCCGCTGCCATCTTTGTCGAAGTGCTTGAATGCAGCCAGGATGTGCTCCTCCTTCTCCACGCTCTTCATCTTGTTGCGTCAAAGCACCATATCAGCCAGGGCCTATCTGTCACCTCACGCCGTCTCTATTCTCACCCGCTGCCGTCCTTGTCGAAGTGCTTGAAAGCAGCGAGAATGTGTTCCTCCTTCTCCACGCTGTTCATCTGCATCGTTGCTGTGATGAACTCCGTGTAGTCGATGGTTCCACTGTTGTCCACGTCCGCCTGCCAATAGATGGGAGGGAGGGAGTGGGGGAGGCGAGGGGGGGAAAGGGGGACAGAGGGAGACAGAGGGAGACAGGGACAGGCTGTGATGAACTCCGTGTAGTCGATGGTGCCACTGTTGTCCACGTCCGCCTGGCCAGCAGGAGAGGGGGGTGAAGTGGAGCAAAGCCGATCGGGTTTAGGACAACTTTCGAGAATTTGGCTGCGCATAGCATGGCAATTATCTCGGAACGTCTCAGGGTGTATCCCTGGGTGGTGGCAGGGCCACTGTAGATGGCAGCCTGCCACGAACGCATAAAACGTCATGTTGGTGTCAGGAGACTGGCACGCAAATACAGGTGCGTGATTGGGCAATGTCCCAAAAATGTCATTTCAATGCCACCAAATACGTGTCGCGCGCGCCTCGGGCAAAATGTTGGTGGCAGGCGGGAAACACGCTTGCCATCAACAGTGCGATGAACAGTTGCCCTGCCACCACCCAGGGATACGCCCTCATGCCTCATAACGCATTTTTAGAATTCACAGAAGCGTTTCTTGCCTCAACACGCATCTCCATACTTTGAGACTAGTCAACGCCACTCACGGCCTCCATGATCTGCTGCAGCTGGTCGGGCGGGATGGGGCTGCTGAGGCGGCGCACGCTGATATGTCATGATATGCTGCATTCTGTAGTTTTAAGACAAGCGTGTCAAGAGACTCTCGGCCTCCATGATCTGCTGCAGCTGGTCGGGCGGAATGGGGCTGCCGAGGCACCTCATCCTGAGACGTCTCATTGGTCTACAATTCCAGGGAACATGTGGAACCTCTCAAAAAAACGTCTCAAAACGCGTGCCAAAAGCACTCACGGCCTCCATGATCTGCTGCAGCTGGTCGGGCGGGATGGGGCTGCCGAGGCTCCATATCCTAAGATGTCATGTTTCTCACCACACCACTCCCTACTTCCGACCGAGATAGCTGAAAACACTCACCGCTTCCATGATCTGCTGCAGCTGGTCGGGCGGGATGGGGCTGCCGCGTCTCCTCATCCTGAGATGTCATGTCTCATCTGTCCTTGAGACACCTCACCTCTGAGACAATCGGAAAGCACTCACGGCCTCCATGATCTGCTGCAGCTGGTCGGGCGGGATGGGGCTGCCAAGGCGGCGCATGCCCTCGCGGAGCTCGTCGTACGTGATGCTGCCGCTGCCGTCCTTGTCCATCTCCTTGAACATCTTCTTGAGTCCCGAGATCTCCTCGCGCGACAGGTTGCACGCCACCACCTGGTGGCACGCAGGAGCGAGGGGGAATACGCGGGGGAGAGGGGAGGGTGCGAGAAAGTGTGGTCGACATGAAGGAAATAACTGGTGATGGTGGAGGGGTGAGGTGGCGAGGATGGGGTGTCTAAACGAGGGGAGGTGGGGAGAATGGGTATGCGACTCTTCATCGTTTTCAGACTGGAAATCTCCGTGTTGCACGCCACCAGCTGACGAAAGAAGAGATGACTGGAGGGGTGGTTGGATGGTGGTGCTCGACGGAAAACTTGAGTACATTTGTTGAGAGTAGTTTCTTCCTTTGGGCACACTCGTACGCCCACATTTCATCTCCCAACCACGCTCCTATGCCCACCTTGAGAGCGAGCTTCTTCATCTTGTTGGCGGCGCTGAACTTCTGAATGCGCTTCAGCACTACTCATAGCCAGACCCACTTTCAGACGAAAAAACACTCATAGAATCAACTCTCTGTCTCGCAAACACACTCGCACGCTCACCTTGAGAGCGAGCTTCTTCATCTTGTTGGCGGCGCTGAACTTCTGAATGCGCTTCAGCACTGCCGCGCCCAGCGGCTTGTCCGATGCCTTGTCCGCCGCCACCCACGGATGGCCTGCGCGGAGCGGGGGGGAGCAGAGGAAGGGGAAAAGGGGGCGGGGGAAAACGAGGGGAAAACGAGGGGAAAACGAGGGGAAAACGAGGGGAAACGGGGGATTTTTTGGGGGTGATGCGCGTTCCGCAATGTCTCAAAACACACCCCAAACCAGGCAAACCCACCCCAAACCAATGCAAGCGCCACAGCCAGGCACTCACGGAGGGCGTCAGCGGCGGTGATGCGCTTGTGCGGGTCGAGCGTGAGCATGCGGCACGAGACCCGTATGCAACTATAGACACAGCAGCTCGTGACAGACCGCGAAACCCAACCCAACCCAACCCAACCCAGTGCGCCAGACAGCAGCCACTCACGGAGAGCATCAGCGGCGGTGATGCGCTTGTGCGGGTCGAGCGTGCGCATGCGGCGCACGAGGTCCTTGGCGCACGTCTAACCACAACTTTTAGCGCCAGACAGAAAGGCCCAACCCAACCGAACCCAATTCAACCCAACCCAACCCAACCCAACCCAACCCAACCCAATGCACATCAACTAGCGACTCACGAAGAGCATCAGCGGCGGAGATGCGCTTATGCGGGTCGAGCGTGAGCATGCGGCGCACGAGGTCCTTGGCGGAGTCGCTGATGTGCGGCCACGGCTCGCCCGCCAGGTCCGCGTTGCCCTTCAGCACCGCGTTGAAAATCTGCTTCTCCGTCGCTGGGAAGAGGGGGGAACGGGCATTGTTCAGCAGGGGGGTTTGAAGAGGAGGGGGAGGGGGAACGGGAACAGGGGGAGCAAGGGAATAGGAAGCAGAGAAATGGGAAGGAGGAGGGGAGAGAGGATGGAAACGAGAGTGGAAAGAAGTATGAGGGGAGTGCATGCGGCGTCGCTGATGTGCGTCACGGCTCGCCCACAAGATCCGCAAACCACTACCAGGACGCGTCGAGAATCTGCTTCCGGAGGACCGTAATAGCAGCCCACCATCTGGAGCTATTGTCGCTGAATAGATTTCTCGTCTTAGTATCGTTTTCCTTGCGGACCTAAAAAAGCAGACGCATGATCGCGATGAAGGGCGAGACTCACATTCATAGTCTAGCATTCTCTCTATGACGAGCGTTTTGAATGATTAGGTTAAGAGACGTCTCGGTATAAGAACTATATCCACAGAAGTTGCCGCACCCCGATATTTAAGAAAAACGAGTTGCTAAGACCGATCGACAACCCAGGTAAGGACGGAGCACTGTTCAAGAGAATGAGAAACATCACGGCAACAATGTATTACGTTCGATCGACTTACATCCATAGAAGGGAGGAGCGCCGCTGAGGAGAATGTAGAGAATGACGCCGCAGCTCCACACGTCCGACTCCTTGCCGTACTTGCCCTTGAGCACCTCGGGCGCCACGTAGAACGCGCTGCCGACCGTCTCCGTGAACACCTCGCCGTCCTTAAAGAACACCGACAGGCCGAAATCCGTGACCTTGAGCGGCGCGTCCTCGCGCTTGTTCGCGAGGAGGAAGTTCTCGGGCTTTAAGTCGCGGTGGATGATTTTCTTCTGGTGGCAGTAGTCGACGATGGAGAGGATGGTTTTAACGAGGCCCGACGCGGCGCGCTCGCTGTAGTGGCCGCGCGCCGCGATGCGGTCGAAGAGCTCGCCTCCGCCGCAAAGCTCCATGACGATGTGCACGTTCTGCTTGTCCTCGAACGCGCCGCGCAGGGTGACGATGTTGGGATGCCCGGCTAGATGATGCATGATGGCGATCTCCTTCCTGGAAACGCGGAGGAAGATGAGATGGCGAGGTAAAAAAAAAAAAAAAAAAAAACGAAAAACTTTTTTAGACGACGCACACAAGAGAATATGTTACTAAAGAGAAGCAATCGCGAGGTTAGGTCTAGGTTTGTCGCGGATCTGGAAAATAAACTCGTAATCGGAATCCATCGGAATGTCGTTGCACCTAGAAGAACTTGCGGGAGTATACTTAACGTTCACTGGAAATAACAAATAACGGTAAACAAAGAAACATCTGAAACAGGCATTGAGGAAAAAGGTGGTAGGCGCTGGGAAGAGAAGAGCCCACGCGAAGGACATCAGTAGCGTGTCTAAACTCTTCCTTAAACCAGTTGCTCTACAAAAGGACGGGACAATCGCCGACAATCCCGAGGATCAGATGTCCAATGTGGCAAAACTATGACTATGTGACAGGCAGGCTCCTTTTTTTTCTCTTGAACAGACTGACGAAGACGAGAAGAGCAGTGCGGCAATGTGGCGACCCTGATTAAGATAATATGCTAAGGGTTATCGGATGGACTCAGCGTGAAAGGGAGAGCGTACATTGTTGGCAAAACACGGGAAACTTCCGAGATGTGGCACAAGCTGACATAGGGCTCCCATCCCCATACCGCATTGCGAGAAATAAAGCGAAACGGAGAGGACATTTTCGAATACATCAGCAGGAGAAGAAACGTTTGAAAGAAAAGGAACATTGGAGGCTAGTCGCGAGCACCTGATGTCCTCGACCTCCTCCTTAGTTGACAGGCGACGCTTCGCGATGGACTTGCACGCGAGCTGCTCGCCAGTCTTCTTATCCGTGCACAAATGAGTCACGCCAAACTGTCCCTTTCCCAGCTCCTTCCCCATCACGAAGTGGTCACTGATTTCAGCCGGCGGCCGGTTGAGGATGTTGGCCGTCAGCGTCTTGCTCGATTTGCGAAACATCTTGGCCGCGGGAAATGCGGTCTAGGAGTGTCGAAAAGTAGAGCAAGGAAAGTATAATCGCTAAGTTGTTGCAGCTCCCAGACGGTTGGGAGAAGTGAGAAATTGGTGAGGAGCTGATGTGACTAGATTGGGAAGGCCTGGCTTGGTCTTCAAGTAGGAAATGGGGGAGATTTTTGAAACCAAGGACCTGGGGGATACGAACGTGGGGGGGGGGGAGGGGGGAAGGAGATTGCAGGGGCGATGGGCAGAAAAAATCGTTCAAGTTGTGGAAGGACCAGAGAAAGGAAGTACGGAGGGAACTTCTTGGGCAGAATAAAGCCCTGGCAAAGTGGAAGGTCGGGGGAATAAGTGCTATCAACATAATCTTGTCGAGAGCGAAATGTGTCGGGTTGAAGCTTTCTTGCAGATGAAGAAAGGAATGCCCCTTTTCCAAATAGCTCGCAGGTGCCCCATTTCCTTCCGACGCTTGTCTTGTGCCACAGTCCGCCGCTCCGCATACTGTAACCATTTGCGCGTGGCGCCTACGCGTAAACAATGAGATGCTCTTGTTGATGTGTGCGACGAGATGTGATGTGATGTGATGTGATGGGATGGGGTGACTTGTCAGGGTAAGGAATCTGACGTGCATCCCGTCCAAAGTATCACCGCCCATCTCTTACCACCTCAGGCCTTATCACTCACCCTGGACATAACTGGGGTGTCCTTGATCGCAGATGGTATTCTACACCGCCTTCGTTTCACAAGCTGGTGTACACGTACGGTAAACGAAACTCACTCTAACGAAACTTGGTGGGCTCACCTCATACAGAGCGGAAACTGGTCCCTGGGCCGGTCCAGCGGAAACTCCTCATTGTCAGCATTACTGGTCCCTGGAGGTACCGTATTGATTGTCACCAATAGCGGATGTGCACACTGTACTGGTTCTTGGTAATAACCAGAGGTTATGGCATGCATTGCTCAGCCTTTCCACAAGGAACTCCCAATGGCTATCAAATCAAGTGAAGTGAGTCTAGGTAGGTAGCCGCTTGCCTTGCTCAAGTGGCTAAATGATAAATTTTTAAAGTGTAATGAAATGTAACACTTTCTAAAATTTTGTATTGTGAAAGGGGTACGTGGCCAACACAGCAAAGGTAGCGCCGAAGCGCTACTCACCCTCTTTTGCCTACAAAAGAGGGACGTGGGGACATTCGTCCCCACCCACGTTTTCATTTCTCAATTTGTAGTTCTAATTTCTCGTTCTCGTCACTCTGGCGAAGACACAACCCCTTCCGCGCTTCACAGCCCCGACAACACTCCTAAACGATATCCTTCAGCGCAACTTAGCTAATATGGCTCTGGCGAACTCGACGCTTAACCGCGACAACGCGACTACTTCAAGCCCCGGTAACGCGGGAGAAACTTCAATTCCCGCCGGGGGAAGAGATCGCCGCGGCAAACGGAGCTCAGAAGAAATTTCCGCCGAGGGACCCTCGGCTGTCGAAGTTCTGCTCGGCGGCACCCCTCGCGCTGCGTCAGAAGACACACGCGCGGCTGCTGTGCAGCCGCGCGTGACTGCTGAAGAGCGCGTGCCCGGCAGGCAGGCACGCGCGCTGCAGAAGATGACGACGGCCGCTGACGCGGCCGCCGTCTTGACCGCGGCTGACGCGGGTCAACCCGGGCCCACGACCCAGAAACGCCAGCGCGCGGCACCCTCTGCTGACGTCGCGCAAGTCAACGCCCCCCCCCCCCCCCTTTGACTGCCCAGCAGCTGCAGGCGCTTTTCTCGCTATTGCAGCTGCAGGCGCCCGGTACAATCGCTACATCGACAGACTATAATTCAGCGTCCGTAAAAACGGAAAAACAGAAAGATGACGTTGCAACTCGCACCACCAAGATCGCTCGCGCCACCACCGCCGCTCCTGCGCCCGCCCTGCCTACTGAACCAGTTCAAGCTCCTGCAATTGACGACAGCGACAACTCGGATAATGACGACGGTGAGGCCCCCGACAACCTTGCCCGCCGTCGCATTCTTGCACCCGCACCCCCCCTACCTCCCCTTAACCCGTCACCCGCAGCTACTACCTTTATGCGCAAAGGAGTGCGCGACCAGGCAGAGGTATTTTCTGCAATTCAAGCGCACCTGAGGCATGTCGAGTTCAAGCTCCGCAACGGCGACGTCGAGGGCGCACTCTCCAACGTGGCGCAAGTCGAAACGCTCATCAACAAGCGTTTCGAGGTGCTCTTGGTGGCGGACGAGGCCGGGTTTGAGGCGGCGGATCGGTTCCAGCTCTACCAAGCCAAGAGCGTCCTCACGTCGCGCTCTTACAAGCTTGCGGTAGCCGACGTGGCGGCCCTCAAGCGTGCACGCACCGGCTTCGCCCGCGGAGGTCGCCTTCCCCCTCGAGATGGCGAACCGGAGAGCAAGGGCATGCCACCCGTGGGCTGCCACGAGCCCCGCTTCAAGGGCGTGTGCTTCCGTTGTGGCCAGCCCGGACACATGGCAAACAATTGCCCTATGGGAGGGCGTGGCGCACAAGGCCCCGCACCCGTGGTGTGAGAGGACCCATGGGGCGGCGCCCCTTGCCACTATGCCGGGGGGCGTAGGTGGATGCACCGGTGGTGCGTAGGCTGGTTAGGAGCCTTAGAGGGTAGCTCAGGCCAAGGGGGCCAGGAACAAAGCATAGCCATAGGGGCTGGATAGGCCGTATGCCTAGGCTTGTATGCCTTTGTGTGGAATAATAAAAGTTGATTAATATATATATATATATATTTTTTTTTTAAGAGGGGGGAACGAGGGCATGGCAAGTCAAAAGCAAGCCCATCCTCAAGGAAGGCAGCCATGAAGGAAGCTTGGCTAGGTGTAAATTACGAAATAAGGGCTCAGAAAAGCAAATCCAAAAAAAAAAAAAAAAAAAAAAAAAACGAGAGAGCGAGAGAGACAGGGAGAGAGAGAAACACGGAATGAGGAAGAGAAGAAGACGAGAAAAAGAGAGAGAGAGAGAGAGAGAGTGAGAGAAAGGGAGAGAGAGAGAGAGAGAGAGAGAGAGAGCGAGAGAGAGAGAGAGAGAGAGAGAGAGAAAGAGAGAGAGAGAGAGAGGGAGAGAGAGAGAGGGAGAGGGAGCAAGAGAGAGAGAGAGAGAGGGAGGAAAATAGAGCGAGAGAAAGAGAGAAATAGAGGGAGGGGGAGGGAGTAAGGGAAAGGAAGTGAGAGAGAGAGAGAGAGAGAGAGAGAGAGAGAGAGAGAGAGAGAGAGAGAGAGAGAGAGGGAGAGAGAGAGAGAGAGAGAGAAAGTGAGAGAGAGAGAGGGAGAGAGTGAGAGAGAGAGAGAGTAGGAAGAGAGTAGGAGAGAGAGAGAAAGAGAGAGGGTGAGAGAGAGAGAGGGAGAGAGAAAGAGAGAGGGAGGGAGAGAGAGAGAGAGAGAGAGAGAGAGAGAGAGAGAAGGAAAGAGAGAGAGAGAGGGAGAGAGAAAGAGGCCAATTACGGCATCATGATGAACAAGGTCGTGGAACCTAGGGATGCGAACGCTTCGATCTCACCATAAGGCGACTTCCAAGTCTAAAAAAAAAAAAAAAAAAAAAAAAAAAAAAAACCCATGCAAGGGCGTCATGGCCGACAAGTGGTCAAAGGAAGCGTTTAAAAAAAAAAAAAAAAAAAAGGGGGGGGGGGGGGGGGAGTGTGGGGTAGGAGCGAAGGGGGTCAAACACGAACGACGCAGCCTGCCCCGCAAAGTGTCCCGCCATCTCTCGCGTCTAATCGACCTTGGTTCTTGTTCCTCCCTACAACCTCTGTTGCCCGCCGTCTGCAGAAGGCGAGTGGCACGACGCTCACTGGGACCCATACGAGCATGCAATAACGGACAACATGGTGTCCATCATGCGAAGGCGATTGCGCAACAGCCTCCACTGGTGGCTATCATGGTGTGACAGCAGTTTCATCCTTTCCATCATTGCTAAAGGGTACTGGCTACCATGGAAGGGTGCGGAGCCAACCCCCTTCGAAGCCCTCAATCACGCAGGGGTTCAAGCACACATGGCTTTCACCCAAGGAGCCGTCAGCGACCTCATCGCGTCAGGAGCCGCGGTACAGGTCTCGTCGAAGGCAACACTGACATGCATTAGCCCGCTCAATGTTGTCGAGCAAAGAGACAAATGCCGTCTCATTCTTGACCTGCGGAAGGTCAACGCTCACCTCCAAGTTCCCAAGTTCAAGTACGAGGGCTTGGGTCGGGTCGCGGAGATCATTCGCCCAAACGACTGGATGTTTACCATCGATCTGAAGTCAGGCTACCACCATGTCGAAATCCACTCATCCTGCTGGAGGTTTTTGGGCTTTCAACTGGATGGCAAGTTCTATTGCTTCACATCCTTACCTTTCGGCTTGGCAACAGCCCCGTTCGTCTTCACCCAGCTAATCAAGCAACTGGCCAAGAGATGGCGCGCGCGCGGAGTGCGCGTAATTCCATACGTGGACGATTTACTATTCCTGTGCGATTCCGAGACGCAAGCCCGTTCGACGTGCATCGAAGTTCTCCAAGACCTGAAGGCGGCGGGATTCGTGATAAATGCTAAGAAATCAAACCTGCATCCTACACACCACTTGCGCTTCTTGGGGATGGAGCTCGACACGGAACGAGGGATGTTCCTCATCGGAGAAGATCGGCGCGAGCAACTACTGCAGGAGCTCCACCTACTCGTTAAAAAAGGGCAAGCGGGTCGACAAGTGCCGATTCGCAAGATAGCCCGAATCACCGGATTTCTAAGCTCCATGTCGCTCGCACTAGGCACGACGGCGCGTGCCTTCAGCCATGAGCTGCTGCACTTGATCGACTCCGCGTGGTCATGGAACGCGAGGGTCAAATTGTCACCAGTAGCGACGGAGGAGCTGCTGTTTTGGACAGTCCACTTCGATCGTTTCAATGGTGCCCCATTCCACCAGAGTCAACGGTTTGATGCCGTGATCCACGTCGACGCAAGCGCACACAGCTGGGGTGCCACCTTGGCCAAGTTCCCCAGTGCATCATGCGAAGCAAGCGAATGCATGCCACGCGAGCTCCTCCTCACATCCAGCACGCGACGAGAGCTCGAGGGAGTGCTCTGGGCACTGCAGACGTTCGCAACCCAAATTGCAGGTGCTCATGTCCTCGTCCGGGTGGACAACCAGGCAGTTATGTTCATCTTGCGCAAGGGGGGATCCCGTCAGGCGGACCTTACGCTGACATGCCAAGCGATCATCCAGTTCTGCCTCGGCAACACCACACGCCTCGCGATCAAATGGATTCCGAGAGAGCTCAACGTCCAGGCAGATGACCTATCCAAGCTGCAAGATCATGACGACTACTCCCTACACGCGCCCTGGTTTCGCCTCCTAGACCGTCGTTGGGGGCCCCACACAATTGATCTATTTGCCAACGCCCGGAACAAACAGGTTCAGCTCTTCTGCTCCAAGATACCGCATCCCGACGCGTTCGCTGTCGATGCATTTTCCATTTCTTGGAAAGGCGAGAGATGCTTTGCCTTCCCGCCGCCACACTTAGTCCCCGCTACAATTCGCCATGCCGAACTCACGCAGGCGGAACTCACGCTGGTAGTTCCCCAGTGGACCGGGGCGTCATGGTGGCCGCTTCTCCAACCGTCCACCCAAGCGTGGGCCCCAGCTGTAGTGGCACACCTTGCCATTGCCCAAGGCAGTCAATGCCTTCGGGCAGGTTCACACACCACTGCATTTTCTGGTCTCGGATTGCCTCATAGCCCAATCATTGCTTTGCGTGTAAACTATGCAATCTAATACAATCCATTAACGTGTCATTTCAGGACTGTTGGGCAAACTACAGCAACAACTGATGCACGTAATTAGTCACGTTCGCGCACCATCTACAATCGAGACGTACCAACCTTATTGGCAGAGATTTCGCACCTTCTGTACCCAAGTTAAGCTCGACCTCCTACCGGCAACCGGCCTGACGCTAGCATTGTATCTCATCCATGCGCTCAACAACAAGGCAACTCTCTCCGCGATAAACCTCACATGTTCGGCAGTGACCTTCGCCCACCGCATGACAAGCGAAGCCTCCCCTACGATCGGACCATTCACCCTGCAAGTGCGAGAGTTTGCCAAGCGACATGGTCCCCGGCCTGCCAGGACCAAAGAACCCATATCTCTCCATCAAGTGCACGACATGGCCCGTCCCTTCCTCGAATCATCGATTCCTGCGGAATACCAGAAAGGATTGATTCCTCTTCTCATGTTTTCGGCGTTCTTGCGCTACTCTGACCTCGTATCGCTCCAGTGGAATGATGTACAGTTCGAGGAGAAGGCAATGTGGCTGCTCATCCCGCACTCCAAGACGGACCAGGAAGGGAGGGGTGTCTGGATCCCAGTGGCAGCAATTTCCGGCCCATACTGCCCAGTGCGGTGCACACGCAAATTCATACGCATCGCAGGCCTCACAAAGGTGCCCCATGGACCGCTAATAAGGGTTTTTCCAAAGAACTCGCAAGCCACGCCGGGCGACAAATCGCCATCCTACGTCACGATCAGAAACTGGTGTCTCGCGGCCGGCAGGCAGGCTGGACTGGATGTCGCGCACATCGGAACCCACTCGTTCCGCAAAGGCGCAGCCACTGCGGCGGCAAGCCTCGGAGTTCCTGGCCGGCTCTTCAAACGCATGGGCCGATGGCGCAGCGACAGCGCGAAGGAGATGTACGTTACAATCGCGCAGGATCAGCTCATCTCCCTCTCCACGCAGTTGCATGATCCTTCGGCGGCTCCTTCACCCGCCACGCATCAGCTATCAATCGAACGGCACCGCCAGCCCCGACTGCACTTGCCTCAGAAGACCCATATGAAATGATAACGCTGCCTTTGCAAGTCAGCCTAAGTAGACTTTCACAATATGATAATTTTTGAAAGTGTAATGAAATGTAACACTTTCTAAAATTTTGTATTGTGAAAGGGGTACGTGGCCAACACAGCAAAGGTAGCGCCGAAGCGCTACTCACCCTCTTTTGCCTACAAAAGAGGGACGTGGGGACATTCGTCCCCACCCACGTTTTCATTTCTCAATTTGTAGTTCTAATTTCCCACCCGCCCATCTCAAAGTTAGCGAACAACGGAATGATTGGAATAGAAACGAATGGGGTACAAATGAGCAACCCTAGAAGCTGTACCCCCTAGAGTGCAACTCACTATAGCCTATCATATGAATGTTCAACATTTGACACACCCCCATAGGCTAAGTGAGGGGCATCAAAGCAAGCAAGGTGAACAAACGGTCACAAGACCAGTCAAAGCAAGAACCAAGGCAAGCTCAGGGTGGATCTCAAGGACACCACACAAATTCCGAGCGCAAGCAAGCGGCCACAAGGCCAGTTCAAGAGTTCACTAGGATATAAATACAAAGCACAACAAGCAGAGCAAGCAACAGGACTACACCAACCGAGGGCCTACCTCAACAAGCCCCAACTGCACACAGAACCTGTGGTGGTCACCAAGCGCCAAGGCCTTGGTGAAGACGTCTGCAGTGTTGGCCTCTGAGGCCACAAAGTCCAGGCGTGCCTGACCGCGTCGCTGCAGCTCTCGCAGGAGGAAGTACCTCACGTCAATATGCTTCACTCTGCTCTCCAGTCGAGGCTCTCGACACAGGAGGATCATGGCCTTGTTGTCAGCGTACAAGGTCGGTGCAGAGCGAGGCCGCTCACCAAGGTCAGCGAGCAAGAAGGTCAACCAGCGAAGCTCTTGTGCCGCCATGGCACCAGCGTAGATCTCTGCCTCTGCACTGGAAGTAGCCACAGACGACGACCGTGTAGACCTCCACGACACAGCACCAGCTCCCAGACTGAAGCAGTAACCCTGAGTCAAACGTTGAGTCTCCACGTCGTCAGCGTAGGAAGAGTCGCAGTGACCAGTCAACGCCACTGGCTGAGTCCCTCCAAGCACAAGCCCCAAGCCTGATGTAGTCGCCAGGTACTTCGCCACCCTCACAGCAGCTGTCCAGTGGACAGGGCGGTGTCTCCCAGTCGCAACAAAGCGAGAAAGGATGCTGAGTGGAAAGGCGAGGTCCGGTCGAGTACAAGTCATCAGGTACATGAGGTAGCCCACCAGCTCTGCGTAGGGTCCACTGGACTCAAAGGGCTCGTCAGGAAAGGGGCCCGTGAGTCTGTGGTCAACAGCAAGAGGAGTGGGCTGTGTGGTGGAGAACTGGAAGTGGAACCGCCGAAGGACCTGCTGCACCATGTGTGACTGCGTCAGTGTGATGGTGCGAGCGGCTCTGTCCCGGGTGATCTGCAGGCCAAGGTAGCGCTGCAGCTCACCCAGGTCAGTGCACTTGTGTCTCTTCTGCAGTTCGGACTTCACCTGAGCCAGGGCTGCCCTGTCTGCTGTAGCAAACACCAAGTCGTCGACGTAGACAAGGATAAAGAAAGGAGTAGAACCCGCTCGAACAAACAGCGACGGGTCGGCGGAGGACGGGCTGAACCCAAGGTCACGAAGCGTGGAGCGAAGAGTGTCGTGCCACTCACGGGGCGACTGGCGGAGACCGTAGACTGGTCGCCTCAGGCTCCACTGGGTCCCAGGTGGGAAGGTGTCAGTGAAGCCAGGAGGACGGCGCAGCCAGATCTCCTCGTGCAGTCGGCCCTGGAGGAACGCAGTGGAGAAGTCGAGGGAGTGCAGCTCGTAGTCTCGCTGCGCTGCTATGTGGAGTAACACCCGAAGAGTAGTCATCTTCGGGGTCGGGGCGAAGGTCTGGAAGAAGTCAACTCCCTCACGCTGACTGAAACCCCTAGCCACGTAGCGCGCCTTGAACACCGGTGGTGCTCCAGGCGGCCGCTTCACCTTGAAGAGCCACATGCCATCGACTACGTTCGCCCTGGGAGGGGGAACTGCGTCGACGTAGGTGCCTGTGGATCTCCAAGACGCCAACTCTGAGTCCATAGCCGCTTTCCACTGAGAGGCCCACGCCCCTGACACTGCCTCGCGGTAAGTGCGAGGAGTCGGTATGTCAAGGGCGTCGGGGTCTCCCTCAGTGGAGAGCAGCATGGCACACACAAAGGGAGAAGCGGCTGCCCAGTACTCCAGCTCGGACTCTCTGTCCTCTAGGACGTCACAGCCAAGGGCAAACCCACCCCCGACGGACAGAGGACGGTAGGGAGGAGCTGGCACCACACGGGTGGCGTAGTCAAGGCGGCTGGCGGCAGCAAACTCAGCGACAGCGGCAGTGAGAGCCGAGACAGACGATGGAGGGAAACGAGGGTCGGTGACAAGAGTGGTGAGGACACGAGCGGCAACAGGACGAACAGCGCGGTAGTAGTCAGAGATAGGAGTGGGGAGGGCAGGTAGAGAGGACGGAGGAGGAGACGGGAGAACGGACACAGGAGAAGGAGAACGACGACGAGACGAACAAAGGAGGGCAGTGTGGAGGTCAGTAACAGGGGACGAGTGACGAGCACGCGGAGGACAACGAGTGATCAAGTCGCGACGGACAGAGGGAGGAGGAGACTGAGGAGGAGGAGAAGACCAGACCGCCGGACGGTCGTCAGGAGGAGGCAACGGAGGAACAAACACAGGAAGAGACTGGGAGCGGACAGGAGGAGAGGAGGAAAGGCCAAGGGCCCGCAGGCCACTCACAGATGGGAACAACCGCCGCTCTAGAGGAAGCTGCGGTGGCGGCTGCGGCTGCGGCTGCTGCTGCTGCTGCGGCTGTGGCTGCGGCTGCGGCTGCGGCTGCTGCTGCTGCTGCTGCTGCTGCTGCTGCTGCTGCTGCTGCTGCTGCTGCTGCTGCTGCTGCTGCCGCTGCTGCTCCAGAAGGTCCAGCACCCGCAGCTCCTGCCGCTCCCTCTCCAACCGCTCCTGCTCCTCACGCTCACGCCGACGGGCAGCCTGGAGACGCGTGTCGTGGCGGTGGGGGGGCGGGGTGGACTCCGCAGAACCAGGGTCTCCAGCGTCAGTCTCCTCAGACTCAGCACCCCCAGAATCAGTACCGCCAGTGCCAGGACCTCCAACTCCAGCACCCCCAGAACTAGCACCGCTAGTGCCAGCACCCCCAACTCCAGCACCCCCAGAACCAGCGTCACCTGCGCCAGCACCTCCAGCTCCAGTACCCCGCGACCGAGCACCCCCAGACCGAGCACCGCCAGTGGCTGCACCTCCAGCTCCAACACCAACCGAGTCCACAGTAACCTGTCGCGGAAGTGCCGAAGGCTGCTGAGGGGACTGTGAGGAGGACTGCGGGGAGGGAGACGCTACCTGACGCGCGACCGAGGGGAGAGGGGTAGCGTGGGACACACCAGACGGGGCAGGACCAGGGGGGGGCGGGGGTACCGGAGGAGCGGGAGCAGGAGGAGGAGAGGGTGCGAGGAAGAGAGGGGGAAGGGGTACCGGGAGACCTCGACAGGGTTACCGGGTGTAGTAGGACACGGACTCGTCAAACCGGACGTCACGGAAATCTAGGAACTGGTGGAGGGGAGGGTGGTAAAAGGACCAGTCAGCAGAGTCCACTGGGAAACCAAGGAAGACACAGGGGACGGCGCGTGCCGAGAGCTTGTCCGCGGAGGTGTCGCGAACAAGTGCAAGGCAGCCCCAGACTCGAAAGGCCGACCCAACACCAGGGGATCCAGTCCAGAGACTGGTCGGTGAAGCCTCGGGCCGCGAGACACGCGGCTGGAGGTTCAGCTGGTGTGCGGCGTAGCGAACCGCGTGAGGCCACAGAAAATGGGGCGCACGGGCATGAATCATGGACGTGCGGGCGATGTCCATGACCAAGCCTATGCGGCGCTCAGCAACCCCATTCTGCTGTGGGGACTCTGGCAGCGTCCAGGACTGGGTGATGCCCTGTTCGCCGCAGAATCCGCCGAGAATGCCGGAGCGAAACTCGCCCCCACGGTCGGAGTGAAGACAACTGACTCGACGACCACGAGTGCCCTCAGTGGCTAGAAGCCACCTGATCAGCGTAGTAGTCACCTCGGACTTCTTCGCAAGAGGAAACACTGTGGTGTACCTGGAGAAGTCGTCGACGACCACCAGAAAGTAGCGCTCCCTCCCAGACCCCTGCGTCGGGGCAGGGCCCCAGACGTCCAAGTGGAGAGTCTCGAAGGGAGCGGTGGCCGGACGAAGGGAGGAGGAGTGGGGAGTGGCACGTAAGCGACCGGCGACGCACGGAGAGCAAGGAGGGGCAAGCGAGGGAGGGAGCGACGGGAAGGTGCGTGGGAGACCTGTGACTAGTCCCTGACTGAGCATGCCACGAAGGCGAGGGATCGACGGGTGGCCAAGACGGTGGTGCCACAGGACGGTGCGGTGGGCGAGAGAGCGACAGGAGCAAGACGCAGCGACTGGACTGGACACAGCGACCAGACTGGACACAGCCACCTGACCGGACTCTGCTACCGGGGGGGACGAAGCAACCTGACCAGACGCAGCTACCTGCGGGGGCGGAGTGTGCAGGACGAAGAGACCTGAGTGGGGCTCTCTGGTGAACGTGGCAAGAACTGCCCCGGTGGAAGAGTCCGTACAGATCCCAGTCCTCCCGTGCGCAGGAAAAGTGACTGTGATCCCCCGGTCCTGAAGGTATCCAACACCCACCAAGTTCCGAGAGAACGAGGGGATGTAGAGACCAGTGAGGAAACCAGAGGGGACAGCCGGGCACGGGAGGGTGGTCGAGCTACGAGCAACTGCTGGTCCTGAAGTAGGATCAGCCAGGGCAACTGGGACTGGAGCCGAAAGAGGTGTGACAGTGGTGTGGTCGCGGAAGAAACACTGAGACGCGCCGGAGTCCAGCGTGAAGGAGAGCGACGCAACAGCAGTCGTCACGGCTGGGCTAGTGACTACACAAGCACCTACACTAAAAGCACAAGTACCGACACTAGCAACAGGCAAAGGTCCTAAGCTAGGTACACGTAAGCCAAGAGATCCGTACGTGACAGAATAAACAGCATCCATAGACATATCAAACACAGGGAAACCACTACGAAACAGACCGGGCCAGATCGGGGGAGCCGACTCAGGCCCAAAACGCTCACGGTAAAGGTCGTCGAGGCGGCTGTAGCAGCGCTGTGCAGAGTGGTCAGGACGCCAGCAGGTAGTGCCAGCACCAGGGCCGGTCAGGATCCGGTACTGGCAGGGGCCGACGTCGCGGCCACCGCGACGAGCCCCCCAGCTGGCTGGGCCGCTGCTGCAGCCAACGCGACCTGAACCACCAGGCCCCCATGGCTGCTGAGGGCGCCACAGCTGCTGAGGGCGCCCCTGCCGATGCGGAAGCCACTGCTGAAAAGGCCGCTGCTGCTGTCCCTGCTGCTGGAGAACTCTAGTGGACTCCATGATAAAAGCTAGCGGGGTGCAGGAGCGGCAGGCTAGGAGCGACAGGAGCGACAGGCTGCTGTGAAAAACGAGAACAACTAGGAGCGCAAGGTGAAACCAGGCGAGTAACTGCTGGAGCACGGAGCGAACTAAGCTAGGAGCGCCAGGTGAAACCAGGCGAGTAACTGCTGGAGCACGGAGCGAACTAAGCTAGGAGCGCCAGGTGAAACCAGGCGAGTAACTGCTGGAGCACGGAGCGAACTAAGCTAGGAGCGCCAGGTGAAACTAGGCGAGGAACGGCTGGAGCACGAAGCAAACTGAGCTAGAAGCGCCAGGTGAAACTAGGCGAGGAACGGCCGGAGCACGGAGCAAACTGAGCTACGAGCGAGGAGCGAGAACGGCTGGAGCGAGAACGGCTGGAGCTAGAAGCGGCGAGCTAGGGCTGGCTGGAGGTAGGAACGGCCGGGGCTAGAGACCGTAAGTGCGGCTGTCGGCTGCCGCTAGTAGAGCCACTGGCAGTGGAAAGTACGTGCGACAGTAGGGGCTGCAGTACTGACAGCTGCGGGATGTAGGCAACTGTGCAGGTCGTCCGGCAAGCAGGAACGCGGGCGACAGTCGCAGGCCCCCACTGTGAACCCCTTTTTTTTTTTTTTTTTTTTTTTTTTTTTAGGGTTTAATTTATTTATTTATTTTCTGGCACTAAAGCACCCCGGGGGGCGCTGCCTGCAGGTGTGCTGCCTGCGGGGCGCGCTACCCGCGGGGCGCGCCTCCTGCGGGGCGCGCTACCCGCGGGGCGCGCTACCCGCGTGGCGCGCTGCCTGCGGGGCTGGGGTGACGAGCCAGGGAGGGCGCCTGGGCGACGGGCTAGGACGGGCGCCTGGGCGACGGGCTAGGACGGGCGCCTGGGCGACGGGCTAGGGCGCAGGCCTGGGCGACGGGCTAGGACGGGCGCCTGGGCGACGGGCTAGGGCGCAGGCCTGGGCGACGGGCTAGGGCGGGCGCCTGGGCGACGGGCTAGGGCGGGCGCCTGGGCGACGGGCTGGGGCGGGCGCCTGGGCGACGGGCTGGGGTGGGCGCCTGGGCGACGGGCTGGGGCGGGCGCCTGGGCGACGGGCTGGGGTGGGCGCCTGGGCGACGGGCTAGGGCGGGCGCCTGGGCGACGGGCTAGGGCGGGCGCCTGGGCGACGGGCTAGGGCGGGCGCCTGGGCGACGGGCTAGGGCGTGGGCCTGGGCGACGGGCTAGGGGCGCAGGCTAGGGTCGCGGAGGGCGCTAACGCGCGGAGGAGGAGGGCGCTAAGGCGCGGAGATGGCGCGGAGGGCGCGGTGGCTAAGGCGCGGAGGGCGCGGAGGGCGCGGAGGGCGCGGAGGGCGCGGAGGGCGCGGAGGGCGCGGAGGGCGCGGAGGGTGCTAGGGCGCAAGGGCGCGGAGGGCGCGGAGGGTGCTAGGGCGCAAGGGCGCGGAGGGCGCTAGGGCGCGAGCTAGGCTAGGCTAGGCGAGAGGATCGACACCTACTCATGATACCATCTCAAAGTTAGCGAACAACGGAATGATTGGAATAGAAACGAATGGGGTACAAATGAGCAACCCTAGAAGCTGTACCCCCTAGAGTGCAACTCACTATAGCCTATCATATCCATGTTCAACATTTGACAGCCCACCCCATTGTGCATGCTGTTATGTAGACTTGTATACGACGAGAACGATGTACTAGAACCCATATGAAATGATAACGCTGCCTTTGCCAGTCAGCCTAAGTAGACTTTCACAATGCGTCTGAGTTTGAGGGCTTTAGAGCGTGTTCCTACGGCCTCATATCAGGCAACCTCGTATCAGATTCGCGTCGAACCGCACTAAAACGCATCCGAACACAGTCGAAGACACTGAAACGTATTTCACCACGCGAAGCTGATACGAGGTGTGTCTGATACAGTACGAGGTGTAGGAACACGCTCAAATTTAAACATCAAGATCAAGTAAACACATCAGTTTCATGCCAATAGACAGGTGAAATCTAGGTTGAATGAGGCACCGTCAAATGTAATAATCAAGATCAAAGAGCATAGAACTTCCAACAATGCCACCAGCCAGGTGGAGGAAAATTACTTCAAATAATTGAGATAGCTACAATGGTGCGATGTATATCCTATGCTCAGTGAGCTTTGATTGACAGGAAACCCTGCATTTACTTCTTCCAGAAGGGCTTCTGCTCACACAATACAAAAAAACCGCAATCCAGATAACTTAGTCACGTATTGTGACGTGAAAAAAGAAAAACCACATAGAACACGAATGGAGGACGAAAGACGACATCATACATGAGACTTACAGCCTCTTTCGTCTCTTTCGTCTTCTTCGAAGTCTTGGACTGCGTCCCAGGCCTGGAACCCTTACCCTCCCTAATGCTCACGAGGGCTGCACAACAAAAGCGGAAGTTGATGACGAAGTAAAGAAACGAGACGCGATAAGCAAACGCCGGAAAATCATCATGAGGGTATTGATGTTTTGTCAGCCATACCAAAATCAGAGATTGACGTTCTACAAAGAAAAATATTGCTGAAAGAAATCTCAAGACGATGCGCTAACACAACCAAAGCCAAATGCACCTCGCATTGAACGTGAAAGTTAGACGAAAAAAAAAGAGCTTCATGCACTCCGACGTACTCGAGTCAGTCTCGGTCCACGACACCTGCTTCACGGTGGCGTTGTCGAGCCAGTCCAGGAAGGAACCCTCCTCCTTGCCCTTGGCCGCCAGGACCATAGGGGTCATGCTCATGGAGATAGCGGCCATGGCGGCACGTGGGGGTGGGCTGAGGTGGATGGATGTGAAGAGAGGAAGAAGGCGGTTCTGGATCAGGGAACCACAAGCAGGCTGCAAAGGAAAAATGGGGGAGGAATGGAGGTGATGGAGGTGGCTGAGGTGTGGGGTGGGGGGGGCTGTGGAAAGGGCTGTGTGGGGTGGGGAATCCGTCCGTGGAGGGGTGTGGCGGAACCAGGGGGGATGAGAGTGGCTGTTACCAGAAATTGACGAGGTTCTTGCGGTGGCGAAATCGACAGCTCGAACACGTCAGCCAGACGAACCAGCCTGAGCATTGTATCGGAGTAACATGAAAAGATACACTCGATGCCACGTCATACCAGATCTGACTTCGTGCCACCTTGGCTGGATAGGTTCCAGCCACAAGTGCCGTCGAATCAGCAAAGACAAATTTATCCAAATCAAGGTGTGTTGTACCTACTCCGTTCCAGGTACAATCACGAGCTTCCGTGGCTTGCGACAAGGATGGGAGGTGTGGAGTCGATATAATAAGTCTGTTAAGGGTGTGTGGTTCGTTACACTTGGATCAGCAAGTTCGGATTGATATCACACAAGGTAAACATAGCCGTGAAATTGACTATCATGATATTATCAGCTAACATTGAAGCCATTGTGAGGAAGACAAGAAAGTTAGCACCTGCACAACCTCACTCATAATCGGCCTCTTAAACGGGTCATTCACCAGGCACCATCTCGCCAGCTCCGCCACCTTCGCAGCTGCTTGCTTGGGGTACTTATCCCCGAGTCTAGGATCCATAATCCTCGACAAATCCGCACTATTATGTAGGTACGGCCGCGCAAACTGAACTATATTGACTTCCGGTGGCGGTCGGCGTTGATCGATGGAGGGCCGCCCTGTGAGCAGCTCTAGAAGAACGACTCCAAACGCCCACACGTCATTCTTCGGTGTTAGACGGCCTGTCATCATGTACTCAGGAGCTGCATACCCTGCCGTGCCGCGCACCTGGTTGGTTGGGAAACGGAACAGGAACAGCAGGGGACGGTCTCAACCGGCCGCAATGCCAGTATGGAAGGGCACCCTTGAGGACCAAAGAGAAAAAAACTCACAACAGAGTCGACACTTGAGTCACACCATCAGAACCAGAAAGAAAATAGGTGACCGCCTTAACAAACTGCAGTGCTAGAAAATGGAGCTTAATATCTGAGCAAGAGCATACTTCGAATACAGCACCACAGGCAGAGTCACTTGGCACAACCCTCACCTGCGTGTCGACACGTGTGTCTCCTCCCCCATGGGCCCTTCCCTTGCCAGCCCCAATTCAGACAGCTTCGGGCAGAAATCGGCTACAAAAGGCAAACCGAGTATTGAAGCGGCTCAAGACTCAACGCAACCCTCACCTGCGTTGACACGTGTGTCTCATCCCCCATGGGCCCTTCCCTTGCCAGCCCGAAGTCAGAGAGCTTCGGGCAAAAGTCCGCGTCTAGAAGCACATTGGATGTCTTGAAATCACGGTAGATAATCTGCGGAGGGTGTGAGAGAAGTGGGAGAAAGGAGAGGAAGAAGGGGTGGACGGAGGAGGTAAAAAAAACAAGGGACAAGGGACAAGACAAGCAGGCGAGACTGAAAGGTGAAAACAAATGGGACGGAAATATGAAAGTTGGAAGAGTCAAAACGGATCAGCAGCAGACAAGCAGAGGACCAGCCACAAGAGTAGCGCACCCAATGCAGGTACGTGCACCTCCTCCTGCAGGTGACTCTCGATCGAGGCACCTAGAATAAAATTTCAAACTCCTCTCACACCCACGGCACGGCACGGCACACTCACCGGGACCTGCACCTCCTCATGCAGGTGAGCCAGCCCTCTGGCCGTCCCCAGTGCCATCTTCAGTCTCATGATTGCACACAGCACAGAGCAGCATGTAGGACAGAGCAAGTGCGACACCCCTTCAACCCCCAAGCACTCACCGGGATCTGCACCTCCTCATGCAGGTGAGCCAGCCCCCTCGCCGTCCCCAGAGCCACCTTGAGCCGCGTCGCCCAGTCCAGCGGCGGCAGCACCGCCGCTGCCGCCGCCGCCGCTTTTTTCGACGAGTGGGAGTGGGAGTGGGAGGAGTGCGACGAGGTGGAAGCGGACGATGCGTGCACATTGTGATTGTGACTGCTGCTGTTACGGTGGTGGTGGCTGTTAGCGTTGTTAGTAGCCGCAGCAGCAGCGGCAGTGGTGGAGAGCGGTGCAAAGAGGTGCCGGTCCAGGGAGGAGTTGGGGAGGAATTCGTAGACGAGCAGGCGGCGGTGGCCCTCGGCACAGAAGCCAAGCAGCTTGACGAGGTTGGGGTGGTCGATCAGGCCGAGTAGTCACACCTCCACCATCCACTCCTTATGACCCTGATGAGATGATGCAGAGGGAAACGAGACGAGAGGGAGGGAAGAAAACAAGAAAAGGGAAGAGAAAACGGGGAGGATGAAAGAGGAAAGAAGGAGCAATGAGGGAGTGGGAGGCAGAGAGCAGGCGGCGGTGGCCCTCGGCACAGAAGCCAAGCAGCTTGACGAGGTTGGGGTGGTCGATTAGGCCGAGCAGTCTCACCTCCACCATCCACTCCTTATGACCCTGCAGTGGTGAGTGATGCAGAGGCAGAGGGACGAGAGAGGGCAGTGAGTGAATGGAAGGCAGAGGGAAGAGAGAAGGAGGCACTCGGCACAGAAACCGAGGAGCTTGACGAGGTTGGGGTGGTCTATAAGGCCGAGCAGGTGCACTTCCACCACCACTCCTTGTGACCCTGAGATGCAGGTGGGGCAGAGGCAGGGCGAAGAGAGAGGGGAATGAGTGAATGAAAGGCATAGGGGAGAGAGAAGGTGGCCCTCGGCACAGAAGCCAAGCAGCTTGACGAGGTTGGGGTGGTCGATAAGGCCTAGAAGAGCACCTCCACCATCCACTCCTTGTGACCCTGATGAGATGATGCAGAAACAACGAGATGTGGAAACATCCTAGTACGATTGTGACATGGAGGGTCATGGAACTGCTTTTAATGTCTGAGTTGTTATGTACGTTCCAGTTGTCAAAACACATGGTGCAAGGGGAAGGAAGGAATAGGGAAGGAAGGGAGGATATCGAACAAAGAGGGAAGAGGGGATGGGGGAGGAAGGGGGGATGGGGGAGGAAGAGGGGATGGGGGAGGAAGGGGGCATGGGGGAGATAGAGGGGATGGGGGAGGAAGGGGGGATGGGGGAGGAAGGGGGGATGGGGGAGGAAGGGGGGATGGGGGAGGAAGAGCGGATGGGGGAGGGAGGGGGGATGGGGGAGGAAGAGGGGATGGGGGAGGGAGAGGGGTTGGGGGAGGGAGAAGGGTTGGGGAGCAAGAGCGGATAGGGGAGCAAGAGGGGATAGGGGAGCAAGAGCAAGAGGGGATGGAGCAACAGAGCAATTGAGAAGAAAGGGATAATGGTGATGGGAGGAACCTGGTTGGACGTGGTAGTAAGAAGGGTGAATGAAGGTGATAGTAACAATTTGATGATGAAGGTGGGAAAAAAATCCTTCTTGGCGTGATTTACAAAATCTTGCTACTTAGCGCTCCGCGCTTCACCCCCTACTTTAGGATTCATCTCCTTCATATCTCTTACCTGAAAAGTTGTAAAAAAATGTTTTCTCGCCCACGGGCCCTGCGTTCCTACCCTTTTCTTTTTTTATTTTCTTTTTCTTTCTCTTTTTCTGACTTGCCGGCTCCCGAAACTTCGTTTCACTGTCACCTGGAAGCCCTTTTTCTTTGTTCTTTCCTCAATTTCACCCGAAGGCCCTTCGATTGACCCTTCTTCTCACCTGAAGGCTTTTCAATTGACCTTGCTTCTCACCTGAAGGCTCTTTGAGTCCAGCTTCTTAATTGCCACCTCTTGCTGCAGCGACCTCCGCCCTTTCCCAACCCCTCCGCCGTTTAACGCCCCCGCAGCAGTGCCCCCCCCTCCCGCGGATCCAGCCGATACACCCGAAACCGCCGCTGCGGCGCTTTCCAGCGCGTTGCCCGCCGCGCTTGCCGCCATGTTTGCCGCTCCCGAACCCTGCGAGCTTCACGGCCTCAATACCCCTTTAAAGACCTTCCCGAACCTGCCGGCTCCTAGAAGCAAATCGCTCGAGAACCCCTTAGTGGCGGATTTTAACTCCGGATAGGAGAACACGCGGAGATCCGATCGCCTAAGAACGTCATCTATTAGCAACATATCGCGCTGCATCGCACGGTCGTGCGGCCGCCGCGGCGTGCTTAAAACGAGGGATTGATCGGCCCCGGTATTGCCATCTACTGCTGCGTCTTGTGTCGCGGACGGCTGATATGCCGCCGAATCTCCCCCTACCTCCGTTGCCTCTGTTGCAGATCCGTTCGCCGCGCCTCCAGGCTTCACGAGAGGCGAGGGCGAGTTCATTTTCTGTGTGATCCGAAGCGCGAACGGATTAACGTTCGACCCGCTAAACATCTGCACCGAGGACCCTCTGCTGCCACCACCGTTACCGCCGCCACCGCCGTTTCCGCCGCTTCCGGCGCCACCGCCGTTTCCGCCGCCGGATCCCTTATTGGTGAAATTGAAATTAAACGACCTGCTGTTAGTAGCACCGCCGCCGCCGCCGCCGCCGAAGCTACCGCCGCCGCCCGTGCTGCCATTCGCATGAACGCTCCCGACCGCTGACGTGCTGTGGCTTCGTCGAACCTGTCTCTGCTGCTGTTGCTGCTGCTGCTGCGACTGCTGGGACTGCTGGCGGGGCGCGTGCGACGACGCTGGGCGAACAGGCGACGGAGAGCCTACTCCGTCGCCGGGCGACGTTCCGTGCGACCCGCCGAGCGGCGACGGCGCGCGCACGCCGCCAGGGCTACCTAACCCTAACCCGCCGTCATAGCTTCTCCGTTGCCTTCGCCCCAACGCGGCACCGTTACCTTCCACGGCTAAATCGTCTTCTATAGACTCCTCCCCGGCTGTTCCGACCGAGCCGCCTCCAACTGACCCTCCTCGCGGCAAAGGCGGGGTCGATGCCCCTGCCACCGACCCTGACTGGCTTCGAGGCACGTTTTGGCGGGGAGAATTGGAGGCTCGGGAAGGGGAATCGCAACACTGCGGTTGGTTGTTATGCGGCTCGGAGGCTTGCCTCTGGAGGAAGCGCGACGCGGCGGATGCTGGGGGAGCTTGGGACGAGGGGGAGCAGGTCAGGTTTTCATCCTCGATACTAGCATCTGCAAGAACTTCACTTAGTGTCGGAGCGATTGGCGCGCGAGGCGAGGAGGTTAGGCTCTGCGGGTGGTGCGTCGGCGAGCCGAGGTAGTTGAAGAAACGGCTTCTGATAGGCGGATGACCCGAGGGAGTGCTACAGGCGGACGTGGGTGCGGAGACTGTTCCGCCTGCCCCGTCATCATCCCGCGCGTTGAATGATCCGCCTAGTCCAAAACACTTCATGAGCGAATTTTTCTGATATGGTAGATTTAAAGTACCGGGAGTGTTGCGTTCAGCTGAAAGGAAACGCGAGGTTACTAGCCCCCCACGTAAGGGAATGTGATAACCTATTAGAGCGACTGTGGGAACAAATAGACCAGACCCCGTTGTGAGGGACTTCAAACTAAATGCTTCGCTTGCATTACCGTACCAAGGAGTCTTACGGCTCGCGGATCCATGCCTGAAGCTATAGGCTGGACTCGAGATAGAAAACCATTAGAAATACTTCAAGCTTCTAGCTTGGGAGTAGCGAGCGAGCCACAGGCAACTCGATTGGGCCTATTCCCAAAGCCCCACCCCAAAAAGCTTGCCGCGATGCGGCTCTGTGTCTATGGCCACAAAGCACAGCCGCACCCACACAACCACAATCTTTGCACTTGGGATTTTGTGAGTTACAGTACAGTACCCTGCTAAATTGTACCGTACCGTACTCCGCTGTCAGTTTTTCGATATTCCACAATTTTGCGAGCCCATGTTCTGTTCTGAGTTCCCCCCTCGTGGAACAATGACCCCCCCCCCCTTGCTGTGGTGCTCCGCGGAACGCAGCTTGGTAATTTCGGGCGGAAGCCCACCCGCTTCGCGCGTGAACCTCCGGAGTCGAGAGGGGGAATGGAAGTGGTGGCGGAACAGATAGCCCCTCACAATGCGCGGGACGTGGGCGGCGGAACAAGCTGATCTGTGGAAAATTCGTGTTTGCGGAAGAGGAATCGGCGGATTGCAGGCAAGGGAGATGGAGTTGAGTTGGGCTCCGGCCCGGGGTTCCCCGTAACCGGAACAGCTCAGACAGTTGGGGCTGACGAGGCGAAGCGCGGGAGATCGTCAAATTTGGACCGTCGGATTCGGAATTGGAGGTGCAAGCAGTCCCAAAGCAATGATACAGTGAAACCATTTTCTGTTAATAGACGACAGAAGAGCCAAGTGGGAATAATCTGCAAAGGCGGACGTGGTTCGATGCTCCCAGCTAAAGCAATAACCGAGGGTATTCACAAACTGACATCAGGGCAGGTTTTCTTCCAGGAATTCACACCGACCAGAACTAGTCGACGCTTGGCAGGGGGTTTGGTGGTTATAAAACCGCTCAGAAAGCCCTCGAAAGTCTTCCACACGATAGTTTCGTGGACACTCTTGTACCGTGCGGCCCGTCCTTCCGTGGCTGCTTTTGACTCGCATTGGAGACTCCTCGAGAGATCGTGAGGCCCAACTCCACGTGATCGAAGTGAAGCCTCATAAGTGATGCAAACATCCTCGCCATTAGCGTACTCATGGACAATCGCATATTATCGAAAAAAACATAAATAACTGACAGCATAAGAAGGAAACACGAACACTCGCTAGCTCCACTTACAACTATTGCAGCAGACCTCTCGTAACTATTCTACTTCAGGCGTTTTGGCGCTCTCTAATTCGCACATGACACAAACTATGCCATGCTAACCGTTCCTAGGAACCCGACCTGCTTCCCGCTGGCATTGTCTAGGCGTGCTAGCCTGCTCGCTTCTCTCGAGCAGGGCAGCCGACACATCGGCAGCATCGTCTGCACGAGTGACCCTTATCAAGCATGCCCACGTAACCCTACCACTATCTGCTCGTCGACCAAGAGATCCAGAGTCCATACGACCAGCAGCACTAGGCGATTCGCCAGCGCACGACTCGCGAACGCCCTTTCTGCGAACGCACGACTTGCGAACGCACGATCAACGATCTCAACAATGGTGTGGGCGAAAGATCCTCAGGGAGGCGAACCGCGTGATCCGGCCGAGCTCGCAGCCTTATCCGCCATCCACACTCTCCAAGAATCCGACAAGCCGGTCCCTAAGCTCGTCGTCTTCGATCTAGACTACACCCTATGGCCCTTCTGGTGCGAATGCCGGAGGAAGAGCGAGACCCCGCGCTTGTATCCTGAAGCTGGTCAGGTTCTATCGGCTCTCGCAGCTGCTGGTATCCCCATTGCCTTCGCGTCGCGTACGCCGACTCCGGACATAGCCCGGGTGTTTTTGGACAAATTAGGGTTTCAAATGGACGACGGCGGCAGCTTCAGCAGCGGACATGGCAGTTCCAGGGCGCACGGGAGCGGAAGGAGCAGCGGCAGAAACAGCAGCAGCGGCAGTGTCGATGGCAATGCGAGCGATCTAAAGCGTGTGGGACGAGCGGCGGAGATCTACCCTAGTATGACCCACAAAACGGAGCATTTCGAGGCGATCCGGAGGCGAACGGGGATCGCGTATCGCGACATGCTGTTCTTTGACGACGAATCCAGGAACACGCGGGAAATCGGATCGCTGGGGGTAACGAGCGTGCTTGTAGACGATGGTATGACTGTAGACACGCTCAAGTATGGGCTGGATCAGTTCGTGAAGAAACACGAGGAGTCTCCCACAAGAAGCCATTAGGTAGCATGGATGTGCTTCAGGGTGCAATCGAGACACTAGAGGCGTCACTTCACTATGTCAGCTGGTGGTCGTGTGAAGCTGGAAGTTGGGGCAGCTGGTATTCAAGATTTGTCCCATACACATGCCATTGAACCTCTTTCTGCATCTCAAGAAGCTGGGCTCATTAATCAAGATCAGAAAACGCTCATTCCATGTGTCTGCATGGCATGGCATGGTATGGCATGGCATACCTTGTTGTATTTATATGGTAGGAGTGCTACTGCCATGGCTGGGCTAACATTTGGAAACCTGGGTATAACCATAACATGGGCCATGGCACTGCAATGCTGATTGTACAGTAGAACTATTTTGTCGATGCCGCTAGCAGAGACTTTTGCTTACCTAGGCAGGCACCTCTTCTTTTTATGCTCCGAGTTGTGACGAATTATCATGAAGCGGCATCTCCAGCCCCTCCGGCGGCCTCAGATACCTCTGCTCTGCACCCCGACGTATGTCTCGATTCGGTTAACAACGGGTGCCACGTCAGCATCGTTTAAAGCCTGCAGCTTGCCGCGGTACTCGTTCCCCACCACGTCTAACAGCTTCAGAAACTGCGAGCGGTACGTCAGGTGCATGCGGTAACCAGCAATCTGCAGGGTAGCAGGCACCTATTCTCCTTTCTATGCTCTGAGTTGGGAAGACTTATCATGCAACGGCATCTCCAACCCCTCAGGCGGCCTCAGATACCTCTGCACGCCAACATACGTCTCGATTCGGTTGACCACAGGCGCCACGTCAGCGTCGTTTAGCTCCTGCAGCTTGCGGCGGTACTCATTCCCCACCACTTAAAGCAGCTTCAGGAATGCGGTAACCAGCAATCTGCCTGGTAGCAGGCACCTGTTCTCCTTTCTATGCTCTGAGTTGGGATGACTTATCATGCAGCGGCATCTCCAGCCCCTCAGGCGGCCTCAGATACCGCTGCACGCCAACATACGTCTCGATTCGGTTAACCACCGGCGCCACGTCAGCATCGTTTAAAGCCTGCAGCTTGCCCCTGTACTCATTCCCCACCACGTCTAGCAGCTTCAGGAACTGCGAGCGGTACGTCAGGTGCATGCGGTAACCAGCAATCTGCAGGGTAGTGGAGAAGGATAGGGTTAGTGGGAATGGGAATGGGACGAGATGCACGCAGAAATATTAGATGCACTCAAGTGTACTTTTATGCTACCAGAGGAAAAACAGATGCTTGTTTTGGATATCGTCATCCAAACGGGAAAGTACAAATAACGCCATCTGTACTGTACACGTACCTTGAGAAAGTCTTCCAAAGCGGTGGCGGATGACTTTTGAGGCGCCTCAAAAGTCTTATTCGAATAACACCATATCATCTGTACATGTACCTTGAGAAATACTTCCAAAGCGGTGGCCGATGCCCGATTGGCTGGAAGGTGGTTCAGCAGCCGAGCACACCACTGCCACGCATGCGACAAGCCAAAGGGGTGCACTGCGGTGCCAGGTGGTGGGAGGGTCTGGCACAGAGGAGAGAGGGGAGTAAAAAATAACTGAGTGTTGAGCTGACTCCTATCCATGAGTTTATTTAGTCATCCACTCTTATAGCATACTCTTGCTAAAAGCATACCTGGCAAATAGCAGCCATGAGAATGATGTATCCTGTCATCCTCTCTATAAACGCATCAGTCGACTCCATCTTCTTCTTCCCACCCTCCATACTCGCTATAAGCATACCTGGCAAATAGCAGCCATGAGAATGATGTATCCTGTCATCCTCTCTATAAACGCATCGGTCGACTCCATCTTCTTCTGCCCACCCTCCCCCTCTTCCTCCCTGTACCCCAAATCGCGGTAATAGGCGTCGTCAGACGAGTAAGAAGCCTGCACAAAAACAGGGAATTTACATATATTATTCAATTTAGACGGATGTTGAAGAAGAAGTCTGCTTCTTCCCGGCTCCCCCGTCTTCCTCCCCATGATCCAACAACAATATAAAAGAATGATGCGCTATAGTGAGTACGAAGAACATACCTCTGAAAAGACATAGTGCTGTGGAACGGTGTAGATGCAGGTCTCGATCACGCTTGCCATCAATGCTTCCATGGCTATGGGCGACCTTTGAGGCGCCTCAGAAGTGAATACAAAGAGCATACCTCTGAAAAGACATAGTGCTGTGGAACGGTGTAGACGCAGGTCTCGTTCAGGCTTGACATCAAGCCTATCTTTGAGGTGCCTCAAAATAGTCAAGTCAAAACCTAGAGCACAGCATACCTCGGAGAAGACATAATGTTGTGGAACAGTGTAGATGCAGGTCTCGTTCAGGCTTGCCATCAAGGCTTCCATGGCTATGGGCGCCTGCAGGCAGAGAGAGCAAAAGAGAGGGGGAGAGAAGAGGAAGACATCTTGGAGAAACTAAAAGCAGTTCAAAAAAAAAAAAAAAAAAAAGAGAGGGAGAGAGAGAGAGAGAGAGTAAAGAAAAGAGACTCTCACCTGAGTGGACACGTTCACTATGAATTGCGCGAGAGCGAACGCAAAAGCGGTAACTTGGTAGCTTGGGATGAAAAAAATGGTTGAAGCATTTAATTGAACCCAGGCAGGACGCCAAGAGCGTACCACCATGACTGACCTGAGTGGACACAGCGACTTGCGCTAGAGCTGGCTTTCGAGTCGACTCCAAGAGTCAGCTCGGAAATCCGCAAAAGCAAATTTTCATAAACGCCAAGAGCATACCACCATGACTCACCTGAGTGGACACGTTCACAATGACTTGCGCGAGAGCGAACGCGAACGGCGGTAACTTGGTAACTTGGGACTCGCACTGGGATAGAATCTGGGAAGCGGTGTATGTACAATGCGTGAAAAGAAGGGAGCGCTCAATGAGTCTCCGTCTGACCAATGAGTCCAATGAAGAATGGGAATTGAATGTTGTCTATTCTTATTGCTTGCAACCAGCGACCCTGGTTTTTTAGGCGCCTCAAGAATGGGTACTGAAATCGGCCCGTATCTGACTGTAGATTCTAATTTAATTGCTTGCAATTGGCGACCCGTCTTTCTTGAATATAAATAGCCATACTTCTTACTTAATTCGTATCAAGAAAGTGAAGTGACAGTGCACCTTGGAGGCGAAGGTGATTGCAACAAACGTCTGGTGAAGGGATGGGATGGGCCCGCAGAAGAGCCGTGAGATGAGATCAGCAGACCTCTTACTTAACTTGTATAAAGAAAGAGAATCGAGCAACGCACCTTGGAGGCAAAGGTGATGGCGACGAACGTCTGGGGAAGGGATGGGTCCCGCAGGAGGGCCGTGAGATCGGCAGACTTCTTGCTGCGTGATTGGTTGCAGAGAAAGGGGAGAAAACAAACCAGTCAAGGCGCACATAATTGAAGAGCACGGACCAGCGAAGGAACAATGGGAGGCGGATGACTAGACACATTTTGTTTCCTTCATTATTGAGGCACCTGATTAACGTGATTACGATATTTAAGAAACGGTGCATTTTGCATGCCAGCCTAGAGGCTAGTCTCCTAGTGCTTTATATAAAAGGAAAAGTAAATCACACACACGCACGCACGCGCGCGCGCGCACACACACACACACACACGCACGCACGCACGCACGCACGCACGCACGCACGCACGCACACACGCGAGCACACAAAAAGAAATAAAGTACATGCGCGTCGGGTCATGGCATATGATCACATCATACCACATCACGCTGACACATGCCAAATTAATTTGGTCATGCCACGTCATGTCAGGTCATCATGCCACGTCATGCCAGGTCATGCCACGCCATGCCAGGTCATGCCACGTCATGTTGGCGATCACACATCACTTCTTACGCGATTTGGTCGTGCGAGGCGGAGATCTGCTGAACCAGCAGAATGATTCGCCGCTCCACAGTCTTGCGGTCCTGCGGTGCGATGCAGTGGAACGGAGTGGGATGCGGTTGGATGCAGTCTATTTCCATGTATGTGATGCAACGAGATCTGGTTTGACGCAAGGAGAACCCAATGCAGCGGGACGAGATCAATCACGGAAACGGTGACTTGCGGTGACATGCGGTGTGATGCAGTATGGTGCGTTGCATTGCGGTGCAACAACAAAGCATGGACAGAGGAGCCCATGCATTCGCTCCGCCCTGTCCTCACCTCACCTTCTCCCAAGCTTTATCAGCCATGAGGAGGGCAATCTCGTCTGTGATGAGCCTATTTTTGAGTCGACTAAAAAAATCAGCCATGAGGAGAGCAATTTTGTCTCGTCGCGCAACGCCTTCAGCGGCGTGAATGCGGTGGGGTACGGTACGGTGCGATGCGGTCCAATGAATTGCATTGCAACGCAACAACAGAGCTAGAACGCCCTCATCTTCGTCCCGTTTGAGAATTCTCAAAAGCATTGTCAGCCATGATGATAGGACCAATCTCATCTCATCTCATCATGCATCGCCTTCAGCCGTGTGAATGCGGGGGGGCTGTGGTCCGATGCATTACGTTGCGAAGCAACATCAGATCAGAGCAAGAACGTTGCTCACCTTCTTCCCTGCATTATCAGCCATGATGAAAGCGATCTCATCGCACATTGCCTTGGGCCTTACGTTGCGAATGTGGTGGGATGGGATGTGGTGTAATGCAGTCAAAGGTATGTTCACCCATTCGCCCTGCGCTGCGCTGCACTCACCTTTTTCCGTGCATTATCAGCCATGATGGGAGCGATCTCATCACGCATCGCCTTGAGCCATGTGAATGCACTGTGGTGCGGTGAGATGCAGTGTGATGCGGTCCAGTGCGTTTTCACTCGCTAGCCCTTCTCTCACCTTCTTCCGTGCATTATCAGCCATGATGGGAGCGATCTCATCGCGCATCGCCTTGAGCCGTGCCAGCCTGGCCTCTGCCTCCTTAGCCGCCCCCTCTGCCACTCGCACTTTGGAACTCCTCTGCGCTGCTTCATGGGAGGGAGGGAGCGTTGGGAGGAAATAGAGGAAATAGAGGGAATGGCGGAAGGGGATCGCCTTCAGCTGTGCCAGCCTGGCCTCTGCCTCCTTAGCCGCCCCGTCAGCACTCGCACTTTGGAACTCCTCTGCGCTGTTGGGGGAAAGCAATAGTAGGGGAAGGAAGAAAAGACGAGTGAGTGAATTTATTATTATTATTGTTCATTTACTTATTTATTTATTTATTTAAGGTAATCTCAGAAGGAGCCAGAGAGGGGAGAATGGTGTGCACGGTGTGATATGGGACAGACAGACGGGCAACAAACACCCTGCATGTCGGCACCAGAATAGTGGACTCGAGTTATCTTTGACAATCCCCAACAGCATTCCTTTTGGGACTTGTATCAGTGCCCCGCTCCTCCTCCCATCATCGCGTTTCGCTTGAATGCCCCATCATCACCCCCCATCACCGTATGCCACCACTGCTCACCCCCCCTTCCCCACCCTCACCTTGCTTCTTTTTTGCTTCCGCAGCTGCTGCTGCTTTTGCCTGGAATGAGGGGAGTGTGGAGCAGCAGAGGGAGGGATAGGAGGATGTATAATAACCACGTGAACAAAGTCACAACAAGGAATCTCTTGCAAGCCACACACACATAGCAATATGGTCACACACAAGCCCACCTAACCCAGAGATGTTGCAACATTGCAGCCCCCAAATTTCCCACCTCTGCTGCTGCTCTTGCATCCGCTGCATCAGCAGCAGCTTTTCCCTCCTGCTTGCTTCCACCTCCTCCTGCTGCTACCTTGGCTCAGCTCTTGAGTCCCGCACCTCAACCCAACCCAACCCAACCCAACCCAACCCAACCCAACCCAACCCACCTCTGCCGCTGCTCTCGCGTCTGCTGCATCAGCAGCTGCTTTTGCCGCCTGGGCTGACCTTCTGTTCGACTCCACCTCCTGCTGCTGCCTCTCCACCTCCCTCTTCCGCTCCTCCTCCTTCCTCCTCTCCTCCTCTTCCTTCCGCCGTCTCTCCTCTTCCCTCCTCCTCCTCTCCTCCTCCATCTCCCTCTGCTGCTTTGCCCGAAGCTCAGCTTCGATCTCGGCTCGGCGCCGAGCCTCTGCCGCCGCTGCCTCTCTCCGAAGCTGCGATTCCCCAGCCTGCATTGGAATGAATCGAGGGAGGAATTAGCCTCCTGTATTTCCTGGTTACCACTACCTTCTGGTTACCGCTAACGTCAGGTTACAAGTTACAACGGACCTCTGATTTCTGCTCGTGCTCCTGCGACAGTCGTCGGATGTGAGAATCCCTCATCTCCTCCCTGTTTGCATGCATGCACACACAAGCACCCATTTCACACATACCCACACACATGCATGCACACATGCATACATACACATACACGCACAGACGCACGCATTCACTTATAGGCACAACACAAGCACACATACACAGCAGGAGCGAAGACTAAACAAGTCCATCCGTTACAACTGCCTTTGACTCTCCTCTTCCTAACCTAACGCACACTGCACTGCACACCAGCCTATCAACCCTATCCACACACCTATCTATACACCTACTCCCCACTCACACCCATCAGCAGCCCACCTACTCTCCCACTCACACGGCCTCCCTGTCAAGCCGAGCCAGTGTCGCCTGCACCGCCTCTCCCTGTGCCTCATACACACGCCATTCACTCTGTCATCAGTCACCCCCACTCACAGTCACACCCACTCACTCGGCCTGCCAGTGCTCCCTATCCAGCCGAGCCAACGTCGCCTGCACCGCCCCTCGCTGCGCCTCATTCACTCACCCATTCCCCTCGCCATCACTAGCCCCCACTCCCAATTACCCCAGCCATCTCCACTCACAGTCACGCCCACTCACACGGCCTGCCAGTGCTCCCTATCCAGCCGAGCCAACGTCGCCTGGACCGCCTCTCGCCGTGCCTCATTCACACGCCCATTCTCTCTCATCAGTCACAGTCGCACCCTCTCACCCACTCACACGGCCTGCCAGTGCTCCCTATCAAGCCGAGCCAGTGTGGCCTGCACCGCCTCCCGCTGTGCCTCCAACACACGGCAACCCTCTCTCATCACTCACACTCTCTCTCATCACTCACACTCTCTCTCATCACTCACACTCTCTCTCATCACTCACACTCTCTCTCATCACTCACACTCTCTCTCATCACTCACACTCTCTCTCATCACTCACACTCTCTCTCATCACTCACACTCTCTCTCATTACTCACACTCACACCCACTCACCCACTCACACGGCCTGCCTGCCAGTGTTCCCTGTCAAGCCGAGCCAGTGTGGCCTGCACCGCCTCTCGCTGTGCCTCCACCGCTGCTACAGCTGCCCGTCCCTTCTCACAGTCACCAGCACTCACACCCTCTCTTGCACTCACACGGCCTGCCAGTGCTCCCTGTCAAGCCGTGCCAGTGTGGCATGCACTGCCTCTCGTTGTGCCTCATGCTCACACACCTATAACCTCTCTCACATCAGTCACACTCGCACACCCTCTCTTGCACTCACACGGCCTGCCAGTGCTCCCTGTCAAGCCGAGCCAGCGTGGCCTGCACCGCCTCTCGCTGTGCCTCCACCGCTGCTACAGCTGCCCGTCCCTTCTCCCGCTCGGCCATCAACCTCCCCTCCAGCCGCACCCGCCGCTGCCTCACCTCCTCCTGCAATACCGTGTGTGTGCGAAGGGGGATCGGAGGGAGATTGTGGGGGGGAGGGGGGGGGAGAGGCAAACTCGTGAGAAGCGGAGGAGGAAAGGGGGGCCTATGAATGGGGGGTTGATTTGAGTTGGTGGGGTGGGAGGGAAGCACGAGAGGCGTGGGCGGGGAGAAAGGGAGGGATGAACGGGGGATCACATGACTGTGCCTCCACCGCTGCTACGGCCGCCCGCCCCTTCTCCCGCTCCGCCATCAGCCTCCCCTCCAGCCGCACCCGCCTCTGCCTCACCTCCTCCTGCGGAGACACGTGAGGGAGAGGGAGGGGGGTGGGGGATGAAGGGGGGGGGAGAATGCTCGAGGAAAACGGGGGAGGAAGGAGCTACAACGCACCTCATATACCTCTAAAACACCACCCCACGATGCCACTCCAAGACCAAGTACGTCCCTCCACCTCAGCAGCGACCTTCCGTTCCACCTCCCCCAGTTCCACCTCCCCCAGTTCCACCTCCCCCAGTTCCACCTCCCCCAGTTCAGCCTCCTCCAGAAGCTTTAGCACACCTCACACCTAAACCACCACCACACAAACCCATTCCATAATCCACGCACGCACCTCCACCTCAGCAGCTACTTTCCGTTCCACCTCCCCCAGTTCCGCCTCCGCCCGTCTCACAGGCCGCGCCACTGGCCTCTCCGCATCTAGCGCACTCCCCCTTCCGCCGAAACTCCCCCTCCGCTTCCCCCCATCTCCGCCGACCCGTTCCCCATTCCCCCCGTCCCCCTCCCCGTCCGAGCCGCTAGAGTCGCTGCTGCTAAGGCTGATGTGGAACGACGCTTTCCGCGGCTTCTTTCCGCCGCTCCCCAAGCTTTTCCGCCTGTCCTTCCCCGCGCTACCCGTTTCCACGCGCGCGCTAGGAGGCGAATAGAACTTTCCCCGGAACCCTCCGCCGTAACCTGTCTCCTCCCTCTCCTCGTCGCTGCTGCCGCTGCTGCTCGCAGATCCTCGACCGGCCGTCATCCACGCCGGGGATCGCGCCGGCGATCGCGCGGAGCATCCCGGTTCTGCCGGCCAGCAGGGGACAGCGCCAAATGCGCCGTCTCCGAAGGCGGCGGGTACGGCGAAGGCGGTGCCCGTTGATCCGGTTTGGAGACGACGCGATGCCTTCGCCGCATATTCCGCCGAATTTCGCGGGCGGAGCTTGGCGGGAACTGGGCCTGTGCGCCGTTGAATTGAGTCAAGCTCGCGGTTAAGATCGTCTCGGGACCAATGGGAATGGGGATCGAGTGCCACGTCCATTCTCCTGCCGGTAGTATCCGTTGCAGTCGAGTTGCCAAGTGGCCCCTGAACTAAAGCAAGAGCTGCTGTACACCGATACTATGTCGGGGATCAATTAGGGTTTGCCATTACTTATAAGACCATGGCAGCTACAGGAACGTAGATGCCGCAAGTTGGCTACGATGATCCACAGGGTAAACTCACCCATAAATCATAATATAGAAATCTCCAATTCCGCTGACGACTTTTTTTTTTTCAACGAGCGAATACAAAACACAGCAAGGGAGCAAAACAACGCAAGTTCAGTGAGTGGAGTTGGAGTTGAAATCTCCAATTCCGCTGACGACTTGGTGCGACGGTCACAGCAAGGCACATGTCGCACGTTGCGTGAAACAAGTCCGCGGAACAGCGAAACAAGTCCGCGAAACAGCGAAACAAGTCCGCGAAACAGTCGAGTCAAGAGTGAAGAATCTAGAGATTTGTCGTAATTTCCTAAATTCATTATAAAAACAATTATGCAATGTCAACGGGCGAGAGAAATTTACATTCCACTTTTCACACCATCCTGATGAGTTGCTGGCAATTCCGACTTCGAACCGCTGGCAGCCTTATGCACCACATCAAGTCTGTTTTGAGCATCCGAATACGATACATGAACTGTAATGACACAAAATCAGTTCACCTTTTCTTCGCTTTTCTCCCTTTCCTGCCGCTCCTACCCCTCCCAGTCTCCTCTTCTTCCTCATTCTCAAGCAACTCCTCCAGATTCTTCCATTCATCTTCCCCTCTTGATCCCATTTGATCATCCTTGCCCCCGCTTCTATTCCTCCTCCCCTTTCCACCCAATATCACCCCTGGCCTACCGTCCAATCCCACTGCTCAAGAACCTCCAGGTGTATTTCTAGAAGCAGATGATACCACCTGAGCTCCAGGTGAACCACGGCCGAAATCAGGTGAATTCTCAGCTCTTCCACGTGAAATTACGTCATTTTCTGAAGAATTTTGTCCACGCTCGGACAGAGATACTGGTGGGTCCATGGCATCTGCTCCTCTCCTTGATCCCCAGGTAGCTGCTGATCTGGCACCAGTCACACGTGACCTGCCCGTGGGTTCTGCTGACCTGTCCGTAGCAGAGGCGAGGGAAGCTCCTCTAGAGGAAGCTTCCCTCCCCAAAATATCTGCTTCTGCGGAAAACCTCAGACGCGAACCTGGACGAGTGGCAACGGCTCCTTGAAAACGCCTTGCAGCTTGATCAGCACTATTTGCAGTGGGCAAGGCAGCAGCAGCAGTACCACCAGCACCACCACTGCCATTATCACTAGTCAGAACACTCGCACTAGCAGCAGGGGCCTGAGGGGCGCGCAGGGGGACAAGCATGAAGTTGAGTCCAAGCACCTGGGCAGCAAACTTCTCCTCAGGACAACTCAGCAGATACACCAGCTCTCGTTGCCTCCGACTCCTCTCCCTGCTCTTCTTCCTGGCCTCCTCAGCACTGCTCATGCTGCCCCTGCTACTAGTACTGCTAGTGGTGCTGCTGGTGCTGGTGCTTGTGCTGGTGGCGGTGCTGTTAGTGGTGCTGGTGGCGGTGCCACGTGGCGGGCCGCGACTGGCCAGCACGCGCAGGCGGCGGCGGATGCGGGTGTCGAGGGCATAGCTGAAGAGCTTGGGGAAGAGCACCAAGTCAGAGCGCGAGCGTGGATAGTAACTACTGCTTGTACTGCTACTGGTGGTGGTGGTGCTGCTGCTGCTGCTGGGGGTGCCGCTGCTTCTGGCGCTGGTGGCCCTGGTGCTGGTATTCGTTTCAGCCGATCTGTCTTTGCCCTCGTCCGAACCCCCCTCGTCCTCCTCGAGCCAGAAGTCTATCTTCGGCCGAAGCACCGCGGCAATGCTGTAGCCCAGGAGCGGTGGGTACCGAACCACCATGCCTGCCACGTCAGCACGGGAGAATCCTCGGGAGTAGAGGTAGGAGATCCTGACACGTGGAGAGAGGGGGGTGGACGGAAAGGAAACAGTAAGAGGGGAGAGAGGAAGGAAGAGAATTGAGGAAGGCTCAACATGCAAGGGGTTCAATGAGAGGAGGTAAGGCGGAGAGACGGAGGAGGGGATAGGCATATGGTCAGAACTTCGGGGGAGCAGTACACAGCCCTCGAGAGTAGTATGACTTTGCCCCATTCTTCTGTCACGACGACGAGGCTACCTCAGCTTGGCTACCTCAGCTTGGCTACCTCAGCTTTCTTTCTCATGAGGCTACCTCAGCCCTAGAAAGTCGTATGCAGACTTTGCCCCGTTCTTCTGTCACTCAGAATGCACCTCCCACCTCTCACCTCCAACCTCCCACCATCACCTGTTCCTCATCGCAATGACGCTCATGGTGGGCATTCGAGGGAAGCGGCACACCACAAATACACCCACATACACTGCTCACCCACGCACCCAATTCACGTGTAAAGGACCCCACCTGCCCTGCAATCAGACTCACCCGTTCCGCATCGCAATGACGCTCATGGTGGGCATTCGAGGGAAGCGGCACACCACAAATACACCCACATACACTGCTCACCCACACACCCAGCTCAGGTGTAATTGACCCCACCTGCCCTGCAATCAGACTCACCTGTTCCGCATCGCAATGACGCTCATGGTGGGCATTCGAGGGAAGCGGCACACCACAAATACACCCACATACACTGCTCACCCACACACCCAGCTCAGGTGTAATTGACCCCACCTGCCCTGCAATCAGACTCACCTGTTCCGCATCGCAATGACGCTCATGGTGGGCATTCGAGGGAAGCGGCACACCACAAATACACCCACATACACTGCTCACCCACGCACCCAATTCAGGTGTAATTAACCTCAGCTGCCCTGCAATCACTCTCACCTGTTCCTCATGCTTCTAACACTCATGGTGAGCACTTTAGGGCGGCACACCACACAGTCACCCACATTCACACCCACATTCCCCATTCGGGTTTGAAGTTTGGGCCTCACCTGTTTCTCATAGAATTGACGCTCATGGTGAGCACCTCAGGGAAGCGGCACACCACACGGGTCACCTCCTCTGCTGCCACCACGGCCACCTCCCCCGCGAGGAACGCCGCCTTGCCGTGCAGCACCGCGGGCGACAGGCACAGCAGGCCGGGGCAGCGGAAGACAAGGTGAGCTAGCTCGTGGGGCGGGATGGAGAGGTTTTCTTGTAGCCAGTCTAGTGACTGTAGGGGGGGAGAAACGAAAAGGGAGGGGAGGGGAGGGAGAATGGGGTAGTGAGGGAAAAGAGCAATTGATGTGTGAGGAAGGCCGCCTTGATTTGCAGCACAGTGGGTGAGAGGCAGAGCAGGCCCGGGCAGCGGAAGATGAGATGGGCTAGCTCGTGGGAAGGGATGGAGAGGTTTTCTTGCAGCCAGTCTAGTGACTGTGGGGGGGGAGAAACGGGAGGGGAGGGGAGGGAGAATGGGGTAGTGAGGGAAAAGAGCAATTGGTGTGTGAGGAACGCCTCCTTGCCTTGCTTTGCCTTCCAGCACCGCGGGCGACAGGCAGAGCAGGACGGGGCAGCGGACGATGAGGTGAGCTAGCTCGTGGGAAGGAATGGAGAGGTTCTCTTGTAGCCAATCCAGAGGCTGAGGGGAGGGGGTAGGGGATGGGGGTAGCGCAGGGGAAAGAGCACTTGGTGTGCGAGGGAGGCCGCCTTGCCTTGCAACAGGGCGAGCGAAAGGCAAAGCAAAGCAGGGCGAGAGCAAAGCAAAGCAGAGCGAGAGGCAAAGCAAAGCAGAGCGAGAGGCAAAACAGAGAGACAGAGGAGGCCATCTCGGTGCGGAAGACGAGGTGCGGGTGGAGGGGGGCAGAGCACATCACTTGTTGAGGAGAAGGGGAGGGGTCCTTGACTGGGAAGCAGGCGGGGAGGGGCAGGCGGGGAGGGGCAGGCGGGGAGGGGCAGGCAGGGAGGGGCAGGCGGGGAGGGGCAGGCGGGGAGGGGCAGGCGGGAAGGGGCAGGCGGGGAGGGGCAGGCGGGGAACAGTCGTCCCATCTGCAACAGAGCACCCTCTTGAGAAGTGAATGATGGAAAAACCACCCCCATTCCATCTGACCACACCCACCTCCCCCAATCCCTTCGATCAGACCCACCTCCCCCAGTTGGTGCCTGGGGCGGCACAGCAGCGACGGGCTGGCAGGCAGAGAGCACGCGCACCACCTGCAGCATGTGCCGCACATGGTCAACTGTTGTGGGAAGTGAATCATTGTTGTCAACCCCCACCCTACCCGATCTCAACACACCCACCCACCTACCACATTCCATATCAGCAGACCCACCTCCCCCATTCCATTCCATATCAGCAGACCCACCTCCCCCAGTTGGTGCCTGGGGCGGCACAGCAGTGAGGGGCTGGCAGAGAGCACCCGCACCATCTCCCCGCGCGTCAGACCCACGCCCTGTAGGAACACGCCAGCTGGCGCGATGCTGTTGGCCGGAGAGAGCGAGAGCAGCTCGGGGCAGCGTGTGAGCATTGGATCGACCTTGCTGATTGGCACCTGGTGGTGGGGGGAGAAGTGGAGGATGGGGAAGTGGTGAAGGAAAGGATGTGGGAAGGATGTGGGGGAGGTGGTTTTCCAGTTCTGGAATAGAGAGGTCGGGGCAGCGCGTGAGCATCGGGTCTACCTTGCTGATGGGTACCTGCGGTTGGGAAAAGGGGACAATCGGGGGGTTGGGTAAGTTTGAGGTAGCGGGGAGGTAGGGGAGGGGAGGGGAGAAGTGAGAGCAGCTCGGGGCAGCGCGTGAGCATTGGATCGACCTTGCTGATTGGCACCTGGTGGGGGGAGGGGAGGAGGGAAGGGCGGAGAAGGTTTTCGTGGTAGGGAAAAGCTAGTGGGGGGGTCGAGGGAAGGCGGGGGAGGAGGTAAGGGAGAGGTGGGCGGGAGGGTCTGAGAGGCTCATTTGCCCAACAGATTGTTCGCATTTCGGATGGTGAGGGCGCATGTAAACTTTTAAGGCGCCTTAAATGTCATCTCGGATGGGTGAGGGAGCATTCCGAGCAACCTGGGCTAGTGCCGGCAGCAGCAGCACAGGCAGGCATTAGCACAGGCGCCTGGTGCCAGCACAGCGCTACGAGTATTGGTGATGGCCTCGGCTACGAAGGTGCGTTCAGGTAGACCGATGGGGAGAGCAGCCAATGCACTCTGCAAAGGCATGCAGGCACTAGCAGCACCTGCCGGCACCTTGAGAGTGTTGGTGATGGCGTCGGCGACGATTGGTGCGTTGAGGTAGACCGACGTGGAGAGCCGCGCAGGTCTGCACCGCACTAGTGGCACAGGCGTGCTGCAGCATCGGGCAGCATAGCACATGCAGCACAGCACAGCGCACCTTGAGAGTGTTGGTGATGGCATCAGCGACCACTGGTGCGTTGAGGAAGACCGACAGGGAGAGCACCACAGGGAAGCGATTGATGATGAGAGGCAGATCACGCACTCGCACTCCCAGCTGTGATGGCGAGGGGGTTTGGAAGTTTGAGGGCACCGAGACAGAGAATGAATGCGAGGTTGGTGTGGGGGTGGAGGGGGAGAAGCGGGGGTGGGCGAGCAGAGAAAGGGGACTGAAATGGCCAAGACAGGTTTTGGGGTTTCGAGGGAACAGTGCAAAGGGAGCTGAAATGGCAAACATGGGTTTGGAGTTTGGAAAGAGTGGAGACACGCAAAGCAGCAGGGGCGAAGAGAGCGAAACGTGTCTTTACACGTGTATCGGGGGAGGGGGGGTGAATGAGGCAAACCTGCTTAAGTTGGCGCTTGCATGCCAGCATCTGCGACTCAAGCTCCGCCTCCCACTCTGACTTTGATGCCACCTCTTTCCCCAACACTGACTCGATCTTTGCTTCTGACTCGGAGACAGACGCAGCTGGCAACTCTGACTCTGATTTAGTTTCCATAGCAACTGCCCCCTTCCTCTCCTTCTTTTCCCTGCCCTTTCCTGTCCGACTGGCAGCAGCACGGGGCGAGGGGCGAGCGGAGGAATAGCGAGAGGATGAAGGGCGAGAGGAGGATGGGCGGGGGGGCACGTGGAGGGCGAGGGCGGGGTGGCAGAGCAGAGGAGGAGGCGGCGGAGAGTGGGGCGGTTGACAGCCCAGTGCAGGGCGAGGAAGCGCAGCACTGGCGGCAGGTGCTCGTGGTGATGGAACTCCTGCTGCTGTTCCTCCTCCTCGTTTTTGTGATCGTGCTTCTGCTGCTGCTGCTGCTGCTTCTCGCCTGTCTTGCTGCTGGTGGTGGCGCTGGTGGTGCTGGTGGTGCTGCTGCTGCGGGTGCCGCTGCTGGTGCTAGTGGTGCTGCTGCTGCCCTCTCCTTCCTCCTCCTCCGCCTCCACCTCCTCAGCCACCCCCCCTCCATCCACATCCTCTCGTACTTTCTCACTCCTCACATCCCACCCGCTTGCTAGATCTCCCGTCTCTTGCTCCTGCCTTTCCTTAACCAGGAACCCTTCTCCCTCCTCGACCTTCCTTCCGTCTGCCTCCAAACCATCCTCCCCATCCACATTGGCAGAAGCATCGGGTTGCTCTTCCCATGCCAGAAATTCTGGAAAACCGGCAACGAGGGCGGGCAGAGCAGTGGAGGGGTCGTCCAATAGCGCGACGCCACGTCGCTGCGCTGCCAGCTGGCAGATCAAGGAGAGGGAAGGGGGAGATACGTGAGTGACGTGAGAGAGGGGGCGTGGGGGCGTGAAAGGAGAGCAGAGGGAGGAAATGGGAGGATGAGAATGAGCGGCCGAAGGAGGGAAGCGGGGAGGGGGAGAGGGAGAAAGGGGAGCCCCCGTGTAGGCACAAGCTACTCGCATATCGCCTAGCTACCCCTGTAGACACAAGTCACCCGCATGTTGCCTCGCTACACCGAACAACTTTCACAGACCGATTTTGCCGCTGAATTCGCCGCTAGTCCTCAACGAATGCTGGTACTACCCGCACAACCAGCGGGATGCCACTACCCTCCTAATTCGTGACCCGAGGCACGCAGAAACGCCCTGTATTGTGTGTTGTGTGATGTGTGCTGCATCGGATCTGTGTGTTCACACAATCGGGTGACGCCACGTGTCGCATCTGTGCGAATTGATGCTGCACGTGGCGTCACCCGATTGCGTGAACACACAGAACCGATGCAGCACACAACACACAACACACAATACAGGGCGTTTCTGCGTGCCTCGGGTCACGAATTAGGAAGTACCAGAAAGTGCCCCCTCATCGGCTCTACTCCTCTTGCAGCCGCCTGCACTACAACCACTTTTACGGAGAAATCCCCTCCTTTCTCAAAGCTAGAGACGGATGGGACCATCTTCGGACAGACATAAGAATGGCACCCAAGCGGGACAGCCAAAGCAAGACAATGAAACTCGAAACTCCGAACCCCAAAACCCAAACTCTGCCCCCAACCCTGAACCTTAAATCCAAAACCAAGAATCGGAGGAAGTCTCTTCGTTACCAGACGATGCAACCCAGAATAAGAACCAAATGGCACCTTTTGGAAAAAGCCCAGAGATTGCTGCAGCAGCACATCGTCATCCCTCGCGATCAATGTCAGCCGTCCGATCGCGCGCTGAATCAACGGCCCAACAGGAGCCACTCCGACCCCTCTACCTTCCCCTTTCCCCCCACCGTTATGCCCTCTCTCCTCCTCTCCATTCCCTGTCACCTCACCGCTCCCCTCCTCCCCTCCATCCTTTCCTCTTCTCATCTCTTCCTCGATAACCCCCTGAGCTCTCCTCTCCTCCCCTCCTTCCCCTTCCCTGTCTTCGTCCCCCCCACTGGCACTACCAGCAGCACCAACAGCCTCCCACAACGAATCTCCTCGCCCCTCGCTCCGACCACTCCTGCCGTTGCTGGCTGGCGTGACAGTGGCAGGGGTGGTGCTGCTGGTGCTGGTTACATGGGTGGTGCTGCTGCTAGTGCTAGTTACAGGGGTGGTGCTGCTAGTGCTGGTTACAGGGGTGGTGCTGCCGCTGTCAGAAGAGGAACTTTCACATTGGATGATGGCACGATTGGTCTTTGCAGGGGCAGCGTTGAGAAGGCTGCTGAGAAGAGCAATTTTCTCCCACACTCTCTTCGCTCGCACCCCCCCACACACACGCGCCACCTGTCGCGCTCTCCCCCACGCCACTCCAACACTCTCCACCACTGCTGCCACCACCCACTCTGCTGCCTCCCCGCGCCCAACCCCCTCCTCCTTATAATGCGCGTCATAACCCCCCCTGTCTCGCCTCCCTTTCAGTACATTCACCAGCCGCAAAAACAGCTCCTCTTCCCCCTCCTCCTCCCCCTGCCGTTCCCCATCCCCCTCCTCCTCCTCCTCCCCCTCCCCTTCCCCTTCTCCTTCACACGCGAATGCACCCAAATGTTGCTCGCAATCCCCCCTTCCTCCCGTCGCATCCCCCGTATCCCCGTTTAAACCCTCAACCCTACCGAAGGGTTTGGGGTTGCCTGCTGGCTGTTCTAATAGTGAAGGGTGGTCCCCCACTGAGGGATGGTCTCCTCTGCCCTCCGGTCTGCCCTCTGTTCCACGCTCAGGTGTACCTTCAGGTGTTTTTTCATGTGCTCCTTCGCTTTCAGGTGCGTCTTCTGGTGTGCTTCTTGGTTCAAGCCCTGAGCCTCTGAGCTTCCTTTCAAGCTCAGCCGCCCCCTGTTCGTCAGCATCTCGCTCTAACACGAACTTCGCGAAACCCGTTACGTTTCTCGCCACAGCCTTCGCCTGGTCTTCGCTAAACCCTTCGTCCTGCACTAGAACCACCGCCAAAGCCGCCCGTGCGATCTCTAATCTCCGCTGGCTAATCTCCCCCGATCCTTCCGCCGACTCCTCAATCCTTCCTCCTCCGCCAGCGCTTCCGCCAGAGCTTCCCCCCAGCTTTCCTCCGAATCCTCCCCCCGCCACCTCCGCGGGCACGTTCCCCCCCGCAGTGGCATCCGCGCGAACATGGCTTCTTGCGCGGGGATCAGTAACACGGATCGCACGCGATCGTCTGCTTGTGCGAACATCTGCGACACTAGTCGCATGCAATTGCCAGCTTGTGGGACCAACTGTGACAGGGATCGCTGCGGATCTGTGAGGTTGACCAGTCAACGGGTCGGGGATCACGCGTTGACCATCGTTGACTTCAGCTGACCTATGCGAGAGGGGAGACCAAGAGCGCGGATGCGCGAATCCCTCACCGCCGTTGACTGTCGCTGACCGGGTTTGACGGCTGGTCAACGAGATAACGAGAGGAGAGATGCTGGACCTGGATTCGCGAGAACGAGGAGTCAACGGGTGCGAGGGTCGTTGACTGCTGTTGACTGCCGTAGACGGTAGGCGACACAGCAGCGACCGAAGGGCGCAGTCTGATGCGTACATGGCAGGGCGAGCAAGTGGAACGTGCGAGGTAACAGTGACAACAGCAAGGTGGGGGAGGATTCGTTCTATATTAGTTATATAACGTGAACTATCCATTAAATTATTATTATGTGAAGCAGACATCCTGCTATAGCTCAGTTGGTAGAGCGGAGGACTGTAGTTTAGCAATCCTTAGGTCACTGGTTCGAATCCGGTTGGCGGGATCCTTTTGCTCTCTTGCATTGTCACCGTGCTTCTCCTGCCTTTTTATCCATCCTTTATTCCACGGGCATCAGATCTATCTCGCGTTGCCGAGCGATGCGGTGCGCTGATGGGTGTTTGCCCCAACGGCCTTTCCATCTCAAAGCCCCTTTTTTCTTTCTAGCCGCCACGATCCATGCCCGCTGAACGACATTCCGAGGTGTAACGAAGTCCAACGAAGTCTTGCGACACTTCATAAACACTTTGTGGATACTACTCGTATCGATCGTTTTGGAATGGCTGCCCGCATAGCACGGCGGGTAGGGAGGATCTCCACCGTCGATCGCACGCCGTTCGTCTCCGCACTCCTTTCTGGAGCCTTCGCATGGCGTCGCACGTTTGTGTCGTCGCCAACATCGCCAATTTCGCCAGCATCGTTAGCCTCGCCTTCGTCCCCCGTGATGGCAGCGCCAGTAGGGGGAAGCGCGGCGCAAGGTGGGGAAGGCGGTGCGCAAACGGTAGGGAGAAGCGGTGTAGGGGCTGCGGAAAGCACCGCGCGATCAGGGGGGAACAATGCGCAGGCTGTAGGGGGAAGCGGCGCACGAACCATAGGGGGAATCACCGCACGCGCGGCGGCGGGTGGCGGCGCGCGCGCGGTGGTGCGCGTGGTGCGCGCGGACGGGATGGACGTGGAGGCGCAATTGCGGCTGGAGGAGAAGCTTCTCAGAAGCGACCCGACCAACAGCAACTGGTTCGTCTTCAATGCTGACGTGGCAGCACCGACCATCGTGATGGGGATTTCAGGGTAAGCCATTTCTTTCCCCTTTCTCAACGCCTTCCCTTGCCCTCTCCTGTTCTCTTTTCACAGATTCTTCCGTTTTTTCCTTCGCCTCGTTACCCTCATTTCTCGCCACCACTACACCTAGACTGGAAAGCACCCTTGATTGTGTGTTTCGTCCCCAACCCCCTTTCTTATTTACCCTCCCACTTTCTCTCCATTCACCTTTCCGTCCCGCCTGCATATTCCCGCTTCCCCCCCACACCAGCAAGCCTCATGAATTGCTTCACACCGAGGCTGTCCTCGAGGCTCGGGTGCCGGTGGTCCGCCGGTTCAGCGGTGGAGGTACGGTGGTGCTGGACTCAGGCTCGGTGCTGACGAGCCTGATCTGCCGACGCAGCGCGGTGCCGAACCTGCCGCTGTACCCGCGGCCCATAATGGAGTGGACAGAGGGCCTGCTGGGACCGGCCATGACAAATGTTCCGGGATTCGCCCTAAGGGATAATGGTGAGAACTTTTCGAGATGTCTCAAATCGGCCCTTGCGTTGAAAGTACATTGAAAGTACGTTGATAATTGCCCTTGAATCAAGCACAGCGGCATAGGGACAGAAAGAAGAACCACCGCCACGTCCCGTGCCCCAACCCTGATCCCCCTGCAATAACGCTTTGCCATGTCATCAGACTACATGCCCTGCCCCGTGTCCCAATCTCAATATACCCCAATCCCGACCTCCCCTGCACTACACTGTGCCACGTCATCAGACTACGTGGTGGGCAATCTCAAGGTGGGCGGCAACGCGCAGAGCATCACGGGCAGCGGCTGGCTGCACCACACGTCGTTCCTTTGGGGCTTCTGCTCGCACCGCATGGCACTGCTGCAGCAGCCCTCGCGTGCTCCTGAATACAGACAGGTGAGTGTGTGACATATCGTGTTCGATATGGGGTATGAATGGAATCTCAGTTTGACTGCTTTTCTGTGCAACCAACAGTGCCTGGACCGAGAGAGTTAGGTGAGTAGAGACATGTGAGTGTGGTATGCCATGTGATTGTATGGTGAAGGATGTGCTCAATCCATCTAGCCATTTCCTGCTTATCATGCTTATCCATGGCTTTTTAGGGCTTGTAAAAAAGTATATATTTGGCCTACAATCACTTTTGCTCTCTTTCAATCTCTCCTTTGCAGGGGCGCTCCCATGATCAGTTTATCACCAAACTATGTCAATATTACTCCACAAAGGAAGAATTCTTGAGATCCGTCCTAGTGGCACTCGCTCTGCACTTTGATTTGCGGGCGACTGCTCTCCACCAAGTAGAGGCTTTGCCATTCCAGCCTTGGAAATCCGGTGTTGCTGTTCTTGCTCGGGATGAGTTAACTATTGCTCCTAGTTTGTGAACTCGTACGTGTAAATGGATATATCGTTTTTCTTGGTTCATTCACTGTAGGGTCAAACTTGGTGCAGATGAGCGGTTTGATGTTCTTGTAACGAATCAAACAGAGATTGGTCAGACGCAACCCACAGTGAACAAACTCGAACCGTCTCCGCCGTACGTTTTTCGGTTTTCCCCCCACCCTCCCCCCCGCATTCTGCTGCTCACCGCGCAAGAACAACCCAACATCCACATCGCAGATTCCCCCAACGAGCCGCGCAACTTGCTGACATAACGCGCCATTCCCCCAGATTCCAACACGCCTGCCCCTGCGAGCGAAGTGTCTCCCCCAGCGCGTGCTCCTGCGCAGAAGTGTTTCCGCCCCTCCACCGCTGTGGCGTCTGTTCCGCTGCGGTTGCTGCCACTACCTTGGGAACACCAAAATCATCGAATCCATCCTCTCCATTTGTCAGTCCGTGCATCTATTCGTCGTACGGTACGGTTCAACCCCCAAGAGCAAAGAATCCCATCCCAACCCACAAGTGGCGTTTGCCCTCCCTAGATTTCACCAGCAGCACCGAAGAGCAGCGCAGCCGTCTCTAGGGAATATCCGCTTCCCAGGACCGTTGAATGGCTACGTGGAGCCCCATTTCCGCGAAAGCCACCTCTGCTGCCTCCTCCTCGCTCGCTACACTGTCTGGTTCCTCCAAGCGCTTTCTTAGCGTTGCTCCCGCCGCTCTTTGCGGGATTTCCAGCGTAGCTAGCCTCGGCTGTGATCTGCTAGGTGCTCAACTCCGATTGTCCCGCCAATCGCGGGGGTCCGAGAATAAACGCTTTCCTGCTCCCGGATCGTTGACATTGTTCAGGTACTTCGCAAGTTGGTAACCGAAGGTGTCAGTACTAGCTTCTAATCAGTATGCATTGGTCCAATCCGTCAGTGATTTAGATGCATCCTAGCCGTGCGTTCAACTTTGTGCTGCGTTGCCGTGCTCATGCTGAGCCATCCGATTTGATCCGTTCCTGTCCGTTTCCAAAGTCTTCACATCTGTCAATCCTGTTGCGTATGATAGAATGCATTCGCAATGTAGCCAGGTTTCGTTGCTAATGGCTAATGAATTTACTTTCAGTCGTGGCAACAGTGTTTCGTTGCTAATGGCTAATGAATTAACTTTCAGTCGTGACAACAGTCACCTCGTCCCCAATGTCAGATCTGCTCTCTATCCCAGCCCTCGTCCGTTTTCACTGCTTACTACGCAAACTTCTCTCCACGTACATCAACTGTCCACCTCGCAGGAACCACTATCATTCTACTCGGCTCGTCGCCAAGGCTGCTGCCGCCATGAGCCCGCTGTCAGGTACCGTCACAGGCCGATCATGTGCGAGCCTCGCGAAAGCGTTCGCGAAACAACCTGCTCCTGTCACCCTATTCGTTTCGCTGTTTCTCGCCGTGGGTGTCGTGATCGCCGTTGGAGGAGTCATGATTTCCAATAACGACGGCAGCAGCAGCAGCAGCAGCATCAGTGCGAGGGATGGCCGTTGTCCGAGTTCCGACAAGCACTGTTCTGCGAAACGCGGGCTCTCAACACCCACTTCAGACGACCTGTTGCCATTCGGCAAGCAAGCTCTTTGCCGCGCTCATCTCTCCCTCCATGTCTCTCCCTTCTATCATCATATCGCTCTCTGACTCACTTACCCTCGACCATCCATTAGTCTACCACGTTTGCTTAGTCTGCAGCACTTCAAAAAACAGCCGTATAACCATCGCCACTCCCGTTCGCTCCAACTCCCCTCACGGTCTGAAACGTCTCAAACCATCACTCTGCTCCAACTCCCCAATCTACTTCCAGTATCCCTCGCTTCCCCTCCCTTTTTCCACCCTCTTTCCCCCAACCTTCACTCTCCCCCAGGCACACCAGCGGCGAAGACCATAGTGCTGCCAGCCAAGGCGGGGAAGCATGCTGCCACGGTGGTGTGGCTGCACGGGCTGGGGGATACTGGATACGGATGGTCCGATCTCTGCAAGACAGTTAACCTCCCACATGTACGTGAATGTGAAAAATGGGTCCATTATAGCTGCGATGTGGCTGCACGGGCTGGGGGACACCGGATATGGATGGTCCGATCTCTGCGGGACGGTTAACGTCCCACATGTCCGTGAAATTCCTTATGAAAACTAATGAAAGTGATCCCATCCCACTATAGCTATGGTATGGCTGCACGGGCTGGGAGATACCGGCTATGATTGATCTGATCTGATCTCTGCACGACAATCAACCTCTCACATGTATGCGCATGTCTCTCATGTATGTGCATGCACATGTTTCAGATGTGCATACTTCACATGCGTGTGCTTTTTTCACATGTATAGAAATCTCATATTCCACTTGCATGTACGCACTTGCTTCTGAGCTCTCCTCTTGCTTATGTCCTTGGCTCTCTGTAACGCTTCCTATTCGGCTCCTGCTGCAATTGAGCTCGCCAGCACAAGGTTCTGCCCGTGTCTCATTGGTGAGACGTTTTTTAAGGCTCACCAGCGCATGGTGTCTCATTAGTGAGACGTTTTTTAAGGCTCACCAGCGCATGGTGTCTCATTAGTGAGACGTTTTTTAAGGCTCACCAGCGCATGGTGTCTCATTAGTGAGACGTTTTTTTAAGGCTGTGTTCCCTCCTTCCATCGGGAGCTCACCAGCATATGGTTCTGTCCGTGACTCATTGCTCCCTCCCTCCCTCCCATGCATTGCATGCAGATCAAGTGGATCCTCCCCAGCGCCCCCATTGCCTCTGTCACGATCAATGGTGGCATGCCATGCCCCTCATGTGAGTATTCACCTCCCATGCCCCTCATGTGAGTAGTCGCTTACCATGCCCCTCATGTGAGTAATCGCTTACCGTGCCCCTCATGTGAGTGTACGGCTTCTCATGTGAGTATGGTCCCTCATGTGAGTACTCATAAGCCATACCATGCCCCTCATCTGAGCGCTCACAAGCCATGCCCCTCATGTGGGTATATGGCTTCTCATTTGAATATGGCCCCTCATGCATTATTCAAGGCACGGCATGGCATGTCATGTGTGCGCACTGGCAAGCCATGGCTTGCCTTAAGTTGTATCATCTCGCCTCATTTCGCGTCAACACCCCACGCCTTGCTTCATCTTCCCTCATCTCACTTCGTCTCACCGCATCTGGCCTCGTCTTTCCTCCTGTGTCACACCACACCACGCTCCTCCCACCAGGGTTCGACCTGTTTGGGCTGGACGCGAACGCACGGGACGACGTGAAGGGCATCGATGCTGCTGCAAGATACGTGGCTGGAATCCTGGAGGAGGAGAAGAAGGCAAATCCTGGTGGGTGTTGGTGATACGATTACCAGAGTGGGTTAGATATCAAGGGCATTGATGCCGCTGCGAGATTCGTGGCTCGGATCCTGGAGTAGAAGCGAGCCAACTCTGGTAGGTGCAGTGTGGCTGCAAGATATGTGGTTGTTCTGTAGGAGGAAAGGTGAGCCAATCCTGGTTGGAATGGTAGAGATATAGATTTACATATATGTATATACTATACATATATGTCTACATATATTTGCATACATAAAGAATTTGCGCCCCTTAAACAAACCCTTCTCTCTCTGCCCTCCCACCCTCACCAGATGTCAAGTTTGCAGTGGGCGGGTTCAGCCAAGGGGGCGCCCTATCCCTCTACCTCATGTCCCGGAAAGTTCTGGGAAAGTTTGAGGATGGTTCCGATGCTTCGGCTGTGCCGCTCCACGCCTCTGTCGCGTTCAGCGGCTGGCTACCCAAGTGCAGGTGGGTGGGGTAGAGATGTTGGGTTGGATTATGGAGGAGGTAGGATCTAGGGGAGGCTGCATCCGGGGTGAGGTTTAGGCTTGGGGAGGGGGGATGGCATGGATGCTGGTCTCCTCTGTGCCGCTCCATGCCTCTGTTGCCTTCAGCGGCTGAAGGTGGGATATGGGATATGGGTGGGATAGGAGAGAGGATGGGCTTGGTCTGCTGTCTTTCCTTCCTCTGTTCCTCCTTTGAAAAGGGGGAGCTTTGGAGTAGGGCTGCTACTGCTATGCTACCTGCTTCAAAACTCGCAAACGAACAACCCCCCTCCCCATCCCCCTTCCCTTTTCCCTCGTCCCCCCAATAATGGCAAGCAGTCTGAAGCCCGGAGGGAGTGCAGCAGTGGGGGACGCATCCGTGGCAGAGAAGGCCGCCACCCACCCTTTGCTCATGGCGCACGGGGAAGGTAGGCTGTGGGCAAGGCGCAAACGAACGAACTACCCCCCTCCCCCTTCCCCTTCCCTGCTCCCTTCTTCCCCCGCTTATGGCTAGCAGTCTGAAGCCCGGAGGGAGTGCAGCAGTGGGGGATGCGTCCGTGGTAGAGAGGGCCGCAGCTCACCCTGTGCTCATGGCACATGGGGAAGGTAGGCTGGTGGGGTGATGGCGCATGGGGAAGGTAGGCTGGTGGGGTGGTGGCGCGTGGGAAAGGTAGGCTGGTGGGGTGGTGGCGCGTGGGAAAGGTAGGCTGGTGGGGTGGTGGCGCGTGGGAAAGGTAGGCTGGTGGGGTGATGGCGCATGGGGAAGGTAGGCTGGTGGGGTGATGGCGCATGGGGAAGGTAGGCTGGTGGGGTGATGGCGCATGGGGAAGGTAGGCTGGTGGGGTGATGGCGCATGGGGAAGGTAGGCTGGTGGGGTGATGGCGCATGGGGAAGGTAGGCTGGTGGGGTGATGGCGCATGGGGAAGGTAGGCTGGTGGGGTGATGGCGCATGGGGAAGGTAGGCTGGTGGGGTGATGGCGCATGGGGAAGGTAGGCTGGTGGGGTGATGGCGCATGGGGAAGGTAGGCTGGTGGGGTGATGGCGCATGGGGAAGGTAGGCTGGTGGGGTGATGGCGCATGGGGAAGGTAGGCTGGTGGGGTGATGGCGCATGGGGAAGGTAGGCTGGTGGGGTGATGGCGCGTGGGGAAGGTAGGCTGGTGGGGTGATGGCGCGTGGGGAAGGTAGGCTGGTGGGGTGATGGCGCATGGGGAAGGTAGGTCGGTGGCAAGGCATGGGGAAAGCAGGCTGGGGGCAAGGCATGGGGAAAGCAGGCTGGGGGCAAGGCATGGGGAAGGTAGGCTGGGGGCAAGACATGGGGAAAGCAGGCTGGGGGCAAGGCATGGGGAAAGCAGGCTGGGGGCAAGGCATGGGGAAAGCAGGCTGGGGGCAAGGCATGGGGAAAGCAGGCTGGGGGGTAAGGCATGGGGAAGGTAGGCTGGGGGCAAGGCGCATGAGAGGTAGGTAGGTACCACGTGTGTGCCAGCACAATATTTCTTCCCTTGTGCAGCAAACAGCCTGGTGCCCTTGCCTTTAGCAAGGGGTCGGCTCAGGTGCTTTAGGAAGGTGCATGCGCATCTGTGAACGACTTATGAAATATTTCCCCCCTTTCCTCTCATCCCCCATGTATGCTCATGCCACCCATGTATCCCTCCCCATGCAGCGGACGGCTTGGTTCCCTTTGCCTTTGGCAAGGGGTCACCTCTGGTGCTGCAGGAAGGTGCGTGTGGATCACAGAGCGATTCGTTAAACATTTCCCCCCTCTCTTCCCCCAAATGTGCTCGTGCCCTCCCCATGCAGCGGACGGCTTGGTTCCCTTCGCCTTTGGCAAGGGGTCGGCTCAGGTGCTGCAGGAAGCGGGGTTCTCCAACCTGACTTTCAAGTCGTACCGCGGGTGGGTGATTGCCTGTTATGGGAGGGGGTTCCCTTGAACACTAGTTTTGAGGCGCCTCAAACTCAGGTGCTGCAGGAAGCGGGGTTCTCCAACCTCACCTTCAAGTCGTACCGCGGGTGGGTCATTGCCTGTCATGGGAGGGGGTCGAATTTCTATTTGTTCCGTGTTAATCAACTTGTTCCACATGGTTTCTACATGTTTTGCATAATTTTATCTTATCTGATTATCCTAGTCCACAGCGTGTACTATCACATCTTCTACCTCCCTACTGTCACACTCATCTCATCAGCTGTCACATACAATGCCCATACTAGCACGTCTCGTGCAATCATTACCGATCCTGTGTCCCCCTCTCCCCTCCCCCTTCCCCCCACCCCACAGGATGGCCCACTCTGCTTGTCCCGAAGAACTGGCAGATCTCAAAGCCTGGCTGCAGAAGAATGTGCCGTCACCCTCTTGATTTCCCACCTGCAACTTTGCATGTCAAGGTGTCCCCGGCCCATTTGCAGTTGTGTGACCCTTGTATTCGTGCAAATATATATATATATTGCTAGCATGCTATCCAATTTTGCAGACCACTGAAGGATGTAGTGCCGTGTACTGTTACTTCTATATTACCGTTAGTAAAGGTGGGAAAACCATGTGTACCTCTCTTTGCCGAGACCAACCTCGCAAATTTCGCTAGGTCAATCGCTTCTCGGTCCGCCGTACAGCCAAGCAAGCTCCGTGCGCTGGCCACGGGCACCACGCCACGGACCAGCCTCACGGACCTAGGCTTGGATCAACCTCGGACCAAACATGGACCAAGGCGGACCACTCGGGCCAGCCTATTTGCCATCGCACATCATCGTCATCGTCGCAGAATACCGTCGCAATTAGTCGCTTGCAAACTTCGAAATACGTTCGCGACCAGTCAGAAGAGTCGGTGCCTGGAACAGATCCTGGTCCGAGTTCCTAGGCTCACTCCACGGTTTCCCTTGGCTTCTTTTCTGCTCCCTCCCGTGGCTCATACTCTTACCTGCCATTTCCTCTTACCTTCCTTTACCCCAATTTCCACGCCAATTCTCGCTTCTTTCCGCCATGACGCCAGATAAAACCCTTCCGCGGTTTGCCGAAACACTCCAGCATCTATCGAGTCGCATCAAAAGTCTGCCGAAACACGCCAATTTTTTTCCAAATATTCCCTTGTTTCTCGTGTTCATCCACTGGCCGCTTGCGTATCCTTCCCATAAACCATACTCATGTCGGTCCGAAATACTCTCCCGAAGAGGTTCGGTAACCTAATCCGGAGAATGTTCGGCACTCGCAACGATCGTGGTGACATGACTTCCAATCCCGCACCCGCAGAAGAGCGAGGTCCTGTAGGGATGGCAGAACCAGCATCAGCGGCAAAACTTGCAGGAGCGGAAGCGGAAGCGGCAGCAGCTGCGGCAGCAGCAGGAGCAGCAGCAGCAGCAGCAACGGATCAATCGCCATACAGTAAGGATCGGTCCACCAATAGCCCACCACCACCAGTCACCACCAATCACCAGCAAGCTCTTTGCACTGCGTTCTCTCCCCCCTCGCTGTACCTCTGTCGCTCCCTCCTTTCGTCTGATCCTGCTGCTACTTTAGATGCCGCCACTGACCATTTTTTGGTCTCGTCGAGAAATGATGACATTTTGTCATGCTGTCATGCTGTCATGCTGTCATGCTGTCTTGCTGTCATGCTGTCATGCTGTCATGCTGTCATGCTGTCATGCTGTCATGCTGTCATCCTGTCATGCTGTCATGCTGTCATGCTGTGGATGGTGTGTCTGGTGTGGCTGCTATGGCGTCTCGCAACCTCCCCACCTTCCCTCGCCTCCAGGCACACGAGCAGGGAGGACCCAAGTGTTACCGGCGCAGGAGTGGCAGCACACGGCGTCTGTGGTGTGGCTGTGACTCCCTGGCCCCACCTCCCCACCTTCCCTCGCCTCCAGGCACACCAGCGGGGAGGACCCAAGTGTTACCGGCGCAGGAATGGGGCGTCGGTGGTGTGGCTGCACGGGCTGGGGAACACGGGCTATGGCTTCCCGCAATGGCTGTGACTCTCTGGCCCCACCTCCCTGGCTTCCCTCCTTCTCTCGCCCCAGGCACACGAGCGGGGGAGGACCAAAGTGGTGGAAGCGCAGGAAGGGCAGCACACGGCCACTGTGGTGTGGCTGCACGGGCTGGGGGACAGCGGTGATGGCTGCTCGCAATGACTGTGACTCTCGGGCCCCACCTCCCCGCCTTCCCTCGCCTCCCCTCGCCTCCAGGCACACGAGCGGGCACGACCAAGGTGGTGGAAGCACAGGCAGGGCAGCAGACGGCCACTGTGGTGTGGCTGGTGTGGGTGGTGTGGGTGCAGGACGTTTGAGTCGACCCAAACGCCCCTTCCGCTCGCGCTCCCCCTTCACCCACCTCCCCCCAGGCTCACGAGCGGGCACGATCAAGGTGGTGGAAGCGCAGGCAGGGCAGCACACGGCCACGGTGGTGTGGCTGGTGTGGGTGCAGGACGTTTGATTCCACCCAAACGCCCCTTCCGCTCGCGCTCCCCCTTCACCCACGTCCCCCCAGGCACGCGAGCGGGCGAGACTAAAGTGGTGGAAGCGCAGGCAGGGCAGCACACGGCCACGGTGGTGTGGCTGCACGGGCTGGGGGACACGGGCCATGGCATCTCGCGATGACTGTGACTCTCTAACCCCACCTCCTCGCCTTCCCGCCTTCCCTCGCCGCCAGGCTCACGAGCGGGGAGGACAAAAGTGGTGGAAGCGCAGGAAGGGCAGCACACGGCCACGGTGGTGTGGCTGGACGGGCTGGGGGACAGCGGCAATGGCATCTCGAACTGGCTGAATATGGTGTGGGAATCTGTGGGTGAACAAGGCGGCAACCATCTACTCGACCTCCCACACGTACGGTTATGGGTGCTTGCATTGGCTGCATGAAGTGGGGTGGGATGGGGTGGGGTGGGGTGGGTTGCGGTGAGATGGCGTGTGGAATACTGAGAGCTGGCGTGAGAGTGAGTAAGACTTTTAGTCGGTTGACACCCAGCCACCGATCCTATACGGCGGCTACGTGTGTCTGTTGCTGTTCGAAAAAAGAGTGAGTGGCATAGAAAAAAGAGTGAGTGGCATAGAAAAAAGAGTGAGTGAGTGGCATAATTAAACTAGACCTCCCTCCTGTATGTGCAACTGGCTGTCGAGTCGACACAGGCGATGGGTGCTTGCAATGGTTGCCTGGGGTGGCTGATGGGGTTGGGTGGGGGAAGTACCTGAGAATGGGGGCTTTTTACGCGACCTCCCTGTGTTGTAGGTTGATTTTGTGGATTCTGCGAATTCTTGGAATTCTGTGAATTCTTGGAATTCTGTGAATTCTTGGAATTCTGTGAATTCTGGAAATTCCGTGAATTTTGAGACTTCCATGATCACCCAACAACGGAGGCTTCTCCATACCCATTGGATTGGACGTTTCGTTTCCCAGCGCCTGTAGCGACGATTTTCCGAGCACTTCAGATCCATGGTTCACCTCACCTCACCTCGCCTCACCTCACCTCACCTCACCTCACCTCACCTCACCTCACCTCACCTCACCTCACCTCACCTCGCCTCACCTCACCTCACCTCACCTCGCCTCACCTCACCTCACCTCTCCTCACCTCACCTCACCTCACCTCACCTCACCTCACCTCACCTCACCTCTCCTCACCTCACCTCACCTCACCTCACCACGCCTCATCTCCACCCGCCATTCCCTTGGTGCAGGTCAAGTGGATATACCCCTGCGCACCTGGAAACCATGTCTGAGGCGCCTAAAAATACCCACCGCCTTTCTTTCCTCACCTCATCTCCTCCCCACACTCACCGCATTCCCATGTGGCAGGTCAAGTGGATATTCCCCAGCGCCCCTACAGCTTCCGTGTCTGTCAACCGCGGCCACCGCTCCCCTTCCTGTGAGTCCCTCACGTGCCCTTCTTGTGAGTTACCCGGGTGGCCTTTCTTTGAGCTCGTTTTCTTAGATGTCTTTATCATCGGCCCTTGTCTCCGTCACGTCAACCGCGGCCATCGCGCCCCTTCCTGTGAGCCTCTCATGCACCTTTCTTGTGAGTTACTCAGGTGGCCTTTCTTTGAGCTCGTTTTTTTAGATGTCTTTATCATCGGCCCTTGTCTCCGTCAACCGCGGCGCGGCCATCGCGCCCCTTCCTGTGAGCCTCTCCTCTCATCCCCCTCATCCATCCCTCATCCCCCTCATCCATCCCTCATGGTACTTGCCCCTCTCCTCCTCCCTATCCAGGGTACGACATCCATGGTTTCAACCCCGATGCTCCCGTGGATGCCGCGGGCCTTGACGAGGCTGCCAGATACATTGCTGGGATTCTCGAGGAGGAGAGAAGGGCGCATCCTGGTGGGTGGGTGGGTGGGTGGGTTGAGTCCTGTGCTGTGCTGTGCTGTGCTGTGCTGTGCTGTGCTGTGCTGTGCTGTGCTGTGCTGTTTAAGGGGCTACCAAGAGGGCTGGATGCCAACGGCCTTGACGAGGCTGCCAGATACATTGCTGGGATTCTCGAGGACGAGAGAAGGGCGAATCCTGGTGGGTGGGGTGCTGTGCTGTGCTGTGCTGTGCTGATTGGATGAGTAGCAACAGGGTTAGGGGTGTGAAAAGCATTGACTGATTGGGTGAGTAGCAACAGGGTTAGGGGTGTGAAAAGCATTGACTGATTGGGTGAGTAGCAACAGGGTTAGGGGTGTGAAAAGCATTGACTGATTGGGTGAGTAGCAACAGGGTTAGGGGTGTGAAAAGCATTGACTGATTGGGTGAGTAGCAACAGGGTTAGGGGTGTGAAAAGCATTGACTGATTGGGTGAGTAGCAACAGGGTTAGGGGTGTGAAAAGCATTGACTGATTGGGTGAGTAGCAACAGGGTTAGGGATGTGAAAAGCATTGACTGATTGGGTGAGTAGCAACAGGGTTAGGGGTGTGAAAAGCATTGACTGATTGGGTGAGTAGCAACAGGGTTAGGGGTGTGAAAAGCATTGACTGATTGGGTGAGTAGCAACAGGGTTAGGGGTGTGAAAAGCATTGACTGATTGGGTGAGTAGCAACAGGGTTAGGGGTGTGAAAAGCATTGACTGATTGGGTGAGTAGCAACAGGGTTAGGGGTGTGAAAAGCATTGACTGATTGGGTGAGTAGCAACAGGGTTAGGGGTGTGAAAAGCATTGACTGATTGGGTGAGTAGCAACAGGGTTAGGGGTGTGAAAAGCATTGACTGATTGGGTGATTAGCAACAGGGTTAGGGGTGTGAAAAGCATTGACTGATTGGGTGAGTAGCAACAGGGTTAGGGGTGTGAAAAGCATTGACTGATTGGGTGAGTAGCAACAGGGTTAGGGGTGTGAAAAGCATTGACTGATTGGGTGAGTAGCAACAGGGTTAGGGGTGTGAAAAGCATTGACTGATTGGGTGAGTAGCAACAGGGTTAGGGGTGTGAAAAGCATTGACTGATTGGGTGAGTAGCAACAGGGTTAGGGGTGTGAAAAGCATTGACTGATTGGGTGAGTAGCAACAGGGTTAGGGGTGTGAAAAGCATTGACTGATTGGGTGAGTAGCAACAGGGTTAGGGGTGTGAAAAGCATTGACTGATTGGGTGAGTAGCAACAGGGTTAGGGGTGTGAAAAGCATTGACTGATTGGGTGAGTAGCAACAGGGTTAGGGGTGTGAAAAGCATTGACTGATTGGGTGAGTAGCAACAGGGTTAGGGGTGTGAAAAGCATTGACTGATTGGGTGAGTAGCAACAGGGTTAGGGGTGTGAAAAGCATTGACTGATTGGGTGAGTAGCAACAGGGTTAGGGGTGTGAAAAGCATTGACTGATTGGGTGAGTAGCAACAGGGTTAGGGGTGTGAAAAGCATTGACTGATTGGGTGAGTAGCAACAGGGTTAGGGGTGTGAAAAGCATTGACTGATTGGGTGAGTAGCAACAGGGTTAGGGGTGTGAAAAGCATTGACTGATTGGGTGAGTAGCAACAGGGTTAGGGGTGTGAAAAGCATTGACTGATTGGGTGAGTAGCAACAGGGTTAGGGGTGTGAAAAGCATTGACTGATTGGGTGAGTAGCAACAGGGTTAGGGGTGTGAAAAGCATTGACTGATTGGGTGAGTAGCAACAGGGTTAGGGGTGTGAAAAGCATTGACTGATTGGGTGAGTAGCAACAGGGTTAGGGGTGTGAAAAGCATTGACTGATTGGGTGAGTAGCAACAGGGTTAGGGGTGTGAAAAGCATTGACTGATTGGGTGAGTAGCAACAGGGTTAGGGGTGTGAAAAGCATTGACTGATTGGGTGAGTAGCAACAGGGTTAGGGGTGTGAAAAGCATTGACTGATTGGGTGAGTAGCAACAGGGTTAGGGGTGTGAAAAGCATTGACTGATTGGGTGAGTAGCAACAGGGTTAGGGGTGTGAAAAGCATTGACTGATTGGGTGAGTAGCAACAGGGTTAGGGGTGTGAAAAGCATTGACTGATTGGGTGAGTAGCAACAGGGTTAGGGGTGTGAAAAGCATTGACTGATTGGGTGAGTAGCAACAGGGTTAGGGGTGTGAAAAACATTGACTGATTGGGTGAGTAGCAACAGGGTTAGGGGTGTGAAAAGCATTGACTGATTGGGTGAGTAGCAACAGGGTTAGGGGTGTGAAAAGCATTGACTGATTGGGTGAGTAGCAACAGGGTTAGGGGTGTGAAAAGCATTGACTGATTGGGTGAGTAGCAACAGGGTTAGGGGTGTGAAAAGCATTGACTGATTGGGTGAGTAGCAACAGGGTTAGGGGTGTGAAAAGCATTGACTGATTGGGTGAGTAGCAACAGGGTTAGGGGTGTGAAAAGCATTGACTGATTGGGTGAGTAGCAACAGGGTTAGGGGTGTGAAAAGCATTGACTGATTGGGTGAGTAGCAACAGGGTTAGGGGTGTGAAAAGCATTGACTGATTGGGTGAGTAGCAACAGGGTTAGGGGTGTGAAAAGCATTGACTGATTGGGTGAGTAGCAACAGGGTTAGGGGTGTGAAAAGCATTGACTGATTGGGTGAGTAGCAACAGGGTTAGGGGTGTGAAAAGCATTGACTGATTGGGTGAGTAGCAACAGGGTTAGGGGTGTGAAAAGCATTGACTGATTGGGTGAGTAGCAACAGGGTTAGGGGTGTGAAAAGCATTGACTGATTGGGTGAGTAGCAACAGGGTTAGGGGTGTGAAAAGCATTGACTGATTGGGTGAGTAGCAACAGGGTTAGGGGTGTGAAAAGCATTGACTGATTGGGTGAGTAGCAACAGGGTTAGGGGTGTGAAAAGCATTGACTGATTGGGTGAGTAGCAACAGGGTTAGGGGTGTGAAAAGCATTGACTGATTGGGTGAGTAGCAACAGGGTTAGGGGTGTGAAAAGCATTGACTGATTGGGTGAGTAGCAACAGGGTTAGGGGTGTGAAAAGCATTGACTGATTGGGTGAGTAGCAACAGGGTTAGGGGTGTGAAAAGCATTGACTGATTGGGTGAGTAGCAACAGGGTTAGGGGTGTGAAAAGCATTGACTGATTGGGTGAGTAGCAACAGGGTTAGGGGTGTGAAAAGCATTGACTGATTGGGTGAGTAGCAACAGGGTTAGGGGTGTGAAAAGCATTGACTGATTGGGTGAGTAGCAACAGGGTTAGGGGTGTGAAAAGCATTGACTGATTGGGTGAGTAGCAACAGGGTTAGGGGTGTGAAAAGCATTGACTGATTGGGTGAGTAGCAACAGGGTTAGGGGTGTGAAAAGCATTGACTGATTGGGTGAGTAGCAACAGGGTTAGGGGTGTGAAAAGCATTGACTGATTGGGTGAGTAGCAACAGGGTTAGGGGTGTGAAAAGCATTGACTGATTGGGTGAGTAGCAACAGGGTTAGGGGTGTGAAAAGCATTGACTGATTGGGTGAGTAGCAACAGGGTTAGGGGTGTGAAAAGCATTGACTGATTGGGTGAGTAGCAACAGGGTTAGGGGTGTGAAAAGCATTGACTGATTGGGTGAGTAGCAACAGGGTTAGGGGTGTGAAAAGCATTGACTGATTGGGTGAGTAGCAACAGGGTTAGGGGTGTGAAAAGCATTGACTGATTGGGTGAGTAGCAACAGGGTTAGGGGTGTGAAAAGCATTGACTGATTGGGTGAGTAGCAACAGGGTTAGGGGTGTGAAAAGCATTGACTGATTGGGTGAGTAGCAACAGGGTTAGGGGTGTGAAAAGCATTGACTGATTGGGTGAGTAGCAACAGGGTTAGGGGTGTGAAAAGCATTGACTGATTGGGTGAGTAGCAACAGGGTTAGGGGTGTGAAAAGCATTGACTGATTGGGTGAGTAGCAACAGGGTTAGGGGTGTGAAAAGCATTGACTGATTGGGTGAGTAGCAACAGGGTTAGGGGTGTGAAAAGCATTGACTGATTGGGTGAGTAGCAACAGGGTTAGGGGTGTGAAAAGCATTGACTGATTGGGTGAGTAGCAACAGGGTTAGGGGTGTGAAAAGCATTGACTGATTGGGTGAGTAGCAACAGGGTTAGGGGTGTGAAAAGCATTGACTGATTGGGTGAGTAGCAACAGGGTTAGGGGTGTGAAAAGCATTGACTGATTGGGTGAGTAGCAACAGGGTTAGGGGTGTGAAAAGCATTGACTGATTGGGTGAGTAGCAACAGGGTTAGGGGTGTGAAAAGCATTGACTGATTGGGTGAGTAGCAACAGGGTTAGGGGTGTGAAAAGCATTGACTGATTGGGTGAGTAGCAACAGGGTTAGGGGTGTGAAAAGCATTGACTGATTGGGTGAGTAGCAACAGGGTTAGGGGTGTGAAAAGCATTGACTGATTGGGTGAGTAGCAACAGGGTTAGGGGTGTGAAAAGCATTGACTGATTGGGTGAGTAGCAACAGGGTTAGGGGTGTGAAAAGCATTGACTGATTGGGTGAGTAGCAACAGGGTTAGGGGTGTGAAAAGCATTGACTGATTGGGTGAGTAGCAACAGGGTTAGGGGTGTGAAAAGCATTGACTGATTGGGTGAGTAGCAACAGGGTTAGGGGTGTGAAAAGCATTGACTGATTGGGTGAGTAGCAACAGGGTTAGGGGTGTGAAAAGCATTGACTGATTGGGTGAGTAGCAACAGGGTTAGGGGTGTGAAAAGCATTGACTGATTGGGTGAGTAGCAACAGGGTTAGGGGTGTGAAAAGCATTGACTGATTGGGTGAGTAGCAACAGGGTTAGGGGTGTGAAAAGCATTGACTGATTGGGTGAGTAGCAACAGGGTTAGGGGTGTGAAAAGCATTGACTGATTGGGTGAGTAGCAACAGGGTTAGGGGTGTGAAAAGCATTGACTGATTGGGTGAGTAGCAACAGGGTTAGGGGTGTGAAAAGCATTGACTGATTGGGTGAGTAGCAACAGGGTTAGGGGTGTGAAAAGCATTGACTGATTGGGTGAGTAGCAACAGGGTTAGGGGTGTGAAAAGCATTGACTGATTGGGTGAGTAGCAACAGGGTTAGGGGTGTGAAAAGCATTGACTGATTGGGTGAGTAGCAACAGGGTTAGGGGTGTGAAAAGCATTGACTGATTGGGTGAGTAGCAACAGGGTTAGGGGTGTGAAAAGCATTGACTGATTGGGTGAGTAGCAACAGGGTTAGGGGTGTGAAAAGCATTGACTGATTGGGTGAGTAGCAACAGGGTTAGGGGTGTGAAAAGCATTGACTGATTGGGTGAGTAGCAACAGGGTTAGGGGTGTGAAAAGCATTGACTGATTGGGTGAGTAGCAACAGGGTTAGGGGTGTGAAAAGCATTGACTGATTGGGTGAGTAGCAACAGGGTTAGGGGTGTGAAAAGCATTGACTGATTGGGTGAGTAGCAACAGGGTTAGGGGTGTGAAAAGCATTGACTGATTGGGTGAGTAGCAACAGGGTTAGGGGTGTGAAAAGCATTGACTGATTGGGTGAGTAGCAACAGGGTTAGGGGTGTGAAAAGCATTGACTGATTGGGTGAGTAGCAACAGGGTTAGGGGTGTGAAAAGCATTGACTGATTGGGTGAGTAGCAACAGGGTTAGGGGTGTGAAAAGCATTGACTGATTGGGTGAGTAGCAACAGGGTTAGGGGTGTGAAAAGCATTGACTGATTGGGTGAGTAGCAACAGGGTTAGGGGTGTGAAAAGCATTGACTGATTGGGTGAGTAGCAACAGGGTTAGGGGTGTGAAAAGCATTGACTGATTGGGTGAGTAGCAACAGGGTTAGGGGTGTGAAAAGCATTGACTGATTGGGTGAGTAGCAACAGGGTTAGGGGTGTGAAAAGCATTGACTGATTGGGTGAGTAGCAACAGGGTTAGGGGTGTGAAAAGCATTGACTGATTGGGTGAGTAGCAACAGGGTTAGGGGTGTGAAAAGCATTGACTGATTGGGTGAGTAGCAACAGGGTTAGGGGTGTGAAAAGCATTGACTGATTGGGTGAGTAGCAACAGGGTTAGGGGTGTGAAAAGCATTGACTGATTGGGTGAGTAGCAACAGGGTTAGGGGTGTGAAAAGCATTGACTGATTGGGTGAGTAGCAACAGGGTTAGGGGTGTGAAAAGCATTGACTGATTGGGTGAGTAGCAACAGGGTTAGGGGTGTGAAAAGCATTGACTGATTGGGTGAGTAGCAACAGGGTTAGGGGTGTGAAAAGCATTGACTGATTGGGTGAGTAGCAACAGGGTTAGGGGTGTGAAAAGCATTGACTGATTGGGTGAGTAGCAACAGGGTTAGGGGTGTGAAAAGCATTGACTGATTGGGTGAGTAGCAACAGGGTTAGGGGTGTGAAAAGCATTGACTGATTGGGTGAGTAGCAACAGGGTTAGGGGTGTGAAAAGCATTGACTGATTGGGTGAGTAGCAACAGGGTTAGGGGTGTGAAAAGCATTGACTGATTGGGTGAGTAGCAACAGGGTTAGGGGTGTGAAAAGCATTGACTGATTGGGTGAGTAGCAACAGGGTTAGGGGTGTGAAAAGCATTGACTGATTGGGTGAGTAGCAACAGGGTTAGGGGTGTGAAAAGCATTGACTGATTGGGTGAGTAGCAACAGGGTTAGGGGTGTGAAAAGCATTGACTGATTGGGTGAGTAGCAACAGGGTTAGGGGTGTGAAAAGCATTGACTGATTGGGTGAGTAGCAACAGGGTTAGGGGTGTGAAAAGCATTGACTGATTGGGTGAGTAGCAACAGGGTTAGGGGTGTGAAAAGCATTGACTGATTGGGTGAGTAGCAACAGGGTTAGGGGTGTGAAAAGCATTGACTGATTGGGTGAGTAGCAACAGGGTTAGGGGTGTGAAAAGCATTGACTGATTGGGTGAGTAGCAACAGGGTTAGGGGTGTGAAAAGCATTGACTGATTGGGTGAGTAGCAACAGGGTTAGGGGTGTGAAAAGCATTGACTGATTGGGTGAGTAGCAACAGGGTTAGGGGTGTGAAAAGCATTGACTGATTGGGTGAGTAGCAACAGGGTTAGGGGTGTGAAAAGCATTGACTGATTGGGTGAGTAGCAACAGGGTTAGGGGTGTGAAAAGCATTGACTGATTGGGTGAGTAGCAACAGGGTTAGGGGTGTGAAAAGCATTGACTGATTGGGTGAGTAGCAACAGGGTTAGGGGTGTGAAAAGCATTGACTGATTGGGTGAGTAGCAACAGGGTTAGGGGTGTGAAAAGCATTGACTGATTGGGTGAGTAGCAACAGGGTTAGGGGTGTGAAAAGCATTGACTGATTGGGTGAGTAGCAACAGGGTTAGGGGTGTGAAAAGCATTGACTGATTGGGTGAGTAGCAACAGGGTTAGGGGTGTGAAAAGCATTGACTGATTGGGTGAGTAGCAACAGGGTTAGGGGTGTGAAAAGCATTGACTGATTGGGTGAGTAGCAACAGGGTTAGGGGTGTGAAAAGCATTGACTGATTGGGTGAGTAGCAACAGGGTTAGGGGTGTGAAAAGCATTGACTGATTGGGTGAGTAGCAACAGGGTTAGGGGTGTGAAAAGCATTGACTGATTGGGTGAGTAGCAACAGGGTTAGGGGTGTGAAAAGCATTGACTGATTGGGTGAGTAGCAACAGGGTTAGGGGTGTGAAAAGCATTGACTGATTGGGTGAGTAGCAACAGGGTTAGGGGTGTGAAAAGCATTGACTGATTGGGTGAGTAGCAACAGGGTTAGGGGTGTGAAAAGCATTGACTGATTGGGTGAGTAGCAACAGGGTTAGGGGTGTGAAAAGCATTGACTGATTGGGTGAGTAGCAACAGGGTTAGGGGTGTGAAAAGCATTGACTGATTGGGTGAGTAGCAACAGGGTTAGGGGTGTGAAAAGCATTGACTGATTGGGTGAGTAGCAACAGGGTTAGGGGTGTGAAAAGCATTGACTGATTGGGTGAGTAGCAACAGGGTTAGGGGTGTGAAAAGCATTGACTGATTGGGTGAGTAGCAACAGGGTTAGGGGTGTGAAAAGCATTGACTGATTGGGTGAGTAGCAACAGGGTTAGGGGTGTGAAAAGCATTGACTGATTGGGTGAGTAGCAACAGGGTTAGGGGTGTGAAAAGCATTGACTGATTGGGTGAGTAGCAACAGGGTTAGGGGTGTGAAAAGCATTGACTGATTGGGTGAGTAGCAACAGGGTTAGGGGTGTGAAAAGCATTGACTGATTGGGTGAGTAGCAACAGGGTTAGGGGTGTGAAAAGCATTGACTGATTGGGTGAGTAGCAACAGGGTTAGGGGTGTGAAAAGCATTGACTGATTGGGTGAGTAGCAACAGGGTTAGGGGTGTGAAAAGCATTGACTGATTGGGTGAGTAGCAACAGGGTTAGGGGTGTGAAAAGCATTGACTGATTGGGTGAGTAGCAACAGGGTTAGGGGTGTGAAAAGCATTGACTGATTGGGTGAGTAGCAACAGGGTTAGGGGTGTGAAAAGCATTGACTGATTGGGTGAGTAGCAACAGGGTTAGGGGTGTGAAAAGCATTGACTGATTGGGTGAGTAGCAACAGGGTTAGGGGTGTGAAAAGCATTGACTGATTGGGTGAGTAGCAACAGGGTTAGGGGTGTGAAAAGCATTGACTGATTGGGTGAGTAGCAACAGGGTTAGGGGTGTGAAAAGCATTGACTGATTGGGTGAGTAGCAACAGGGTTAGGGGTGTGAAAAGCATTGACTGATTGGGTGAGTAGCAACAGGGTTAGGGGTGTGAAAAGCATTGACTGATTGGGTGAGTAGCAACAGGGTTAGGGGTGTGAAAAGCATTGACTGATTGGGTGAGTAGCAACAGGGTTAGGGGTGTGAAAAGCATTGACTGATTGGGTGAGTAGCAACAGGGTTAGGGGTGTGAAAAGCATTGACTGATTGGGTGAGTAGCAACAGGGTTAGGGGTGTGAAAAGCATTGACTGATTGGGTGAGTAGCAACAGGGTTAGGGGTGTGAAAAGCATTGACTGATTGGGTGAGTAGCAACAGGGTTAGGGGTGTGAAAAGCATTGACTGATTGGGTGAGTAGCAACAGGGTTAGGGGTGTGAAAAGCATTGACTGATTGGGTGAGTAGCAACAGGGTTAGGGGTGTGAAAAGCATTGACTGATTGGGTGAGTAGCAACAGGGTTAGGGGTGTGAAAAGCATTGACTGATTGGGTGAGTAGCAACAGGGTTAGGGGTGTGAAAAGCATTGACTGATTGGGTGAGTAGCAACAGGGTTAGGGGTGTGAAAAGCATTGACTGATTGGGTGAGTAGCAACAGGGTTAGGGGTGTGAAAAGCATTGACTGATTGGGTGAGTAGCAACAGGGTTAGGGGTGTGAAAAGCATTGACTGATTGGGTGAGTAGCAACAGGGTTAGGGGTGTGAAAAGCATTGACTGATTGGGTGAGTAGCAACAGGGTTAGGGGTGTGAAAAGCATTGACTGATTGGGTGAGTAGCAACAGGGTTAGGGGTGTGAAAAGCATTGACTGATTGGGTGAGTAGCAACAGGGTTAGGGGTGTGAAAAGCATTGACTGATTGGGTGAGTAGCAACAGGGTTAGGGGTGTGAAAAGCATTGACTGATTGGGTGAGTAGCAACAGGGTTAGGGGTGTGAAAAGCATTGACTGATTGGGTGAGTAGCAACAGGGTTAGGGGTGTGAAAAGCATTGACTGATTGGGTGAGTAGCAACAGGGTTAGGGGTGTGAAAAGCATTGACTGATTGGGTGAGTAGCAACAGGGTTAGGGGTGTGAAAAGCATTGACTGATTGGGTGAGTAGCAACAGGGTTAGGGGTGTGAAAAGCATTGACTGATTGGGTGAGTAGCAACAGGGTTAGGGGTGTGAAAAGCATTGACTGATTGGGTGAGTAGCAACAGGGTTAGGGGTGTGAAAAGCATTGACTGATTGGGTGAGTAGCAACAGGGTTAGGGGTGTGAAAAGCATTGACTGATTGGGTGAGTAGCAACAGGGTTAGGGGTGTGAAAAGCATTGACTGATTGGGTGAGTAGCAACAGGGTTAGGGGTGTGAAAAGCATTGACTGATTGGGTGAGTAGCAACAGGGTTAGGGGTGTGAAAAGCATTGACTGATTGGGTGAGTAGCAACAGGGTTAGGGGTGTGAAAAGCATTGACTGATTGGGTGAGTAGCAACAGGGTTAGGGGTGTGAAAAGCATTGACTGATTGGGTGAGTAGCAACAGGGTTAGGGGTGTGAAAAGCATTGACTGATTGGGTGAGTAGCAACAGGGTTAGGGGTGTGAAAAGCATTGACTGATTGGGTGAGTAGCAACAGGGTTAGGGGTGTGAAAAGCATTGACTGATTGGGTGAGTAGCAACAGGGTTAGGGGTGTGAAAAGCATTGACTGATTGGGTGAGTAGCAACAGGGTTAGGGGTGTGAAAAGCATTGACTGATTGGGTGAGTAGCAACAGGGTTAGGGGTGTGAAAAGCATTGACTGATTGGGTGAGTAGCAACAGGGTTAGGGGTGTGAAAAGCATTGACTGATTGGGTGAGTAGCAACAGGGTTAGGGGTGTGAAAAGCATTGACTGATTGGGTGAGTAGCAACAGGGTTAGGGGTGTGAAAAGCATTGACTGATTGGGTGAGTAGCAACAGGGTTAGGGGTGTGAAAAGCATTGACTGATTGGGTGAGTAGCAACAGGGTTAGGGGTGTGAAAAGCATTGACTGATTGGGTGAGTAGCAACAGGGTTAGGGGTGTGAAAAGCATTGACTGATTGGGTGAGTAGCAACAGGGTTAGGGGTGTGAAAAGCATTGACTGATTGGGTGAGTAGCAACAGGGTTAGGGGTGTGAAAAGCATTGACTGATTGGGTGAGTAGCAACAGGGTTAGGGGTGTGAAAAGCATTGATGCGGCTGCAAGATAAGTGGGTCGGATCAGCCGGGGGGGTGCGTGTGCTCTTTCCTCCCTATCCCTTCCATTTTCCTGGTAGCTTTTATTGAAGTGGCCCCAATTTATTATTGTATACAGTGGGTGGGAACAGCCGTGGGAGCACATACTAATACTTCTTATTGAGGTGACTTTAATCGAATCCTTCTTTCTCCCTCCCTCTCGGCCTTACCAGTTGTCATGTATACAGTGGGTGGGATCAGTCAAGGGAGCGCTCGTCCTCTCTTTTATTGAGTCACCTTATATTGAACCCTTTCTTCTATTTTTCCCTCCTGCCCTCTTCCCTTCACCCACCAGACGTCACGTATATAGTGGGAGGGATCAGCCAAGGGAGCTCTCTCTCCCTCACTCACCTTAACCGATTTTATTCTTTTCCTCTTCACCCTCTTCCCCCTCTTCCCCTCACCCACCAGACGTCACGTATATAGTGGGGGGTATCAGCCAAGGGGGCAGACTCTCCCTCTACCTCATGTGCCGGAAGGCGCTGGGAAGCTTCGCGGATGGTTCCGATGCCTCCACTCTGCCCTTCATTGCCTCTATTGGCCTCAGCACGTGGCTGCCCAACTGCAGGTGAGGTCTGGGGGAGGTGTTATCTGGAGGAGTATGATCTAGAGAAGTTACTTGGGTAGTTTCCTCCTGCCCTTCACTGCCTCTATTGGCCTCAGCACGTGGCTGCCCAACTGCAGGTGCGGTCTGGGAAAGGTGTTATTTGAAGGGGTAGGATCTGCAAACGTTAGGTATTTTTCTTCTTTGCATCTTTTCCCTCCGCTGCTTTGAGAGGCTGCTTGCCCCCAGTGCAGGTGGAAGGAAGGTGTTATCTTGTCCCACCTACCGATGATGAGTCCATGGTTCCCACTTTCCTCCCTTCACAGTCTTATTCCAGGACCTGGGGGCTTTTGAGGCGCTTCAAAAGTGATTCCGGGACCTGGGGGCTTTTGAGGCGCTTCAAAAGTGATTCCGGGACCTGGGGGCTTTTGAGGCGCTTGTGATTCCGGGACCTGGGGGCTTTTGAGGCGCTTCAAAAGTGATTCCGGGACCTGGGGGCTTTTGAGGCGCTTCAAAAGTGATTCCGGGACCTGGGAGAACGAGAGCTGCTGGTGCTGAGAGGACTGCCTTGCGAGTCGACTCAAAGATGAATCCACGGTTCCCCCTTTCCTCGTCCTTTCATCTCCTATTCCTCCCCCTTTCATCTCCTATACCTCCCCCTTTCCTCTCCTATTCCTCCCCCACGTCCACAGTCTGATTCCGGCACCCGGAGAAACGGATGCATCTGTTGCAGAGAGAGCTGCAAGGCATCCTGTATTCATGGCACACGGGGAAGGTGCGGTGGGGGGGGGGGTGGCATCCTGTATTCGTGGCATTAACTTTTTTAAGTCAACTTAATCACAGCTGTTGCAGAGAGGGCTGCGAGGCATCCTCTGTTCATGACGCATGGACTGTGCGGGACTTTTGAGTCGACTCAAAAAGTCACTGCGAGGCATCCTCTGTTCATGACGCATGGACTGTGCGGGACTTTTGAGTCGACTCAAAAGTCACTGCGAGGCATCCTCTGTTCATGACTCATGGACTGTGCGGGACTTTTGAGTCGACTCAAAAGTCACTGCGAGGCATCCTCTGTTCATGACTCATGGACTGTGCGGGAGTGGAGGGTGGCATGTGTGTTATGGGGACATTCTATAATCGATCAAAGAAACAGTTTCAGGGAGGGATGCCAAGCATCCGCTGCTAATGATGCATGGGGAAGGTACTGTATGGAGGGGAGGGGAGGGGAGGGGAAGGGAAGGGAAGGTGGCATGCGCTTTAGGAACATCCCTTCCAAGCCGTCGCCTGAGTAAATAGGACGGATGGGTGGTTGGACAATTTCCCTTCTATTGTGTGCTACTAGCTTTTGTGCCGCCTTTTGTGTCTTGGCTGGGGCAAGGGCTACGAGATGACTTTTGAGACGTCTCAAAAATACCCTTTTTTCACGTGCCTTTTGTGCCGCCTTTTGTGACTTGGCTGGGGCAAGGACTACGAGATGACTTTTGCATTGACTGTTGACTCACAAGGTGACTTTTGAGTGGACCAAAAAATCATCTCGTTGACTTCTTTCGTGTGCTGACGTGTGCAGTTGACCCCCTCGTGAGCTACGCCTGGGGCAGGGACTGCTCTGACCTGCTCTGACCTGCTCTGACCTGCTTTGACCTGCTCTGACCTGCTTTGACCTGCTCTGACCTGCTCTGACCTGCTCTGACCTGCTCCCTGTGCTGGCTCCATTTCGTACGTGTGCGTGTGCGTGTGCGTGTGGGCGTGCGTGTGCGTGTGCGTGTGCGTGTGCGTGTGCAGTTGACCCCCTCATTGGCTACGCCTTGGGCAGGGCCAGCTCTGACCTGCTGCGCAATGCTGGCTTCTCCAACCTCACCTTCAACTCGTATCCCCAGTAAGATTGTGTTACTGAGTATCCACACAGGCAAGCCAGGCACCATACCCTCCTGCCTTCTCCAACCTCACCTTCAACTCGTATCCCCAGTAAGATTCTGGTACTGTGAATGAAACATTTGGTTTAGGGGATGATAGTTGAGTCAAGCCAGGCGCCATACCCTCCTGGCTTCTCCAACCTCACCTTCAACTCGTATCCCCAGTAAGATTCTGGTACTGTGAATGAAACATTTGGTTTAGGGGATGATAGTTGAGTCAAGCCAGGCGCCATACCCTCCTGGCTTCTCCAACCTCACCTTCAACTCGTATCCCCAGTAAGATTCTGGTACTGTGAATGAAACATTTGGTTTAGGGGATGATAGTTGAGTCAAGCCAGGCGCCATACCCTCCTGGCTTCTCCAACCTCACCTTCAACTCGTATCCCCAGTAAGATTCTGATACTGTGAATGAAACATTTGGTTTAGGGGATGATAGTTGAGTCAAGCCAGGCGCCATACCCTCCTGGCTTCTCCAACCTCACCTTCAACTCGTATCCCCGGTGAGATTGTGTTAGTGTGCAATACCCCACACCACATGTGGTGTGACTGGTTTAGGGGATAAAGGTCTGGTCCACTCAGGCACCATACCTGGTGAAGCTACTCCAGCCTCGCCTTCAACTCATACCCCTGGTGAGGATATGTTAGTGTGCAATACGCTGTAGTTACTTGGTTTGTGTTTCCCCTGCTGAACTACAGCCTGGCGTACGCCATGTGCCATGAGGTGCTGGCGGATATGTCCAATTGAACCCCAGATACAACCCAGTTACAGTATGTCTCGCTTTGAGCCGACTCAAAACAGAACCCCAGATACAGTGTGTCTGAAAAACTCTTCTTGGTTCCTTCCCCATTGCCCTACAGCCTGGCACACGCCATGTGCCATGAGGAGCTGGCGGATATGTCCGATTGAACCCCAGATACAGTATCTCTCGCTTTGAGTCGAGTCAAAACACAACCCCATATAGAGTATGTCTCAAAAAACGCTCGTCGGTGCCTTCCCCGTTGCCCTACCTACAGCCTGGCACACGCCATGTGCCGTGAGGAGCTGGCGGACATGAGAGCGTGGCTGCTGCAGCACGCCCCTCTTCCCGCGTGACCTCTCTTGACTATCCCCAACATTCTATTCTGTCTCTCTCTTTCTCCCTGTTGCCCTACAGCCTGGCACATGCAATGTGCGGTGAGGAGCTGGCGGATATGAGAGCGTGGCTGCTGCAGCACACGCCTCTTCCCGCGTGACCTCTCTTGACTATCCCCAACATTCTATTCTGTCTCTCTCTTTCTCCCTGTTGCCCTACAGCCTGGCACATGCAATGTGCGGTGAAGAGCTGGCGGATATGAGAGCGTGGCTGCTGCAGCACGCGCCTCTTCCCGCGTGACCTCCTGCCTGCTGCTTTACAGCACCGCACCCGCTTCCACGGGAAGCAGCAGCACCCGCCTTGCTGCACCCTCTTCCCGCTTTCATGGGAAGCACTCACTAACAAAAACCGCTTGACCTCCTGCCTGCTGCTTTACGGCACTTGCTTTCATGGGAAGCACTTACTAACACCACCTGCTCTGACTCCTGCCTTTTGATTGAGTCATTTCATGCAAAGCATGTCCCTCCAACCAGCCCTTCCCTCTTCTAGTCGACTTTTCCTCTCGAGAAAAACAGCTACCACCGCCCTCTTCTGTACCCCTGCCTCCCTGTCTGCTGTGCGTGGTGCAGCTCACATGCCTTTGAGAATCGCGGGGTTTTTTTTTTCTAGTGGAAGGCATTTGGGAAAAAACAAATAAGGCGTGCCTGGAGCAGAAGGACCTCCCCACCGCACAAAACCTTTTAGATCTCCTGTCCAATGCCCAAGTTGAACGCTCTTCATCTGTTTATATCCTGTTTTGAAGGCACATGCTTTGATGTTGGGGAGATCAAGCTGCACAGCACACATGTATTGAGCTTTTATATATCCATTACCGTTTCCATTACCTGTTTATTTTTTCGCAAATAAATTTGTCTCATGCCTTCGCTCCCATTGTAATACCTTGACAAATTAGTGCAATCTTTGCTTCGCTCTTTAGATTGCACTCCTTACAGCTGGTCATATATATTCAATGTGAAGAAGTGGCTGCAATCAGGATATGCTGATAGCCGTGTTCGCGCTATGAAAATAACATGCACCAGGTGTATGAGCATTGAATGCCCATTTATGGCTGCGCATTAACAACGTACTGTAGACCTACGTGGCACGCAAAATCGCTGCCGAGCGAGGGTTCTGTCCAATGAGAGGGTGAGGTGACTGGTTTAGTTGTTGGGTGAACGACGCAGTGCAGAGTCTGTTTGTGGGACCACTCGAGGAGCTATGCGCAACAGGTTGATACTGTACGGGGGAGGCCTAGAACCTGGGCGCCATGTTCGGCATTTGTTTATCGGACTGCCTTCCACGAAGGTTCGATACAGCCTCGTGACCCGCAACAGTAACACGTGGTGAGCTCGGCCTCTCACCAAAATCCATTAATGTTTGGAATATTTGCAAGTTGTGCTGTGACCACCACCCCCAGCAATCAAATCCTACGACCTGCATCGTACTGTGCTGTAGATTTCGACGTTCACTTGCACGAGTCCATATCCATTTGGATCTCATGAAACCCGAGGGTGCACAGTTCAGACAGTACACCATTATTTGGGATAGAGTGTAATTTTTTTCTTATCTGACAGTTCGGTCTGTAGAACTACACCGCCGCTGTTAGACACCGCATACAGCATTAACGGTTTGTCTGAAGGTGGCTCAAAGAGCTGGTTCACGTTGGGTAGGGGTCTGGGAGGGACGCTCCTCCCTCACGACGACGTCCTTCGAGGCTCCCACACAGGTTGGCTGCAACAACAAAGGCAGCACTACTGCCTTAGCGGGGTGAGGAGAACAAACGCTCCCAGAGAGACGATTCTTCACCGAACATGTGTCACGCAAACTCTGAACAGTGTACAGGCACCACGAATTTCCCGATTTTGCGTAGAGAAATGAATGGCGCACACTCTCTCCGCACGGTGATCGCGAAAGCAGCCGTCTTTCAAGGCAACGTCAATCCCGCGTTCGCTCGCCTGGACCTAGTCGCACCGCACGCAATATGCGTGGATGGTCACCGTGAGCCCGCAGGAGCGCCGCAAAGGAGGCACTTGCATTCAACGCTGGCGTTTATAAGTAGTAGCTCAGCTCAAGGACGGACTTGGCGTTCAAACCGTTTGAATCTGGCCAAGATTTGGCACTCGACGACTCGGGAGCCGCCGTTCCGACCGAACGTAGTAGTAATATCTAACGCACTTACGAGAGTCCCGGGGCATGCAATCAAATCCTTGAAGCGTAATATCTAACGCACTTACCCGCAAGGAACGTACACGTACACGATGCGGCGTTCTACTACTAGTTTCGCAACCTCTCGCAGCACCACATACGATCATCTACATGATCATCATGGCATCGACATCGCCGCGGAAGGACTAGTCGTAGTAGTGGACTACTCGCTCGGAGCGAAACCACCGCTAGAAGTACTAGTTACTATATCACTGTTGCTGAAACCCAGTAGTTTCATCTTCTGCAGCTTCACACGTTGCAGCTTACACGGTGCTACTCGCACCTCGGCCGCTCGCACTTTTGGAAGCCGTTTTGTCAACCTCCCCGGCGAGTCCTCCTCTGCTTCCGCTTCCTCTTCCGCCTTCCGCTTACTCTCAATCGCGGAGATCTCGAGACAACCGCCGACTCGGAGGGGGTCATTACTACGCCATGGCTACGTTTCAAGGCTCTCAGGCTGATAGCAATGATGGCGCTGCTACAACGCGGCTCGGAGTCGCGGTGGGACCCGCCGCAAACGAGCAAGTTTTGCGCGGCGCGAAGGGCCTCACACGAGAGGATTATGTACTGGCCGCAGCGCGGCGACGCGCGAGTCATGCCGCCGGCGCCGCATCCGCCATAGCCACCGAGGCGGGAACTACGGGTACTACTACCTTCAGCCGCTCAGCCTCAAATGGTGCCGCTAACTCCGCGGCTGGCTCCACCGCCGCCGCCGCCGTTTCTCGCCGACTACAACCGCGCCGCCATTCCCTCGGGGAGTTTCATCTGCCCCTCTCCGCGTCGACGCCTGCCGCGTTTTCCGCCGCCTCAGACGAAGAAGACACGATTGAGATTTCAGACGCAGATTCGGAATCTTTCAGCAGCAGCATCGGCAGCATCGGCAGCGCGGCTACTATGATTTCATCTGCAGATGAACCACTTGCTACAGGCGCGAGCCATGACTGCTTGCTGGACGAGTTACCCGACGACGTTCTGGTCAGTATCCTCGCCGCGGTTGGCTCTGCGCGACACGTGGCAGCGGCCGGCGCGGTCTGCCGTCGATGGCGCCGCCTTGTGCCGTTCGTCCCGTCGCTCTCCTTCGCCCGCCTCTCACTCCCTGCTGCGAAAATCGAAGAGGTGGTGTCGCGTATGGTGATGCGCTCGCACGGCCTGTCGTCTCTCCACGTGGAGACCGTGAATGGCGGCGTGAGTCACGGCAGCGGCGTGAGTCACGGCAGCGGCAGCGTCAGCGTCAGCGGCGCCAGCAGCGGCGCGCATCCCCGCGAGTTCATCGTCGAGGCGTGGGCCCGCCACGCTGGCACCTCCCTCCGCCACGTCACCTTCACGCAGCACAAGGCCGTCATTACTGCCGCCGGATACTCTGCCACGTCAGCCGCTGGAGGCGGCTCCGACGTTCCCAGCTGCACGGTTTACGCGGGTGGTCCCGACCTGAGCTCCCATCTCCAGCATCTCGCGTCCCATTGTCCCAACCTCTCCTCGATGCGCCTCGGCTCGTTCACCCTCCCGCCGCATTTCCCCCGCGGATACTCCGTCTTTCCGCATCTGCGCACGCTTTCCCTTGAGTGGACCAACCTGTCCGGTTCCACGCTCCAATCGCTGCTCGACACGTGTCCCAACCTCCGCCACCTCTCCGTCTTCATGGCGGCGGGTCTCGCTGCGCAAGCCGCCTCCTATCCCGCCGGCGCCGGCTATAACGCTGCCCTACAAGCCGCCGGCGGCGGCGCGCGGCCAGCAGCTTCCTCCGCGGCGGCGGGACAGCGCGCGGGGCTGTGCTTGCGCCTGCCCCCGCGATTGGAGTATATTGAGCTGGCTTATTTGCGCGTCTCCGCCGTCACACTTATCTGCAGCGAGGCTGCCGCCTGTATCGAGGACAAGAGCGTGCGCGGCAGCAACGGCGGCGGCGGCGGCGGAAGCGGAAGCGGAAGCGGCGGCGGCGGAAGCGGAAGCGGAAGCGGCGGCGGCAGAAGCGGAAGCGGAAGCGGCGGCCTCCGCGAGGTGTCGGTGCGAGACATGTTCCTCACGGCGCTCTCCCTCCCCAACGCGCGCGCGCTCCAGTCTCTCTCCGTCGCCACTGCCTCCGCGCTGCGCCTCTCCGCGCCCGCTTCCGCCACACTCGCGTCGCTCGAGGTCCGCGCGGGAAGCGTGCACTGGCCGTCGCTCGAGTCGCTCGTCGCAGGCGCGGGCGCGTCGCTCAAGCACCTCGCGCTGGATCTCTTCACCGTCGAATGCGGCGGCTCCGGCGCACCGCCGCCGCGCAGCGCTGTCCCGACCGATCCCCCGCGGGAGGCGGCGGCGCGCGGCGACGGTCTTGACGGGACGCGGGGAAACGGAAGCGGGAGCGGAAGCGGAAGTCTCGATCTGCTGAATTTGGATTGGCTAACTGGTCATTGCCCTAATCTCTCCTCGCTTTCCCTAGGGCCTCTACCTTGGGAATGCCTTATCCGCGGCGGTTGCATCACCGCTCCCGGTTGGTCTCCTGGGTCGGGTTCGGACGCGGGAGGTTCGGCAGAGGACTGGGTGACGGTGGGTCGGGTGATGAATCCGGATGATGTGAGAGCTTGGCCGAGCCAGCTGGAGAATCTTTCTGTGAAGCTTCAGGGAAGGAGCGGGGCTACCCTGCTTTGGATTGGTGCGTTTATGCGGCAATGTGCGGGTAGTTTGAAGAGTGTGGAGGTGGTGTGTATGGAGGATGAGGAGGAGGAGGAAGATGAGGACGAGGAGGAGGATGAGGAAGAGGTGGAGGAGGAGGAGGAGATGATGAGTGCAGTGATGATGGAAGTGAGATTCAGTATGACGAGGAGAATCAAGAGGGGATGGAAGAGTCTGAGGATGAAGGGTCTGAGGAAGAGTGGAACAGGGAGGAAAGAGAGGAGGATTTGGAGGAGTTAACTGCTTGTACCAGGCTGAATTCCAGTTTCTCTCCTATGGTAACGCATATGGTCAGTGATGCCAGGCAGAAGTTTATTGCAGGGCGTCTATTCTTCTCCTCTGCGTTGAATGCTCTTCAACGAGCGTTCCCACACATAGACTTGGTTGCGCCGTGTTCCTATGCGTAACACTCATATCAAGTATTCATTCATTTTTTTGCTATATTCATTCTTTATTTTATTCATTTATTTTTGCTCGGCTTATGGCTACTGGGTATCCACGGTAGTAATCATTTGTTTTTGTTCAATTCATATTGACTACTATTCATTAATTTGCTGACTGTGGAGTGTATGTGTATGGCTAACATTGGACACCAGCTAAAAGGGTACCGGTATGTAAACATGTCCTGCTTATAAATAACTTGTTTTCATGCTTTGAGAATGTCTCAAAACTCCCTACTTACAGCCCAACGTTCCCAACATTTATTTCTTGGGCATTCCTGTATTATTTATTTCCCCCTTTCAAGGACCGCTTTCCGCGTCTTTCAACCAGTCGTTGAGGCTAGCTTCAGTAGCCGCACCCGCCGGAACATTGGTAGGTTCCGAGGCAGAAAACGAAGCAGCTGCAGCTCCAGCAGCAGCATCACCGGCACTGGAACCATCACGAGCATCACTGACACCAGAACCTCCAGTACACGCACTGGGACCACCAGGAGACCCACTGGAACCAGCAGCCAGAGAAGCTTTAACCCGGGCCAAAGCAGAGGCAGCAGCTGCCGCGGCTGCTGCCTCTGCCGCCTCTGCTGCTGCTTCCCCAGCCGCTGCCGCCGCTGCTGCCGATTCTGCTGCTTCTGCCGATGCTGCAGCTGCTCCCTCCAACCGCACTGCACCTGCTCCGTCTCCTCCCCAACCGGCTTCCAAATCTCGTCTCTCCCCACCTTTGCCATCCCCACCTGCGCCTCCATTAGTGTAAGTGTCTATGGCTAAGTCATGTGCTTTAGCCACTGCAGCAGCTTTGGCAAGCTCGTCTTTTGTGGGCTGGTAAGTGGCGGTAGAAATAGGGCGGAGGGCGAGGAGGGTGAGTGCGATGAGGTAGAGGAGGAGAAGCAGGGATGCTAGAACGGTGAAGAGGATTCGGATGAGGTTGGATTCGGTGGAGGTGGGTGAGGAGGGGTTGAGGTAGAGCAAGTCAACGCAGGTCCAGATTATGAGAGAGGCGTTTGCTAGGATGATGAGAGTACCCACAATGGAGGCGGCAACGGTTGTCTGGTAGTGGGGTTCACGAGGGGAGTTCGTGGGAAGAATGGGCGGTGGAAAACGGAAGGAAGGGAACGTGGGTTTGTGTTGGAAGTGGGAGGGAGAGAGGTAGAGTGAGGGGGAGTGAGCAAAGAATTGGAACAGAGAAGCGGAGGAAGAAGAGAGGGAGAGGAGGGGGGTGAGTGTGGTATGGCGGATTGGAGTGCAAAGCGGGGGCACAAGTCTTACCCATGCGTGTGTGGCGAACATGCCCATCTTGAGAGTGGTGCTCGTGAACTTGAGCAGGGGTATGAGGGCGAATGGCAGACCAAATGATGACACAATCTGGTGGGTGGAGATATGAGGGGAGAAAGCACAGGGGAGGCGCAGAAAATGGGTCCAAGAGGTTTCAGGATAGAAAGAAGGACCTCTTCGCGAGTGGTGCTGGTGAACTTAGGAGCCTACTTTTGAGGCGCCTCAAAAGTAAACTGCGCATTAGGGGCCAGGCCAGTTCTCCTGAACTAGAACAAAGGAAGTGTGACAAGGCTTGCAGTCTATTGCACAAGGGCTTTAACTTTGATTGACGGTGTTCTCTCACCGAGCAGAGGATGATGAGGAGGCTGGCCCCCTGGGCTCCGAAGAGGAGAGCCACGAGCAGTGCTGGCACGATGGCAATAAGGCGCGTGATGAGGTTACGCAGCCATGTGCTTATACGGAGCTCGATGAAGCCCTGTAATGAGGATGATGGGAAAGGGGGAGTGAGGGTGGGGAAGTGGAAATGAAGGCTGTGTTATGGTAGAGAGGAGAAGAGAGGAGGAGAACGGGATGAGAAAGGGAGGAGAAAAGGAGGGAAGAGGGAGGAGAGGTAAGGGAGCCGCATAATGGATGGAGTCACCTGCACCACGTGCTGCCCTGCCTGTTGCCAAACCCCACCTGCATCACGTATTGCCCGGCGTACGTCCCGGTGACCGTGCTGCTCTGCCCTGCTGCCAGCAGCGCCTTTTGAGGCACTTCAGTTGCATCACCTACTACCTAGCCCCCATTTCCGCACCCCACCTGCATGACGTATTGCCCGGCGTAGGTCCCAGTAACCGTGCTGTTCTGCCCTGCTGCCAGCCCCTTTCGAGGCGCTGCAAGAGATTTAACCGTATGACGTAGTGCCTAACCCCACCTGCATGACGTATTGCCCGGCGTAGGTCCCAGTAACCGTGCTGCTCTGGCCTGCTGCCAGCAGCGCCACTCCAAACAGCGTCCCTGCCCATCCTCCCAGCACGTCCTGAGGTAGAGAGAGGGACAGAGAGGCGAAGATATGGGGAACAGGGAGATGATATTGTCATTCATTCATTCATTCATTCATTCATTCATTCATTCATTCATTCATTCATTCATTCATTCATTCATTCATTCATTCATTCATTCATTCATTCATTCATTCATTCATTCATTCATTCATTCATTCCTTACACACCGTTAGAAGCACACGCCCTATTGTCACACCATCTGCTACTAAAGCTTCACCGTGGGCAGCATGTGCTCGTTGCTGATGCTGATATGCTGATATGCTGATGGTGATATGCTGATATGCTGATATGCTGATGCTGATGCTGGTGCTGATATGCTCATGCTGATGCTGATGCTGATGCTGATATGCTCATGCTGATGCTGATGCTGATGCTGATGCTGATATGCTCATGCTGATGCTGATGCTGATGCTGATATGCTGATGCTGATGCTGATGCTGGTGCTGATGCTGATGCTGATATGCTCATGCTGATGCTGATGCTGATGCTGATGCTGATATGCTGATGCTGATGCTGATGCTGATGCTGATGCTGATATGCTCATGCTGATGCTGATGCTGATGCTGATGCTGATGCTGATATGCTCATGCTGATGCTGATGCTGATGCTGATGCCTGATATGCTCATGCTGATGCTGATGCTGATGCTGATGCTGATGCTGATATTCTCATGCTGATGCTGATGCTGATGCTGATGCTGATGCTGACGCTGATGCTAATATGCTCATGCTGATGCTGATGCTGATGCTGATATGCTCATGCTGATGCTGATGCTGATGCTGATATGCTGATGCTGATGCTGATGCTGATGCTGATATGCTGATGCTGATGCTGATGCCGATGCTGATGCTGATGCTGATGCTGATATGCTGATGCTGATATGCTCATGCTGATGCTGATGCTGATGCTGATATGCTGATGCTGATGCTGATGCTGATGCTCATGCTCATGCTCATGCTGATGCTCATTCTGATGCTCATGCTGATGCTGATGCTGATGATGATGCTGATGCTGATGCTGATGCTCATGCTGATGCTGATGCTGGTGTTGACGTTGATCTCAACTCCGTATTACACATCCTTGAAGATACACACTCTGCCTTCACTTTTGAGGCGCCTCAAAAGTCGCCTCAAAAGTCGCCTCAAAAGTCGCCTCAAAAGTCGCCTCAAAAGTTTTGAGGCGCCTCAAAAGTCCTCTTTTACATCCTTGAAGATACACACTCTGCCTTCACCTCACCCCTTGTATAAGCCTCACCGTGAGCAGCACGTAAGCGTTGCTGATGCTGATGTTGGCACACGCTTCAGCAGCGCCGGGCGGCAGACTGGCGGAGTGACAGACGGCGCCGGCCACAGAAATGATTGCCACGTTGATCATTACGCTGATCAGCAGCGCTAAGAAGAGTTCCAAGAAGGAATAATGGCTGGCGGTCTGAGGGGTGGAAAGCGAGAGGGGTTAGAGAGTGCAATTGAAAAGGGGTCAGGGAACAGGCGTTTCTGATTGCCACGTTGATCATTACGCTGATCAGCAGCGCTAAGAAGAGTTCTAAGAAGGAATAATGGCTGGCGGTCTGAGGGGTGGGAAGCGGTTCAGAGGGTGATAGGATAGGCACAGTAGGTGTTGATGAGTGCCACACTGATTGCCACGTTGATCATGACGCTGATCAGCAGCGCTAAGAAGAGTTCTAAGAATGAGTAATGGCTGGCGGTCTGAGGGGTGGGAAGCGGTTCAGAGGGTGATAGGAGAGGGACAGAAGCTGATGATTGGCACAGAAGTGATGGTCACAGCAATGATTGCCACGTTGATGAACACGCTGACTAGCAGCGCTGAAGCGAGCTCTAATAGAGAGTAATGGCGCGCGGCCTGAGGGGTGGGGGAAGCGGTGTGATGGGGTGATAGGAAGGGGGCAGGGCAGGAGCTGATGATTGGCACATTGCCGCAGCAGTGATTGCCACGTTGATGATCACGCTGATCAGCAGCGCCAGAGCGAGCTCTAATAGAGAGCAGTAGCTGGCGGTCTGAGGGGTGAGGGAAGGGGTGGGGGAAGAGGGGGAGGGGAAGGGGTTTGGTAGCGTGGGGGCAGGGCGATGGGACAAGCGAGCGTTGATGCCAACGCTGTTGAGCAACGGGATTTTGCACATATATACTGGGTGATATGCCTAGGTTTGAGGCGCCTCAAAACTAGATTTTGCACATATTTACTGGGTGATATGCCTTGTGTTGAGGCGCCTCAAAACTAGATTTTGCACATATGTACTGGGTGATATATGCCTCGAATCCTTGATTGCTTCGGCATAAAGCAACGGTAATCTGCCTTAATTCCCCTCTGCGTAACTACCTTACTAGCTAACATAGGTGTTCACCCTAGTAGCATGAAAGGTTCAATCTATAAACATGGGTGGTTTACCCTGATAGCTCGCGTGGTGCCTGCGTGCTTGCGGCTGAGAACGATGGCGGAGTGAAGGTAGAGATTGTGCCTGGGAGGGAGAGGGGGGGGGGAAGTGGGAGGCATGGTTGGAGGGAGGTGAGGGCGAGAGAAGAGCAGGGGGGGGAAGGGGGGTTTGAGACGACTCCAAACTGCGTGCTTGCTGCTGAGAACAATGGCGGAGTGAAGGAAGAGATTGTGCCTGGAGGGGGAGGGAAGGGAAGCAGGGGGGAGGGGAGGCGAGTGCGAGAAAGCTTGTGCGTGGCGGGATGCACGGTTGGTGACAGGAGAGGGAGAGAGGAGAGATGAGGTGTAACGCATTGCCTAGCTAAGCCTACCAACCAACTTCCCTCTAGCCAAATGTCGAGAGTTTTCTCGACAAAGAGGGACTTGGAGAAGAAGGTTGGGTTTGGTTGGAATGTTAGGATTGGATTGGTTTTCCAAACCTCAACCAAGAGGATTGGGAAACTCCAACCCATCAAAGTGAAATCACAAAGGTTGGAATTCCAACCAATCAGAAAATGCCAAACAATTGTTACAATCTACTCTATCCTAAACACAACCATTGAATGGTTCTAAGTTGGGTTTTCCAACCCAACACAATTGCCACATAGGCTCCAAGCCTAGGAACCATCCCACCATGGAAACCATGGTTGGGATAGTTCCCCAAAGGGTGTATTGAGGGGGTCTGAGCTAAGCAAGCTCATCTCTACCTCCCACTCCAACTAAACAATTGGAAATGGGATTGTTTCTCTAAGTCCTTTTGGCTCTCTCACAAGTCTCCCTACACTACTACTCCAAGTGCTTTTCATCAAAGGCATCAAGAAGATCTTCATCTCCAAGGCTATTAAGGCTAGTTAAAGCTACTATTTTGTATTGGAATATTATAAAAGCCTTGTAACCACCATTATAATAGCCCTGGGCATTACATGAGGGATCAGAGCGGAAAGATGTCTTTTGAGTCGACTCAAAAATAGTGTGAGGAGAGGGGAGAGAGGAGAGATGAGGGATCAGAGCGGAAAGATGTTGTGCCAGCATCTTTCCCAAGACCAGTTGGGAAAGATGTTGTGCATGGTGGTTTGGGGTTAACCTAGCAACGGACCGGATGCAGGACAGAGGGAAGAGAACACGATTGTGCCAGGCGTGCGAGGCGAGCAACGAAAGGCCGATAGTGTGAGGAGAGGGGAGAAGGGTGGGTGGATTGGGAAAGAGGCTGACGTGGGAATGGGACGAAAACGCGGAAAACAAACTCGCTAACTCACGGCATGACGGTGGCACCAAGGATAGAGATGGCGACTGCCAGAGCTCCCACGTCTTGCAACTGTCAGGTAAAGGGCGGCAAAGGGGGGGGGAAAGTGGAGAGAAGGTCTTTTAAGACGTCGCAACAGATTCCGGCGTTTTGGGTTTGGCATGTGGCCGTGTGCATGTCCCGGGGATGTGCACACCTGTGTGCATATCTTCTTCCAGGTGTGCTGCTGCCACGTGTGCTTCTGCCACGTGTGCTGCTGCCACGTGCGCATACCCCTTCTGAACGCATATGCTCGTTGAGCACGAGCCACATGAAGTATTTTCCTCTCACCAGAGGCCACCTAAGCTTCTCATCTCACCTGTAACACCTGATTGCACTAAAGCCATCACCCAGGCCACCTGAATACTCATCTGAGGCACATGATTTCTCACCTGAGGCGCCTGAACCTCACTATAGGCACCTGAATTCTCACCTGAGGCACCTGATTTCTCACCTGAGGCACGACCATGCCCTTGAAGAGCTCCCCCACGTCTGACGGCTGTAGCGCCTTGGCCATCTCCGCTATAAAGCACCCCGCTATAAGCAGCACCAGCATCGCCATGATAGCCTCCAGAGGACGCGCCTGTAAGAAACAGGAGAGGAGGGCGGGGGGGCAGGGGGCCGGGGGTTGGTGGAAAAAAAGGCGGGAGGGGAGGGGGGTAGGAGAGGAGAAGTAGAGGTAATGAACTGCGAGTAATAAGCCGAATTCTTCCAATACGGCACATTTGCAATGAAGGGGTTTATGAAGGTATCTTGAGATTGCAGCAAGTTTCCATTCAGGCATCGCAGCGTATACCAGAATGCAGCACTTCCTCAAACCATACGTCAGGAGACGATATAGTGGTTCCAGACTTGTCGTGTAGGTACGTTTGAGAAGGGGCACTCACCCCAAATCTCTCGAGGGCAAGGAGCAGCAGGGCGCTGCAGCCCGTTATAAGCACGCCGGCCCACAGGGGGATGCGGAAGAGGAGGTTGAGCGCGATGGCTGTACCCACCACTGCAGGGCGGAGAGAAAGGGGATGGGGGAGGGAAAGGCACGGGGAGGTAGGGGGGAGGTGAGAGGCATGAACGAAGCATGAGACTGAGAGCGGAGAACCACTGGAGGGAGGAGAGGAAAGGAAAGGCACGGGGAGGAAGGGAGGTGAGAGGCGTGAAGGAACCGAGAGGTTGAGAGCGATGGCTGTGCCCACCCCACCACTGGAGGAGGAGAGACGGGGAGGAAAGCGGTTTCGTGAAGGATCAAATTGAATTATATACTGCGGAGCGGATCAACCGTCGAGGTCACCTTGGGGAATGTCGCTGGCGATGACGTTGACCTCTGCTATGAGCCACAGCACGACGTTGAGACCCGACGGGTACTCACCGGGCGGAATACTCAAGAACAGCACTGCGGAATACTCACGCACACACTGCGGAATAGGCAGGAAGGTCACCTTGGGGAATGTCGCTGGCGATGACGTTGACCTCTGCTATGAGCCACAGCACCACGTTGAGACCCGAAGGGTACTCCAGGCGACAGTGCTGCGCCAAGTGCTTGCCTGGCGTTCGAATGGGGCAGGGAATGCCGTCACAGTCAGCCAGCACAGGAGAGAGAGAGTAACAAGGGAGGAAGAAAGATCCGGGGAGTGACTTTTGAGTCGACTCAAAAGTCACCTCAGAAGAGAGAGGAACAAGGGAGGAAGAAAGATCCGGGGAGTGACTTTTGAGTCGACTCAAAAGTCACCTCAGAAGAGAGAGGAACAAGGGAGGAAGAAAGATCCGGGGAGTGACTTTTGAGTCGACTCAAAAGTCACCTCAGAAGAGAGAGGAACAAGGGAGGAAGAAAGATCCGGGGAGTGACTTTTGAGTCGACTCAAAAGTCACCTCAGAAGAGAGAGGAACAAGGGAGGAAGAAAGATCCGGGGAGTGACTTTTGAGTCGACTCAAAAGTCACCTCAGAAGAGAGAGGAACAAGGGAGGAAGAAAGATCCGGGGAGTGACTTTTGAGTCGACTCAAAAGTCACCTCAGAAGAGAGAGGAACAAGGGAGGAAGAAAGATCCGGGGAGTGACTTTTGAGTCGACTCAAAAGTCACCTCAGAAGAGAGAGGAACAAGGGAGGAAGAAAGATCCGGGGAGTGACTTTTGAGTCGACTCAAAAGTCACCTCAGAAGAGAGAGGAACAAGGGAGGAAGAAAGATCCGGGGAGTGACTTTTGAGTCGACTCAAAAGTCACCTCAGAAGAGAGAGGAACAAGGGAGGAAGAAAGATCCGGGGAGTGGAGCATTGATAGCAAAGCGTTGGGTTCTTGCTTCGAGGGCGATATGGTAGGGATTTGCTGATACCGATGGTGCTTTCTAGACGTTGCAAGAATCGACCTGGAAGATGTGAGGGTGGCAGCGTGGCTTACCTGTGACAATCCCGAGGTTGGCTGAGAGTGACTGTATGAAGAGGCCTGCTATCGAGGCGAGCAGCAGCGCCCAGAGGAGCTGTGATGAGGAGAGGAGAGAGAGGAGAGGGAACACGTAACGAAACTCGAGGTTATAGGCGGCCCAAAAGGAAAGAGCGCGAAATGGAGTGCGGTTTCGAGCCGCGCAAAAGGAAAGAGCGCGGAATAGAGCTGGGTTTTGAGCCGCCCAAAAGGGAAGAGCACGAAATGGAGTGTCGTCCTTGCGCTGTCGTCCTTCAATCCATGCACTTTCGGCGCCCTCGTTCGCCTCCCACTCTTCCAACCTCCTTTCTCCATCCGTACTCTTCTCTCCTCACCTCCCCCACCCTCCCACTTTCTCCGCACCCCATCCCTTCTCCCTTCCCATTCGCTCCATTCTTCAGTTCCCTCCCCTCCACCCTCCTTCCACCGCAACCGTTCTCACCGTGAATTTGTATGCAGCTCCTGCCTTCAAATCGCTCTCGACTGAAACAGGGATCAGTTAGCGGGGAGTAATGCAGCGAGGCAGAGCAGGATGCAATAAATTTTGGCAGATGCCGTGAATCGCGCCTGTATCTACTGGCTTGCTTGCTACAGTATGGCGTATGTGAGAAAAGGGGAGACGCATTGATGAAACGCCAGGAGGGAATGGACCCGAAGGATTGTTGAAGTTCGGGGGTGTTGAAGTGGATAATTCAACAGGAAAGATGAGGTTATAACGAGTACGAGAGGACTTACAGTTACCGGGGTCGATATATGCGATGGCGACAAGAAAGCCTGGGCCCACGTACGACCAGCACTGACGCCACCCTTTGCCCTGCAGTCACAATACCATCGACAGGAGGCAACAGAGATTTGAGACGTCTCATACCGCGTCTCGAATTTTGAGATGCGTCTCAAATCTGGACCCATACAACCCGAAGTGAAGACACCACCCATTGCCCTGCGGTCCCAAGCATCGACAGCCGGAAGTGAAAGGCGAGAACGTTGGGGGCCCACAGGCTGCGATGGGACGAAAGAGGAATGTCATTACCAGGCTGCCGGTCTCTCAGTCTCCCAATCTGCAATCTGAATTGCAATATAAAATCTTCACCCTCTTGAAGCACCGAACGATCTTGTCTACCGAGCGTGACGCTCCACCGACGGCATTATCGATACCGTTGGTCCTACCATCGCCTCCATTCGGGTGCATCACGAAACGCATCAGCGTGGTCCTACATGAAGGATTGCGATGGTAACAGCCGTTGCTCTCACCTCAGGCACTATCACTTTCCGCGACGATTCCCCCTCCCCATTCTCCGGCTGCCGTGGCACGTCACCTCCCCTCGACACGGGCCCCATTGAATAAGCTGGAACTCCCTTTTCGGAAGGATCAGATATTTCGCGCAGGAAAGTTGTGGACTGCGGTGTCCTATTTAGTTCTATATTACTCTTCCAGACCGCAATAAGTGATGTGACGAAGTGAGATTCAAGACCAAGCGGTACGTTGCACGCGCAGTTGCACTAACATGGAAAAGAAGAAACATCGGGGCCTTGTATGGCCGCTTTTTTCATTGCCATGTTAGATTGTCTGCTCCAGCCAACACAATTATATCTGTAGGAGTACCGGCAGGAGACCTGCTAAATACGATTACGACGAGAACCTGCTCTAATTAGTTAATGCTGTTCTGAAACAACTAAGGATGCTAGAGAGACGACTAGCACAAGGCAGACGAGACAAGCCCAAAAAAATGCTCAGTGTGAGCGCGAGGGAGCTCAAGAGACTATCCCTTGGGAATCACAACCAACAGCGACCAAGCTTGGCAGTTCTCGAGGGCTTGCTGAGCAGCAGCAGGTCCCCTGGAAATGTCCACAATTATTTGTGCTCACGGTGCGAGTCCATGTTAATCGTCGTCGTTCGTGACGCGTTCCTTCCCGCGTCCGCAAGTGGCGCTACACCGAGCCGAAGTAACACAAAACAAGACTGGTCGTTTATCGACGGAAGGGTTGCGTAGGAGCTGCATTTTCAAGGTGTCTGCGTCGTGTACACATTCTTCCAAAAAAAAAAGGGGATAAAACTTGATGAAAATGTATCATCGAAGTCATGAAGAACATGTACAATTCCTTAACAATGTGTTCATTCCCATTCCTTACCTATGACGTTCACCTTTTAATATTAAAATCATTGTACAATTCAATTTTATTAGTTGTATTTTTGGTGCCTCTGCTTCGACCATCATACAGATGACTTCATACATATTTCATACTAAATTCACATTTCGGTTGTATGCACAAAATATTTGAATAATATTGATGTATCGTTGTTCTACCGGGTAGTGGGGACCACAAAAAGGTGTTCTTAGGAGCATTTAGGACGCATTTTGTTCTTAGGAGCATTTTATAAGCGTTTGACATCACTGGACAAACTCGACTCGGAAGCCATAAAGTCGCAAACACGTTTTGCCCACAACCCGAGTTTGTTAACGACTGCGGAAGACTCCCTGAGTTGATCTTCGATTTTGTTGAGTTGTGACTCTCACATGCTCAAAGATTCCGGACCACACGTTTCAAAGATTCGTACAGTAACAGTAACATCTGGAGCACAAACGCGCTGGTTGTAACAAAACAAAAATTGCCCAGCTGGAAAACGAAACCCCAAGTTTTCAATCCCTCCTCCCGTCCCGAGTTCCCCGACTTCCAAGTCTTGTTTCTGAGTTCCAAGGCTAGCATGTTAGTAGCTAGTGGGTAGGTCCCCGTAGCGAAGCGTCCGCGACGCGATTGAACAAGCTTCCGTTAAGCGCCGTTGACAGACGCCAAGAGAATACCCGTGAGGTAAGAACACCCTGTGAACATTCTCAGCGTCGTGATAAAGATCGTACGCGTGAATTTGAGTGAATTTTTAGAACCGCGCCCGTGAGGTACTGGCGCCTAGTGCGCTCACTTAGACCGTCGGCATCTAGCGCCAGCGCCTAATAGGGCGCTGGCGCCTTGTAGGACGCTGTCGCTTAGGCTGCTGCCGCCTAGCGCGCCGTGGCGCTGGCGCTGTTGTCGAGGGCGCCTAAGGCGCTGGCGCCGTGGGCCCTCGCGCCGCTTGCGCTGGCGCGGGCGCTTTAGGCGCTAGCGCCGTTGGTGCTGGCGCCGTTTGGCGCGAACGCCTAAGGCGCTGGCGCTGTTTTCGCTGGCGCCTAAGGCGCTCGCGCCGTTGGCGTTGGCGCGGGCGCCTTAGGTGCTGGCGAAGTCGGCGCTGGCGCCGTTTGGAGCTGGCGCCATTGGCGCGGGCGCCTAATGCGCTGGCGTGGCCGCTTGCGTGGGCGCCGCGTTGGCGCAGTTGGGTGCTGGCTCCGTTGTCGCGGGCGCGAGCGCCTTAGGCGCTGGCGCGGTTGGGCGCTGGCGCCGTTTGGCGCTGGCGCGTAATGCGCTGGCGTCTGTTGCCGCTGCCGCTGCCGCTGCCGCCGTTGTCGCTGGCGCAGGCAGCGAAGGTGTGGCGCAGTTGGGCGCTGGCGCGCGCGCCTAAGGCGATGCGCAGTTGCAATGGCCTGATGGCGCCTAAGGCGCCCAGTGGGCGTTGGCGCCTAGGCGCTAATCGTAAGGCTCTGACCTAAGGTGAGCATCGTTTTATGAGCAACAACATCGTAGAGTGAGAGAAATAAGGAGAGAAGGAGAGGACGGGCAATGCTTTGTATGATGCATGTTTGTTTCTGGTTTATTGTGCAGCGTATACAGGTTAAGTGCCTTGTTCTGCTTTCTTTCGCACGGTTTGTGAGTTTCATTCTCTGTTTTTACTTTCTTTTGCAGGGCGTGACGTGCTTTTTCTGTTATTGCTTTCTTGTGCAGCGTGCGTGAAATGGATTTTCTGTTTTTGCAGGGCGCGTGAGAAGCATTCTTGCATGAAGACGAAGGGAGGGGGTGCTAGAGAAAAGGGAAGGGAAAACATGTGGGAGGGCGAGGAGAGGAGGGAGGGGGAAAGGGAGATGATAGAGTAGGGAGGGAGGGAGGGGGAGGGACAGGTTAGCTATGCATGGTACATACAGTAGCTGAACTTAATTGTAACTTGCTATGCTTGCATGCTCATTTTCTGTTTCCTTGTGTGTGTGTGTACCGTTAGTGTGTCTCCGTGTATGTTTGATTGCGTGTGTATGTATATCTTGTGTGTGTGTGTGCTGTGCATGTACTACTGTATGTGTATACGGTACGTTTCTTTATGTCAGTTAAGTTTGTTTCGGGGTGTCGTGTTAAATGGCTCGTGTTTGTAGTTAAGGTTGTGATCGTCGGTGGGGCAGCTCTGCTCGCCCCTTCCGTACCGGATCAATCTTTGCTGCAACATTGATTCATCTAGCATTAACCTCGAGGCATTCATAGCTGTTATGTGCTGTCGTTTTTGTTCTTGTGCGTGCTTGTTTCGGGGTGTGCTGTTAAAGTGCTTTGTGTATGTAACAAAGGTTGTGATCGTCGGCGGGGCAGCTTTGCTCGCCCTAGCCCACCGGATCAATCGCTGTTGTTGCATCATAGATGCATCCATTCTATCATTCACCTTGAAGCATGCGTGATTGTTATGTTGGTTTTGTACGAGTTCGCGCATGTTGTCATTTCATTTGTGTGTGTTTCATGTTGTGTATTAAAGTGTGGTCCTTTTTGTTCGTGTGTGTTAGTGTTTGGTCATATTGTCCTATTATTCCATTCGCCGTACTTATCGACGATTATGGAATGATTGGAAACATTTGTTTTCATTTTTTTGGGGAAGCTATGTGAACAGTGATTTCTTTCAAAATTTATAAAAGAAATTCACTGTTCACATCAGCCAACCGAAAAGTGAAAACGAATGTATAAGGTTGCTACGCAACCCAAAAATTTCGTCGAGCTTCGCGAAACCAGACAGCGCCTCTACCACGTGCGACGAGTAGATGCGTAGTAACTGCGGGTTTCGTACATGCTAGACTGGCTGCTATTGTCAGTAGCGAAAACAGGTCAGTAGCGGGTATATGAGCTTACGAGTATTCAGCTCTACCAGAAGTCACATTCTTCTCTACATGGCATTCAACATCCGAGTCATTGATAGTAACATCTTCTATGAACATATTTATTGCTTGCACGGTTTTGTAGGTGTTCGTTCCTTAGTGTCGCGTTCAGTTGTTGAAGGATTTACTCTGCCTCGCACCACACCTGCTTGTGGTGAATCCCTGATCCCTTCGGCGGCGCTTGGCCGCAAGATAACCCTCCTGTCGTGGAGGCGATCGGTCATGGCTTCAGTAGTTTGTGGTCTTGAGAAGCAGTGGGAGGAGCATGTGGTCGTTTGCCGTGAGATGGCGACGCCAAGGCGATCATTGGCTTTGCATCCGTGCAGTTTCCTGCCTTTCCGCCCTGTTTTTCGGGTTGTCAGAACTTTGAGGGCATCTGATATTTTCTCATCGACGTCTCAGGGACCACAATCACCACCACAAAACAGAACACACTTTTGCCGTGGATAAAACGCATAGTCGTGGCTCCCAGGGGTTGGAGGTCCTCATGCCACGCAAGCCTCCTTGGAGATTGCTCACGTCGCCTCTTGGTGACACATTTTTGGGGAGCTTGTCGCTGGCAGCTGGGAACCATAGCCGCGACACGATTAAATGCGCTCCAACAGCTCCACATCCTCATCCGATCACAGCCACATGTGTTTGTGGATAAACAGTCGCGCCGCTTACTCGGCCGACGAGGTTCTAGTTTGGAGCTTCTAGATTGGTGGAATTGTGCTAGCCCACACTGTTAGTTACAAAAACGTTTCAAATCGAGCCCATGTTACCCTGTCGCCACACGTGTTTCCTTTTCAAGCTTTCTCAAATCTAGTTGTCAAGCTTGTTGCTGCCAAAGTTTAGACGTCTTAAACGTTTAGTATGGACAGCTCCAGCTGAAATATCGGGGTGTTGAGATACCAAAGCGGAACAACTGATAGAACGTGCTTGCACTCGGTTTATTGGCCGTACTTCAGACCCGCCTTTCACTTCCGACTCAACCCTTTGGAAAATGCCGACCAAAATTTGCCTCACAACATCCTCGGTAAGTACTTCCTATATTTTGATCTCAAGCCAGGAATACCCTGGTAAATGCAGATCATATGTAACACTACTCACGCAAAGAGCCTAAAACTTCTGTGTCAAAATGCCCAAAGTTTCACAGAAGATTCGGATATTCAGGGACTAGATCGTCTCCAGTGGTAAAGCCGGGCAGCCCGCAATTCGTAAAGCAGGAGAATGCGTGATTTTTGTTTACCTTCGTGGAATTCCAAGTTCTGCGACACATGTACTTTGGGCATGAACAATCTCTAGGGCAACTCGGTTTCTACAAAACCACCCTTCTGGATCATATACAAAAGGGTAGGCACCCTTGAAGAAAACTACGTGAGAATGGCCACTAGTTATGACTGTCGTCGCGCCATAAATTCTATCCACTTCTTGTGTGTGAGGCTGGGGAAAGCTCACTGTTTCACATCCGTGCGTTCCCACCTGGCACCAACCACACCCAGATTTCCCCTGCGTGGAGCAGCATTTTCCACCTTCCAACCACAAGCAGACGATCCCAAGGGCGACGCGTTGCACTATTTCTTCACCGTTTCGCAAGTTTAGCCGTTGAAGCCGCAATCGTTCTTGTTGCTTCTGCTCTGCTGGTTGTTTCAGTTGCTCGCTCAAACCCTCATCTACTCCAACTCCACCAACCCTGACCTTAGAAAATCAACCCTGCTCAACTTCCCTGTCTGCTCTAACAACTAGCTACTTCAGCAACAAAAGCAAAGCATTTTTAGCAGCTCCCCAAGCTTCAGTTTCAAGACTTCCACTATGGCTGTTGCCTTGACCAGTTCATACATGTGCGAAGACTTTACCTCAGAGCCCGTGAGTTTTCGTCAATCGTCATACCCCGACTTTATCGACAGCTGCTCAGCAGCAGCTTCTGCCGAGCCTCTGTCACCGCCTTCACAATCTTCCATTTCACACTCCGACTTCCACAACCATCACCAACAACATCAACCATCATCGACCTCAAAACTCCACCTTTCCCGACAATCGTCCGGCCGCCAACAACAAAGCCACAGCAACCATGGTCAATCTTTCCGTTCGCTCCCTTGCATCCGGTCCGGAGTCTCAGTCCATCCCGTCAGGAAGAACGGCCACGTAACCCTGATGGAGATCCGAACTATTTCCCCTGTCGCCATCCGCTGCGTCCGGCAAAACGGCCGTCTCATGATGGAAAAGACCCATCGCGGACCTTCTATGTCACCATCGGGACGCCTCACGCCCAGCGGTTCGATTCGGTCTCCAACTTCGGAGTTAAGCCCTCCATCGTCGGCTTCGAGCTCTCGCCGCTTCTCTGGATCGTACGCGTCACTGGATGCATCGGTTAACGGCAGCGCGTGTTCGAGTCCATCCAGGTATCCGTTCGAGCCGTCGCTGAGGAAGGCGGTGAGTGGAAGCAGCTCTGTTCCTGCCGTGACGCTGACGACTGCACCGCGTAACCTGTCTCGGTCGCAGACTCTCCCGAGAGATTTCGATCAGGTCACTGTCGCTCGTTGATACAGCATGGCAGTGTGAAGGAATCTGGTTACCGCACGCGCAATAATTTGCGGATGATAAGGAACAGACAGCGAGCAGCTCGTGCGTCGTCCACCGCGGCTTCGCGAGAGTGTTGTATCGTCACCACATCCGCGCGTGGAATTTTCTGCTATGCTGTGCGAATCTGACGCCGTTTTCGCCTTTAGCAGACACCTGATTGGTGACTGTTGACGTGTACAGGGCCTGCTTTAGGCTTTATGATGAGTAGTATGACTGCAGACACCTGTGCCTTGGTGCATAGGGCGCTGCGATTTTTTTGGGCCATCCCCTAGCGCAGGGTGCTGCCATGGTTGATGTGCCTCCTAACTAGTTGAGTAGATGTGCTGTTGGTGTCACGATGTGGAGTTTTAATTGGAATATATGTTGAGCATTTTTCACCATATATGTAGCGTACTGACAACTCAGTGTAATGGTGTAGGTTCAGCCCTGATCACTCAGGATAGTATCGAATCTCGCACTGAAGCGAGATGCAATGCGGGAAAAAAATTCAGACCAAATGTACCCAATCGAGGACATCAGCTTCGCAAACACGTGCAACTGCGGCAGGAAGCGAGCGAGAATCGATATGGCGACCACTAGCATGCTAGGCCGACGCCTTAGACACTGCACCACTTTCTAATGCCATATTACGTACCCTGAGTATTCAGTAAATCTTCTACTACAGCACTGACAGATCAGGGTACCTCAATCTGTGTAGCCCTGACGAATCAGGACAAAAGGTGCTTTTCTACTAAACAGCCCTGATGCATCAGTGTAGCCTAGAATGAATCTGAGGGCCTGATTTTCACCTAAATCACTGGTGCCAGGTAAATAGTTACAATATTCAAATATTTACAATAAATAACAATTTTTGGGTTGCGTAGCAACCCCTTTACATTTGGTAGCACTTTTTTCGGTCAACTCGAATGAACAGTGCACAATTTCGTCATTTTCCCAACGTATGAAGCACTCGCTTTAACGTTTTGAGAACGTGTGCTTCAAATGTGTGGAGATGACAGCACTGGTACACAAGAGTCTCCAAAAAAAGTGAAACCAAATGAGACCAATTATTCCATAATCGTCGATAAATACGGCGAATGGAAACAATTGGTACCCTCGCCATATTTTACGGTACATCACACACAATTGACGAGACAACAAAGTCGGCGTGGATGCAAATTACGGTATTTGCATCTACCGTATCGAACATGTGCAAAACGACAACACTTAACAGCAGCAAATGTCATGAAGTGAATGGCAAAATGCATCAGTGCTACAATAGCGATGGATCCGGTATGCTAAGGCGAGCAACGCTGCCCCAACAACGATCCCCACCTCAATTGCAGACCTGACACACTTTAACATGACACCTTACAACAAACACAAACGAGCACATGCGACATTGTACTGGTACAACAACGACAACGCATAACAATGAGTGTCTTGGGGAGAATGCTAAAATGCATCGATGATGCAACAAGGTTGGTCTGGCACGCTAAGGCTATTGCCCCACCGGCGATCACAACCTGAGTTGCATACACGAGGCACTTCAGCACACGCCTTGAGACAGACACAAACGATACAAACAACACGACTGCACATACATATCTCACACAGGCTCACACACACACATACTCACTGACACGCACGCAAACAAGCACAGATACATACGGATAGTCAGCACACAACCATCATGAAATTCAGCTATTAATAAATCATCACTAGCCAATCACCCCTTACCCTCCCTACACCCCTCCCTCCATCCCTCCCTCCCTCCCTCCCTCCCTCCCTCCCTCCCTCCCTCCCTCCCTCCCTCCCTCCCTCCCTCCCTCCCTCCCTCCCTCCCTCCCTCCCTCCCTCCCTCCCTCCCTCCCTCCCTCCCTCCCTCCCTCCCTCTCTCCCTCCCTCCCTCCCTCCCTCATCTCCCTTCTCCGCCAAAGCAGCTCACGCGCCCTGCACAAAGTAAAAACAGAGAACGCAACACGCCCTGCACAAGAAGCAAAAACAGAGGATGCAACTCATGTGCTCTGCGAGGAGACCAAGCAGGAAACAACAAAAACAAAGAGAGTACACCTCATAGCACTGCACAAGAAGACAAAGGCAGAGAATGCAGCTCACACACTAGAGACAAAATTAGCACAACAGAAAAACATGAGCTATCATATTGACAGCTCACAGAGGTAAATTGGTATTAGTCGTGGCACCACAGAGACTACACCAGCATGATGCCATACACTGAAGCCACCCTCGAGTTCAACTTCACACTCACGTTCGTACTCACTCTTGTACTCAATCCTGCACCCACTCACACACGACAAAAACTCTCAAATTTTTCTTAGACACACTCACAGATACCTACACGTTCACTCTGGCACTTACCCTCGCACTCATGTTTGTTCTCATTCCAATCATACTAACACAAATACTTCCACGTGCACGCAAGGACATTCACACGCACCCTTGCACATGCACTCACACTCGCACTTGCTCTCGCATTCACCCTAAGACACACACTTGCACGCAGTCTCGCCTTGCACTCACACGCACACCCACTCATCCTCGCACTCACCCTTGAACTACTCTCACACTCGAGCTCACACTCACCCCAAACCCTACACCATCATATTTACACTCACATTCACTCTCGCACTTGCTCTAACTCTTGCTCTCGTTCTCACCCTCGCACTCACCTAAACACGCACCCTTGAACTTCCTCTCATATCACCCGCATACATGCACTTGCACGCACCCTCGCACTTACCCTGAAGTACATGCGCATACTCACACTTGCAGTCACACCCGCTTTCGCACCCGAATATCGCCCTCTCACCCTCACACACTCTTGCAACCACTCACGAACGCACAATTACTTTCAATCGTTCTTAGACACACCCTCAGAAACACAAACACACACCCTTGCACTCACCCTCGAACACTTTCGCACTGGCTGGCGCGCAGAGTCGCCGGCACGGTGGCACCCTTGAATTCAACTCACACCCACACCCACACTCACGCTCACACTCGCCCTCGCACTCACCCTCGCACTCACTCTTCTACTTGCCCTCACACACCATCTCACACACCCTCGCACTCACACCCGCGCTCACGCTTGCACTCAACATCGCCGCCACCATCGAACTCACCATCGCACTCACTCTTCACTCAAACCCATGTAATGTACTCTCAACTCTTCTTCGCCAATCACAGAAACACACACACAAACTCTTGCACTCACCCTAGCACACACTCAAACGGACCCTCGCACTCCCCCTTGCACTCACACACACACTCACACTCGTACTCACCCTCAAACTCGCCCGGGCACTCAATCTCACAATTGCTCTCGCACTCACACTCGCGCTTACGCTCGCACCTGCTCTGTCGTTCACACTCGCACTTGCCCTTGCCTGAACAACCGCACTCACCCGCAAGTGCACGCGCACATCCAAGTCTCGCCCTCACGTCGCCCGTACCCAAGGCGCGGCACCCTAAGTGCAAGCGCCCACGGCGCCCGCGCCCACTGCACCAGCGCCTTAGGCGCCAGCACCCACGGCGCTCGCGCCCAAGGCGCCAGCGCCCCCGGCGCAAGCGCCCACAGCGCCAGCGCCTCATGGGGCAGCACCCACGGCGCTCGCGCCCTAAGCGCAAGCGCGTTAGCTGCTAGCACCCACGGAGCCCGCGCCAACGGCGCCAGCGCCCACGGCGCCAGCGCCCACGGCGCCAGCGCCCTAAGCGCAAGCACCTTATGCGCCAGCGCCCATGGCGCAAGTGCCTTAGGCGCAAGCGGCCACGGCGTCTGCGCCATAAGCGCAAGCGCCTTAGGCGCCAGCAACCACGGCGCTTGCGCCCACGGCCCCAGCGCCCTAAGCGCAAGCGGCTAAGGCACAAGCGCCATTGGCGCCCGCGCCGACGGCGCAAGCGCGCACGGTGCTCTCTCTCGCGCCTCTCCCTCTAGTGCTTCCTTAGCTCTCACACGCGTACTCTCCTGCGCTCTCGCTCCCTCGCGCTCCCTCTTCCCCCTCTTCAAATGGTAGTGCAACGCAAGCGACAAATCAACACACAGAAACTACAAATAAGATAGGAAGATACCTACACGTTCATTCTGACCAAAATCGGAAATATAGGAACTTTCAGTAGGGGGAAAGGAGGAAAAAAGGACCGGGAAGGGTAAACGCACCTGCAATTCACGGTGCAGAGACAAACCCGCGCTCGCGCACCAGCTTGCTCGTGACCTGTCGACAGAGTCGGCGGCGGGATGGGAGGGTGAGGCGACGGCGGGATGGGAGGGAGAGGCGACGGCGGGAGGAGGGAGCGGCGACGGCGAATGGGAGGGAGCGGCGACGGCGGATGGGAGGGCGAGGCGACGGCGAGGAGGAGGGAGAGGCGACGGCGGGGAGGAGGAGAGGCGACGGCGGGGAAGAGGGGCGGGGAGGAGGAGAGGCGACGGCGGGGAGGAGGAGAGGCGACGGCGGGGAGGAGGAGAGGCGACGGCAGGGAGGAGGAGAGGCGACGGCGGGGAGGAGGAGAGGCGACGGCGGGGAGGAGGAGAGGCGACGGCGGGGAGAAGGAGAGGCGACGGCGGGGAGGAGGAGAGGCGACGGCGGGGAGGAGGAGAGGCGACGGCGGGGAGGAGGAGAGGCGACGGCGGGGAGGAGGAGAGGCGACGGCGGGGAGGAGGAGGGGCGACGGCGGGGAGGAGGGAGAGGCGACGGCGGGAGGGAGGGAGAGTCGACGGCGGGAGGAACGGAGAGGCGACGGCTGGAGGGAGGGAGAGGCGACGGCGCAGTGGGAGGGAGAGGGGATGGTGGGGTGGAATGGAGAGTGGATGGCGGGGTGGGAGGGAGCAACGATGGAAAGGTGGGTGAGAGGGAGAGGCGATGACGAGGTGGGAGGGTGAGGCAACAGCTGGTGGGGGAGGAGAAGCGATGACGGGGTGGGAGGGAGTGGCAAACAAGAAACTACAGTAACCGAACTGGGAGAAGGGAGGAGGCATGAAACACAACACGAAAAAGAAGATGGAGCAAAACAAAATGAAGCGATGAACAGAATTTGCGCACCTCCCAGAAAAAGACGACGCATGAAACAATTTGTATATAGAAACCCGAAAACGATGGGGCAATTTGAAAGCCAGCACAGAACTTGGGCACTTGGAAATTTAAAACAAAAACCAAACGCTGGTGCCACGTGAGAACACACGGATAATCAAGTGAAATTTGTGTTAGGTGGAAAACAACTCATTTTGAACCACACTTTTGCTAGAGCAAGAACCTGGCAGTTCAGTGTTACAGAATATCATATTGGTTAACTAGATTTTATAACTAATTCATTAAACAACAATAAATTGTTCGATAGATTCGCCCAGAGTTTAGCAATTAAATCATACACCAACTCTTTATTCCATTATCAATAACTAACTAGCTTGTTATATTCATCAACACATGAAAATTAAACTCAGTGCTATATAAATACATCAAATTGTTTGTCCTCGAGTTTTTTAAAATATGAATGTGACATCTACGCAACCCTTCCGACGTTAACGTCGAATCTTGTTTCACCATTTCTCAGCGCAACAGTGACTACTAGCCTATAGTCAGACTCGGTTGTACGGTAAAGGAAACCTAGTATGATGTTCTAAAGAATGTTGGACAGTATGCGGAATCCTCATGGATTCAGTATTTTGACTGCTACAAAACACCTGCAGAAATAAGTTGGCCAAACATATATTTTAACTGGCTAAACGTCAAGAAAAGTGAATCTACACAATGATTTGAAGTCTCAGAACTCAAGGTCATCCTCTTCTACAATTTCAGGCAACGGGCCATCGGAGTCAGAATCAAATCCAGTCAATGCAGCAACTGAAGCTGCAGCACCTCCAGATGCATCCCTCCCTCTCCCACCACCAGCAGCACCAGCAGCAGCACCACCAGCAGCTGCAGCAGCAACAGCACCACCAGAACCAGCAGCAGCAGCAGCAGCAGCATTACCAGCTGCAGAACCAGCTTGCCCTTCTTGTCCCGACCCTACAACCCCACCAGAACCCATACCCAAACCTGCAGTCCCCGGACCTCCAGAACCCGAACCTGGAGTTCCCGAGCCTCCAGTCCCCAGGTAGCCAGACTCCTGTAGCATGCGAGCCATGGCAGCAGCCTTGGTTCGGGACTCCCTCGCCCTCCTCGCAGCCTCCAGCCCAGCAGCATCTGCCTCCTCCACCGTGGTTACCACCTTCCTTGCCCCGTAACCATGCGAACCTGCGGATGCCGAACCTGCTAGCGCCGAACCTCCTCCGGTCCGAGCCTGCTCTTTGGCCTGCCTCCCTGTTCCGGATCCGCCTGTCGACCCACCAGCACCAGCAGCACCAGAAGCACTGGCAGCCCCAGCACCAGCACCAGCAGCAGCGGCAGCAGTGCCTTGGTCATTCTTAGAAGCGCCTCTCCTGCTCTTACCAGCAGAACCACTGCTGGCAGCAGGTGCAGCAGACGCGGAGGGGGAAGCACCAGCAGAGGCAGAGGGGGAGGAGGGGTCATTGGCACTAAGGAACCTGGCCACAGCCGGTGCCAGCGTCTTGATGAAAATCTCCTTTCCCACATCTCTACGCTTCCCTCCCTTCTCCGCTCCTCCCGCTCCTCCGCCTGCTCCTCCTGCTCCTGCTCCCCCTCCTGCTCCTGCTGCTGCCCCTTTTCCTCGCTGGTTCGCCCCTCCTCTCCCTCGCCCCCCACCTCCTTTGTCGCTCTGTGATGAAACCGCAGGTGCTGCAGCCGCTCCTGCTGCTGCTTCTTGTTGTGATGGCGCTGCTGCAGCAGCAGCAGCAGGAGCAGGAGGAGGAGCAGGAGCAGGAGCAGGAGGAGGGGCCATGGGCATGGCAGGACCAGCAACAGGAACGGCAGTGCCGTCAGTATCCATAGGCATGGCTGCTGCTTGCCCCTCCATGGACTCTAATCCACCCGATGATCCCAAGGCTGCTCCGGTCGCCGCCTGTCCTAGATCAGCGACCGTGTTACCTCCCCCTACGGTAACACCTGCCCCGGGCCCACCAGTACCACCTGCACCAGGTGCGCCTCCCCCAATCTCCATCAGGTCGTGCCCGAATGTGCCATACCCGTCTACTTCCGTCCACAGGTCCGCTAACGGCCAAACATCGCCGCCCAGCGCTCCAAGCCCCGTGGCACCACCACCCATTCCGCCTCCCATGCCGCCATCCATCCCCCCTCCCATCCCCCCTCCCATCCCCCCGCCCATCCCTCCGCCCATCCCGCCTCCCATCCCCCCACCCATTCCCCCACCCATCCCCCCTGCAAACCCTCCACCCCCGCCCCCAGCTGATCCAGCACCCACTCCTCCAAGCATCCCCCCATACGCCCCCACTCCACCTCCTCCCCCTGCTCCTCCCCCTATCCCTCCGCCATCCCCCATCCCCCCAGCACCCCCTCCCACGGCAGCAGAGAGATTCATGGCCATAGAGCCAGGGACAGGCAGCGGGGCGGCAGCAGGGGCGGCGAGAGTCGTCTGGGCGGCGGGCGGCAGCAGGCTGCCGGAACTGGCCGGCAAAGTGGATGGCCGGCTGGCAGAAGGGGCCGGCGAGCCGCTCAGATTCTGCTGCTGCTGCTGCTGCTGCTGCAAATTCTCCTGTTGCAACTGTTCCTGCTGCTGCAACTGCTGCTGCTGCATATGCTGCTGCTGCTGCTGGTGCTGGTTCGGTGGGGGCTGAGAGGGAACAAGCAGCGACGAGAGCGGGTGGATGGAGGAGGAATGCGGAAGACACCTGGGATGCAACACCGGCTCGAGGGCTAGCAGAGCAAAGGAGCAGAACGCAGCTACCTCCGTCCCTAGCTGTTGCCTCCCCTGCCGGAATATCCTAAGCGCTTGACCGAGGTACGGTGGGCGGTATTTGCACGGGGCTAGGAGGGAGGCTAGGAGCGCACGAGATGCTGCCAGCTGGAGCGATCTGATTGCACGATCGGACCCGGGCGTCCAGGGCATGTGCGCGTGGGTGGTGGAGGAGTTGTAACCGGAGTTGTAACCGGGGGTGGAGTTGAAACCGGAGTCATAACCGCCGGTGCCGAGGGCGATGGCAGCGGTGCAGGTGAGAGCTGCGTCTACCTCCATTCTCCAGTGCTCCAGTAAGAGAGGGCCGCCCTGGGAAGGGAGTGGAGGGAGGCAGGCAGACGGGAGGAGAGGAAAGGAGAGCAGAGAAGAGGAGAGGAGAAAAGGAAAAAGTGGGTCGCACTGGAGGGGAGACATGAAGTGGGGACCAAGGGGATTCAAAGCCAATGAAGTGGTGATGAATGAAAGGGAATTTAGACAGCCGCCCATACACACGTTGAACGCAACACTCTCTATCCCCCTCTAACTCACATATACTCTGCCCCTGCCTGCTTCCCCCCTTCTGTCCACAACCTCTCCCATTCTCGGACTCTCCCTCCACACTCTCCCTGTTCCACGCTCGCCCCCTCACACTCTCCCCGCTCACACAAAGCCACTGCTACACTCTCCCCTCACACACTCACCGCCACCAGGAGCGCCTCTAGAGCTTCCAGAATCGCGATCTGCAGATCCACGGTCTGCAGGCACCGACTGCCCGAGATAACACCTGCCCCAGTTGCACCTCCCCCCACCCCTCCCCCTCCCCCTCCGCTGCCCGCTCCCCCCAGCTTCCCGCTGCCTGCTGCAGCGCCGGGAGCGGCGTCGAATGCCATGCTGCCACCTGGCGAGCGCTGATTGGTCGGGGAGAAGAGCGCCGGCACGGCCTGTTTGAGGTCGGTGATTCCGCGCCCCACGACTATTGGGGCGATCTGCGTCATCATGCCTGGAGAGACGGGGGGAAGGGGCACGTAGGTGGGAGGGAGGGGATAGAGGGGAGAGGGAAGGGGAAGGGGGAAGGCGGGGGAGTGGGCACTTCGAGGCACGGCCTGCTTGAGGTCTGTGATGCCCCGACCCACCACTATGGGGGCGATCTGTGACACCATGCCTGTAAGAATGGGGAGAGGGGGAGGGGGGAAAGGGTGAGGGGGCGGGGGGGAGAGGGGAAGGAAACGGATATGGGGACTGGTAACACAGGCACATCAACTCACCCCTGCCAACTTCCAAGTGCATATAAATACTGGTCTTCTGACATAATTCTCAGCGAGCAGTATAAATACACGTGAAACGAGGGTGTTTTTGAGACGTCTCAAAAACACCCTCATTCCACCTCAACTCACCCCTGCCAACTTCCAAGTATAATGAACCGCGCAGGGTATACAATCCTCGACTGTGTGGCCGTGCGCGGTAGAGCAGCGCCCTGAAGGGCAGTGAAGGGGAGTAAGGGGCGCGTGATGGGACAGGCATGCACCTCAACCCACCCGCGCCCAGGGAAAGGAGGTACTGTGTGGCAGCACTGACACACCCAGACGACTCACCAGCGCCCAGCGCATAGAGGTATTGAGTGGCCGTGCGGTAGAGCAGCGCCTTGAAGGGCAGTAAAGGGCAGTATGGGGTGTGATGGAACAGGCACCTCTACTCACCCGCGCCCAGCGCATAAAGGTACTGTGTGGCCGTGCGGTAGAGCAGCGCCTTGAAGGGCAGAGCTGTGGCGTCATCCCCCGCTGCTGCTGCCCGGCGAAAGGCTGAGACGAGTGTGTGTGATATGGTGGCTGCATGGGGCAGAATGTGGCTGCGAGGGGGGGAGAGGGAGGGTGGGAAGAGAGAGCAGAGAGGGATGGAACTGAGAAAGGCCGACACGAGCGTGTGTGAGATGGTGGCTGCATGCGGGAGGATGTGGCTGCGAGGGGGTGACGAGGGAGAGAAGTGGGGAAAGGGGGAAGTGAGAGGGTGTGTGGCGAAAGGCTGATACGAGCGTGTGTGAGATGGTGGCTGCATGCGGGAGGATTGAAAAAAAGGCAAAGAGGGGAGAGGAGGAGGTGGGAGGGGAAGGAGGGGAAGGAAGTGGAGGAAGGGGAAGCAGGGGAGGATGGAAGTGAGAAGGTGTATGGTACACGTCCGAAGATTCACGATTTTTTCAGAATTCTCAAAAAACAGAGGAGGGATGCGAGAAGGTGTATGGTACACGTCCGAAGATTCACGATTTTTTCAGAAGTCTCAAAAAACAGAGGAGGGATGCGAGAAGGTGCATGGTACACGTCCGAAGATTCACTATTTTTTCTCACTTCCTTAGCGCACCATTTGATCACTTCATCAGCACTCAATTTTCAACTCCCTCCAACACACCACACCCACTTTCTCACTCCCTCCCATCCAACCCTTCACACTCATTTCCTCACTCTCTCCACCCCTTCACACTCACTTCCTCACGCCCTGCAGCGCGGCCAGCATCATCCTCAGCCCCCCGCCCCGCACACTGCACTGCTTCTCGCTCTTCCTCACCACACCATTTCCAACCACACTCACTCCCTCTCTCATTCCATCACCCACTCACTTTCTCACTCCCTGCAGCGCGGCCAGCATCATCCGCAGCCCCGCACACTGCAGCACCAGCACCTATGTTAACATTGTTTTTGAGAATTCCCAAAAGCAACCACACCACACTCACTTCCTCACGCCCTGCAGCGCCGCCAGCATCATCCTCAACCCAGCACACTGCAGCGCCGGCAGCTCCACACACAGCGCCAGCTGGCGGGCGGCAGAAAACGCCGAGCCCATGCCGTCCATCCCTCCGCCCGCATCAAAAGCATCCCCTCCCCCCCCTCCCCCTCCTCCTCCTCTCCCTCCTCTCCCTCCAGAAGCGAGGAGAGAGAGGGGGATGACCATCCCGGTGCCCTCCACTTGGGTGAGTCGAATGACGGCATCGGCTGATACAAGGCGGTGGGAAACGGCGAGCAGGGCGGAGAGGGGCGCTGGGACCTGGGAGGAGGGGGGGAAACAGTGGGAGGGGGGAAGTTGCAGTCAACACGTGAGGTGAAGGGGAGTGGAGGCAGGTGAGAGAGCAGGGCGGAGCGGGGCGTTGGGATCTTGGAGGGACAAGGAGCAACGAAGGGAGGAGACGAGCAGAGAGAGATGAATCGAAGAGGATCGATTGACTGAAAAGACCGATCCCATGGCCTGCAGATGAAACAGCCTCGTTGTGGTGGTGTTGCTGAGACAAGGCGGAGTGCGAGAGCAAGCAGAACCGAGAGGGGTCTATTGAGAGGGGTCTATACGTAACAGCACCAGCACCATCCATGCATGCATGCACCACGTTGGACAGCTAACCCCTCTCCGTGGGTGCAGGGATCCCCTGAGTGGTCTCCAGCTGGCAGTTCAGGATCATTGAGAGGTGCCTGAAAACACCAATTCAGCCATATCGATGCTTTTCCCCCCAATTAAGCAACCCACCGGTGCAGGGAAAACGCAAACCCACCGGAGCAGAGAAGCCCTGAGTGATGGTCAGCTGGCACGTGAGCAGCAGCGCGTGCAGCCGTGGCACCACCCGCCGAAACACCGCCTCGGGATCTCCGCCACCACCGCCGCCGCTGCTGCTGCTGCCGCCACCACCACTGGTGCTACTGCTCCGAGGGTTGCCGTTTGCGTTTCGATTTGAGGCCTGCCCTCCCCGCTGCCCCTGCCCGCCTGATTCCTGCTGCTGCTCGTCCTCTTTGGTGCAGTTAGAGGCGATCCAGTGTGCATGCTCGGGGACCAGAGGCACTGGCAGGGCTGCACTCTTGGAGTGCAGGAGCGTTACCAGGGCCTTGGACCGCACAGATTCTGTCGTGTGAAGACAGAGACAAAAGGCGGGAGGGGTGATGAAGAGATAATATTTGGAATTTCTCAAGAACCACTGGCACCGGCAGCAGGGCCGCTGCGCTGCTGGAATGAAAGGAGCTTTGCGAGGGCCTCACGCCTTAACCAGCACACATACCAACACCAGCACACATGACAGCACCCACAAGCACCAGCTCACACACCTTCGCCAGCTCACACCTTCGCGGCTCGGAGCTACCAGAGCGAGGGCTCAAGCTTTCACCTGCACTCACAACTGAAAGCACCACTTGCAGCACCAGTGACAGCACTCACGCCCCTTACCATCCTCGAAGCCAGAGAGCAGAGTGTCAAGGTCCGCGTGTGTGGAGAGCAGCAGGCGGCGCATGAAAGCCGACCAGAGTGAGGGGTCATTGGAGGCACGGGGTAGTAGCACCAGCAGGCTGCAGCAGGACTGGTGTGGGAGTGGGTGGGGGAAGAGGGAATGTTCCTTCAAATGAGTTGGATATCGGATATCACAAGTTGGGAAATGATGAGCCGACTCTACAGTCTACTACTACAAGTCATTTTGGGATACCCGCAACACGTGAACGATGGATGCAGGTGCATGCACTAGGAGATGACAGCTTGGCCACACACACACACACACGCACGCACGCACGCACGCACGCACGCACGCACGCACGCACGCACGCACGCACGCACACGCACGCGCACACCCAAACACACACACACGCGCACACGCACGCACGCACATGCACGCACGCACGCATACGCACGCGCACACGCACACACGCACACACACACGCACGCACGCACGCACGCACGCACACACGCACGCACGCACGCACGCATGCACACGCACACGCACACTCACACGCACACGCACGCGCACGCGCACATGCGCATCACCCATACCCACAAGAATCAGAGGATTGGGAATAATGAGTCGACTCTACAAGTCATCGTGGATCCCCGCAACAACCCCCCACACTCACATGGACTATGGATGCGGGTGCATTGGGAGATGAGAGCTTGGCCACCAGCAGAGCCTCCATCTGCAGTTAGTGGGGGGATGGTGTGAAGGAGGGATTGAAAAAAAAAATCCGAGTCGACCCAAGGTGCATTGAGTGACTCAATCCACACCAGGGTGTGGCGTGGAGGTAAGGACGGAGAGCGGAGCGGAGGGAGGATGGAATCCACAATCCACAAAGAAAGCGCAATAAGAATCGTGATGCAATAACAGCATTGTAGTGAAAAGTGAATCACGCGCCATGCGCACATACTGCGGCAGTAGTAGTAACAATAACAGTAACAAAAAAAACATGAACAATTGATTACATACCGCTGGAACGTGATGCTTGAAGCTGGAGGGGAAGGAGCGGAGCAGCAGAGAGAGCAGCGAGAGGCACACGCTCTGGCAGACGGGCAAGGGCGCGTGAGACGAGCAGAGGGGGTGGGAGGGAGGGTGAGAGGGGGATACCGTTTGGGAGGGAGGTAGGGAGAGAGGGAGGGAGGGAGGGAGGGAGAGAGGCGCCTCAAAAACCACCGGCAGAATAGATTTTGAATGCATCTGAATAAACCCCGAGTGATTTCCAACAAGTAGAGACACAATTTCAAACGCCAGTGTGCCACCCACCCATGCCTGCGTGCTCTCAGTGCCGCCCATCATCTCCGCCAGAAACGGCCAAAGCTTGCCGGCCAGAGTGCCAGCCTCCTTACGCACGCTCTGCACATGAGACAAAGTTGCCAGCCTGGCATGAGGAGAGAGGGAGAGAGGGAGGCACATGCATTAGCATGGTAAGCACGTACGAATGTGGGTGTGTGTGTGTGCATGTGCGTGAGCATGTGACTGTGTGTGCATGCGCACATGTGTTCATGGGTAACCTAGTTCGATGGTCTACACAACACCATACCACACCGCACCGCACCGCACCTTGAGGAAAGGTCAGCGAGGGCAGCAGCAGCAGCCACACGCACAAACATCGTATCCTGTACTATGGTCTCTTTGCCCTTCCCACCCCCCCTCTCCTTCTCCTTCCCCCTTCCATTCCCCCTCCCCTCCTTCCCCTCCTTCCCCTCCTCCCCCTCCTCTCCCTCCGCCTCTTCCCCCTCCTCTTCCCCCTCCTCCTCCTTCCCCTCTTGCTGCTGTTGCGCGCCCTTCTCGCCCCCCCCACCCGCTCCTTTTGTCTTATTCGCCTTCAGCAGGGCGGCTAGCCGCCCCCACCACTTGGCGTACGTGTCAACCACGCGCTGAGCTGTGCTCTCTGCACACGTGGCACCTGCCAGCACACATGCCGCCCACCGATTGGCCGGCTGGGGGAGGAGTAGAAGAGGAGGAGCGTCGGATTATAAAGTGGGAGAGGGGAGGGGAGAACTGGTTGGGTAAAATTCAATGAAAGGAGAGACAAGGAGAAGTAAAGAGAGGTAAAGAAAGGTAAGGACAAGTACGGAGAGGTACAGAGAGGTAAGGACTCAATCTCTCTCACACAAATCACTTCCTTCCAGCACCTTACGCTACCAGCAACAATCAGAAACCAGAACCCAACCCACCAGCGGGGATGCCAATAACGCGAACACCCTGCTGCACCAAGCGTCAACAGCCCGCCTCCTGGGATCGTTACCGCTCCCCACGGCCGCCCAGTCCGGTTCCACGGCTAGAACGTGTTGCTCCCGCAGCACCCCCACCGCCGCCTGCACCCTGGCCATGTCGATGGGGTCTTTAGGGGAAGCTGGCAGGAAGGAGGTGAGGAGGGACTGTAGGAGACGCAGGCGCAACCGGGGGTCCTGTGAGGGGAAGAGGGGAGCAAGACCATGGGGAATCCGGGACGGAGAATGGGGGATGAAGGAGATTACGGCAGGGTGGGATCATTGCTGCTCCCCACGGCCGCCCAGTCCGGTTCCACGCCCAGCACGTGTTGCTCCCGCAGCACCCCCACCGCGGCGCGCACCCTGGCCATGTCGATGGGGTCCTTGGGCGAGGCGGGCAGGAAGGAGGTGAGGAGAGATTGTAGCAGGCGTAGACGCAGACGGGGGTCCTGTGGGGTGCAAGGAAAAATGGGGGCATGGGGAACCCGGGATGGAGAACGGGGGATGAAGGAGATTGTTGTGTTAGGGTGGGTGGGCGCAGAGCAGCACCCCCACGGCCGCGCGCACCCTGCCCATGTCGATGGGTTCCTTGGGCGAGGCGGGCAGGAAGGAGGTGAGCAGGGATTGTAGGAGACGCAGACGCAGACGGGGGTCCTGTGCGGTGCGAATGGGGAGTAGGGGGACGGGAAATAAAATGTAATGGGGCAGAGTGAGTCCAGCGCCTCAACCCTACCGCCGCCCAGTGGGGTTCCGTTCCAGCGTCTTTGAGAGGTCCCAGTCCGGTTCCACCGCCAGCACGTGTTGCACCACGCGTCCACAGCGCGCCTCCTGGGGTCATTTCCGCTCCCCACGGCCGCCCAGTCCGGTTCCACGGCCAGCACGTGTTGCTCCCGCAGCGCCCCCACAGCCGCGCGCACCCTGCGAGGTGGGGAGGAAAGAGGCGAGCAGGAATTGTAGCAGGCGCCGGCGCATGCGGGGGTCCTGTGCGGTGCAAAAGGGAAGTTGGGGGGTGGGGGATGAGATAGAATGCGGCAGGGTGGACGCAGGAAGGAGGACAGGAGGGACTGCAGCAGGCGCAGACGGGGGTCCTGTAGTGGGGGGGGAGTGGGGGAATGGTGCATGGAGCAGGAACATCATGCTTTTCGCGTGAGATGAGGCAACTTTTGAGGCGCCTCAAAAGAGGGAGTGGAGGGATGGTGCATGGAGAGCGGTGAGAGGTGGGGGGTGGGGAGGGGAGGGAGAGTGGGGGGCTAGAATGAACGAATTTGCTGGGAAGGTCGACGGGTTTCGGGTTTCCAAGAAAAGAGGCCCTTTTTTCACGCCGCCAGGCTATATCCACGCGATGTGGCAGCAGTTAGGGTTTCCGGACCTGAGGTTCGGAGCGCAGCGCCTGACTGTTGAACGCACCTGCGCGCCGGTGAGCACGTCGTTGCCCATCAGGAGCGATTTGCCCGCCATCCCCGCCGTCGGGTGCGGCTGCTGCGATCGCAACGACTGCATCCTTCCTAAACCTCCTAAGTCAAATCCGCGATTCGATCCAAATTTCCCGTGATTCGCGGCAGTGTCTGCTCCAGCCTTGCGGTGTAGGCTCGCGACGACCGCCGAGCGCCTCGCCAACGTCAAAGCGGCGGCGCACGCGAAGGTCACGGTAGCAGCAAATCTACACAGATTACCTCTAGAGATGTCGTGAAAGTGGAGCTTAACCAAGAAAGACCCCTAGGGCGGATAATTTGAGCAAGTTACTGGAGGTTTTAACTCTAGGTAGTAACTTCAGGGGCGGGCCGGACTTGTGCGAATGCTACGGAGGCGAGGACGGGGGAGTGTCGCTAGAAGACTTGGAAGAAAATTCCCCAACATTGAGTTTAGGGAACCTTAGGCTGGAGGAGCTTGGAGGCATGGTTGGGGGTTAGGGCACAAGGACAAGAGGTGATTGATTGTCTATGCGTGATTGGATAGCGGAACATGAGGAAATTCCAAACCCCGCAACTCGCCTGTCTGTTTCGCAGGAAGGCGCGGCTATGGCCTCACTTGCCTCCATGGAAGAAGAGATGGGGAAAACAGTTGACGTCGCGAACAATCTTCGCATACTGGACCGCGCGTCGTTGTAGTCGCGAACGAGCTGCGACAGCAAATGTATCGACACGACACGAATCTCGACAACCGTTTTCATCGCAGCGCTTCGCGAAAGAAGAGCACGAGTGTACAGTGTACACCTGAAGTCTTGCGGCGCCGCGTCAGAAATGAAGCAGCTTGCCGGCAACTGGTCGAACATGGAACTGCACTTCATCAGTGTTAGCGAATCACGAACTGCAGTCAGTAAAGCGAATGTTCTCGTTACCTCGCTCGAATGGAACTCGCGAAACTGGCATTGCAGACCTAGTGCCACTTTTGTTTGAGCGAAACACGGTTACTCGAACACATTCTTGTCGTAAGCCGCAGAAATACGGTTGCCCAACCAACAATGCAGCACACCACCGCCATTTTTTGTTGACATCTGTTCCCCTGGAAACCATGGGTGCTGTGCCTATTCTGTCCGTATGCACGGACTGAGATAAGTTCAGTTTCCATTCATCATGCAGAACATTTCCCAAAGTAAACCCTGAAACTCCTGAGTCATGCCCAACCAACCCTGGGGATTGCAAAGATAAAAGGGTTGCGTGCAGTGCGCTACGGGAGTTGGGGGATGATTGAAGTGACAACAAAACATATTGATGCCAGGAAGAGCAGTGAGGGGGTGAGGGGGGTACGGAAAATGGTAAGAAATTGAGGAACCAATGTTTATGTACGGTACGTATGCAAGTATCATCCGTTATTCCACCACAACCTTAGCAAGAAGACCTTTGCAAGACGACCTTTGCAAGACGGGCAGAAACCAAAAGCCAGAGGCAAAAGCGCAGCACAAACAAATGACACGCCTTATAGGCAAACATATCCCTATGACTTTCCCCGACTGAGAACATTATTGCTGTGTTATTTACCATGTGTTCCAAAAACATAGAGTGAAAACAGATCCAGCCTGCTCCGGCGTCCCTCGTTGCGTTTCCTCTTCTGCTGTATCGGCTGCTGCAGTGGCTGCCTCTGTGACTGCTGGGGGTGACTGTGTGGCTGTTTCAGTGGCTGTTTCAGTGGCTGCTGAAGGTGTATGTAGCAGCTACTGCCTCTCTTTTCTGATGTAGCGGCTGCTGTGGAAACTGCTGTGGGTGTCCTGTAGAGAGGCTGCAGTAGCTGCTACTGTTGGCGAGTCTGGGAAAGATATGAGGTGATCGCTTGATTCAGACAATGGCTTGCGAGGATCTTGGGCTGGTGCAGAGTGGTGATGAGAGGTCGGAGGGGGTACATTGGCGTAAGACGATGGGGATGGCAGGAAGCTGAAATTTTGTGAAACACAACGAAAGGCGATAGCAAGAGGTCGACACGAGGGTGACAATAGGGTGGCAAGGGGGTGGCAAGGGGGTGACAAGAGGTGACGATCGGGTGACACGAGATGGCATGCGGGCGGCAAAAGTTGTCCAGTGTGGTGAAAACTGAGTGTTGGGGAGACAAGCACGTGGACATGGCAGCAAGGTGGGCAACACAAGGAAGCAGCTTCAGGACCTGCAGTGTTGATCAGAGGTAGGGAGGACGGCACCAAGGCACCGCATCACATCACCGTGAACGGCAATCTAAATATGGAAAATCAAGCGGCAACTTGTGTAGGTAGCAACTTACGAGGCAAGAGGCAACCTAAGTGGTAAGTGTCCAACCCCGTTCTCCCGCTGTCACTTACCTAAGTGTCAATACTTTGGTCGCTTCATGGGCCCGCCAGACCCAGACCCCATTGGCCTCTTCCCCATAGGCGGAGGGGGACCCCTCCCGCTCCCCCCTTTCCCCATTGGCCTCCCCCCACTCCCTCCCCCTCCCCCTCCTCCCCCCGGTCTCCCCCCGCTGCCTCCCCCCATCGGCCTCCCCCCTCCCCCTCCGGATTTCCCCATAGGCCCCTTCCCCATCGGCCTCCCCTCTGGACGCCCACTCCACCCCCCCTTCCCCCCGCTCCCTCCCCCTCCCCCTCCCCCTCCCCCTCCTCTCGCATCCCCAGGCCTTCCCCCACCACCACTCCCCCCTCCTCCCCCCCCACCCCCTCCCCCTCCCTTCCTCCTCCTCCTCCTCTCCCCCTCACTATCATACTCCTCCCCCTTCTCCCGATCCTCCCTTAAAGCCTTCGCTTCAAGCTCATCCCACGTCGGACCCTCCTCCTCCTCCTCTTCCTCCTCCTCCCCCTCCTCCTCCTCACTATCCACCACACTCTCGTCATCCTCGCTCTCGTCATCGTCATCGTCGGATGCAGCCTCCTCCAGATCCGACGGCTCGTACGCCTGCGATTCCTCCGACTCCTCCCCCTCGCTATCCGACGCTTCCAAATTCAGAAACTCCCACCCGCCGTCCGCTAGAAACGCCTCGGGGTCACTCATTATATTCTGCAGGATAGCCTTCCAGCTGAGATTCAGCCGCGACTCATAGTACTTGATGTTCATCGAATTCAGCCATTCTTTCACCGAGTCGAGCGACGTGCTCGGAATCGCATCAATCCGCAGCACGTCCCGCTTGAAATCCTTGAAAACAATCGCCATGTCGAAAGTTTTCTGCCCGAGACCCACGCGCTCCAGATTCACAATCTCGACCTCGTTCAGAGTGACCACCAGGAAGGGCACCTCGATAAGCTCCACGAGGCAGTTCACCGTCGGTACGATGAATGCGGACGACTTGTGCGGCACGCCGTGAAACCCTAATTCCCGGAACGGCACGTCGAATTCGAGGTCGAGACGAGCAAGCTCGCGGTCCTTCTCCCAGAGAGAATGCACCGCGCTGACAAAGGATTTGAACTCCCGGTTGATCTTGCTCCGCCGCTCCCGCTCCCTCTGCTCCTCCTCGATTTCGTCCGGGTCGTAAGCCGAGCGGCGCGAGCCGCCCACTGTTTGGACGACCTCCATGACCTCGGCGAAAAACTGCATGTCTTTCGTCTTTTTCTTGCCGACCATGATGGGGTTGTGCAGGTGGAAGTGCAGCAGGGTGATCATCTCGTTCTCGGCGGGCTGAAAGAAGGCGTGCTTGATGTTGCCATACATCACCTCCACCCTCTCGTCCGGCTGGTAGGGGGGGAGGAGTGTTGAAACAGGGGAGGGGGGGTAAAGGAAGGCGCGAGCAGGAACAGCGGGAAAGAGAGGCAGAAGGGGCTTTAGTTCCCCACAGATGGCAACTGCAAATCCCCCGGACGGGTCAGGCGGGTGAGGCGGGTTGTGCAGGTGGAAGTGCAGCAGGGTGATCATCTCGTTCTCTGCGGGCTGGAAGAAGGCGTGCTTGATGTTGCCATACATCACCTCCACCCTCTCGTCCGGCTGTAAGGTGGTGGGGGGGATGGGGGGGGAGCAGTGACCAGGGAGGGAAAGGAAGACGAAACAAGAGAGGAAAAGGGTGCGGTTCAGGCTTGATGTTGCCACACATCACCTCCACCCTCTTGTCCGGCTAGTGGGGGAAGGGGAGGGACGAGAGGGCCAAGATCATCTCATCACACAACTGACCTTCGCACTGGAATACCAAAGCCCTTTCTCATCTGCTTCTGCACACCACATCACGCACGACACATCAGCAACATACACCATGCACCACACCACAACAAGCTACCGCATGCCACCGCACACCGCTGCACAACCCACCTTGGCAGTGGAATACCGGAACCCGTTCAGATGAGCCTCCAGTGATCCTGTGAGTTTGCGCCCCTTCCCGCCGAACGATGGGCGGATCCAGAGGTCCGGCAGGCGCGGAGGGCGGCCCTTGCTGAGCTGGAGCTTCTCCTGCGTGACAAGTGTCGCTCTCTCAGCACGCTCCGACTCCCGCTGCCGCACATGCTTGCTCATCGTCTTGATCAGTTGCACCACCTGGTGGAAGACGGGGATAAAGAGACGAGGATTGGGGGGTTAGAGAAAGGGGGCGGCGGGAACAAGGGAGAAGAGAATGGTTCAGTTGGTTTGGTGGTGTGTTGACTCCCGCTGCCGCACGTGCTTGCTCATCGTCTTGATCAGCTGCACCACCTGGTAGTTGATGAGAGAGAGTAGAGGACGAAAGCGGAGGAGGAGAAAGGGTGGGGGAGATGTAGTGCCCCTGCTCCTTCAATATCCCGTGCCCCTCTTGCTGACTTTTGAGTCGACTCAAAAATCACCTCAGAGAATCCACTATCCCGTGCCCCTCTTGATGACTTTTGAGTCGACTCAAAAATCACCTCAGAGAATCCACTATCCCGTGCCCCTCTTGCTGACTTTTGAGTCGACTCAAAAATCACCTCAGAGAATCCACTATCCCGTGCCCCTCTTGCTGACTTTTGAGTCGACTCAAAAATCACCTCAGAGAATCCACTATCCCGTGCCCCTCTTGCTGACTTTTGAGTCGACTCAAAAATCACCTCAGAGAATCCACTATCCCGTGCCCCTCTTGCTGACTTTTGAGTCGACTCAAAAATCACCTCAGAGAATCCACTATCCCGTGCCCCTCTTGCTGACTTTTGAGTCGACTCAAAAATCACCTCAGAGAATCCACTATCCCGTGCCCCTCTTGATGACTTTTGAGTCGACTCAAAAATCACCTCAGAGAATCCACTATCCCGTGCCCCTCTTGATGACTTTTGAGTCGACTCAAAAATCACCTCAGAGAATCCACTATCCCGTGCCCCTCTTGATGACTTTTGAGTCGACTCAAAAATCACCTCAGAGAATCCACTATCCCGTGCCCCTCTTGATGACTTTTGAGTCGACTCAAAAATCACCTCAGAGAATCCACTATCCCGTGCCCCTCTTGATGACTTTTGAGTCGACTCAAAAATCACCTCAGAGAATCCACTGTCCCGTGCCCCTCTTGATGACTTTTGAGTCGACTCAAAAATCACCTCAGAGAATCCACTATCCCGTGCCCCTCTTGATGACTTTTGAGTCGACTCAGAAATCACCTCAGAGAATCCTCTGTCCCGTGCCAGGTCATGTGCCGTGCCCCTCTTGCTTATCCATGCCTGCACCATGGCTCACTTTTGAGTAGACTCACAAGCAGACTCTTGCTCATCCAAACCTGCTCTATGGCTCTCTTGCCTGCACCCTGCCTCACCTGTCCAATGACGGTGATCCACAACTCGTCCTAGCAAGGCCTACAATCACAATAATTCACCAGTCAGCCTCTCACGACCCACCCCCCTCACCTGCACCCCACCCTCACCCTCACCTGCACCCAACCCTCACCCTCACCTGCACCCCACCCTCACCCTCACCTGCACCCCACCCTCACCCTCACCTGCACCCCACCCTCACCCTCACCTGCACCCCACCCTCACCCTCACCTGCACCCCACCCTCACCCTCACCTGCACCCCACCCTCACCCTCACCTGCATCCCCTTACATGCAATTCACCCTTCCACTTGGCCTCACCTGCAGCCGGCTTCTCAGCTTCTCCAGCTCTGCTGCCTCCCGCTCCGCCTCCTCCTCCTCTTCCTCCTCCACGCCCTTAGCGCTCATCCTCTTATACACCAGCCAGTCCTCGTCCCTCATTCCAAAATCATCCTCCTCCCCCGCTCCCCCTCCCCCTTTCCTCCCTTCCCCACCCCCCCCCTCCTCCCCCTCCCCCGCCTCCTCCCCCCTTCCCTCCGCCCGCGCCTCTCCGCCCTTTCTTACTCTCAAACGCAGCAGCAGTCAGCAGCTTCATCCTCTCCCTGTGCGCAGCTGTGATTCGCTCCGTGCGCCCACCAGCCACGCTCCCAGCAAGGGCGCCTCCCAGCCCCACGCCAGTCGCCCCTGCAAGGGCACCAGCAGGGCCCCCCAGGGGAGTGATGTCTAGAGTCGCGCCTTTCACTGCCTGGCCTGAGGCTGCCGCTGCTGCTGCCGCCGCAAGAGAGAGCACAGGCGAGGCAGCAGCCACTGAAACTGCTCCTGCTCCTACTCCTGCTGCGGTTGCTGCGGTTGCTGCTGTTGCTGCTGCTGCTGCTCCCACTGCTCCTCCTACTCCTACCGCTTCTCCCCCACTGGCACCTCCTTCCGATCCCATGCCCTTCCCACCAGACTCTTCCCCTCCCACTGATGGCGACGCCGCAGCACCAAGAACCACCCCCCCTGCTCCCATCTTCCTCCGCTTCCTCTGCTCCAGTGCCACCTGCAGCTGCTGAAACCGCGCCCTCAGCTCGGCTGCATACGCCTCTGGGTTCTCCCTGCAGGGGAAACAAGAAGCAGCCGACGACGGGCAGGGCAACAAAGGGGATGGCATGGCAGCAAGACACAACAAAGGTGAAGTTGGAAAATAGGCTCCCACCCAGACCAGCTTCATGCAGCAAGCCGAATGCATGCAATGCAAAGCCGCTCGCTCACCAGCGCTCCCCCTTCCCTGCTCGACTCGTCCCCCACATCCTCACCTCGTCACCTCCGCTCCTCACCTCGTCATCTTATCTTCCTCTCCACATCATCTCATCTTCCTCTCCACGTCATCTCATCTTCCTCTCCACGTCATCTCATCTTCCTCTCCACGTCACCTCCTCTTCCTCCCCGCCTCACCTTCTCTTCCTCTCTTCTTCATCCCTCTCAGCGGCAGCTTTAGCCCGCTTCTCCTGGGCTGCCTGCCGCATCCTTGCCTGCCCCAACGCGACCTTAGAGGCACCTCAGAAGTAGCCCGATCCCACTCGCCTCACCTTCTCTTCCGCTCTTCTTCATCCCTCTCAGCAGCCGCCTTAGCTCGCTTCTCCTCTGCTGCCTGACGCATCCTCGCCTGCCCCAGCGCGATCCCTCGCATCGTCCGCTGCCGCCGCTTCTCCCGCAGCTGCCAGGCCAGAACAAGGGGAGGGAAGGTTGGAGAGAAGATTTGAGAACTGTTTGTATTGAACAGAAGGCCTAGAAGGTGAAAGGATGACAAGGCGAGGAGATGAAAAGAGGATGTGGGAAAAAAAAAGAGGGGAGATTTTGCAGGGTTGGGGAAAGAGAGGAGAAACTGTATCAGCTAGCAGCTGTCTAGATTAGAGAGATGGCTAATAAAGTGAAAATAACACTTTTGAGTCAACCGAACAACTCACCTCCTCGGCTGTCAGTTCTGCATCCGGGATATCAAGCAGCGGGTACAGCACCGACTCATCCTGCTCCTCCGCCCCCCCTGCCACTGATCCCGTCTCCCCCTCCTCCCCTTCCCCCTCCCCCTCCTCCCCCTCCCCCTCCCCCTCGCCCTCCTCCCCCCTCAGCTTCCTGAGAGTCGCCATGCACTTGGCAAGCTTGCCTCGTGCTTCTGAGAGCGTGGCACAGCGCACACGCGAGAGCAGCTGGACAGGGAGGAGGTGGGGAAGGGGGGGAGGAGGGCGAAAGGGGAGGAATATTGAGTCTCCTGAGAGTTGCAATGCTCTTGGCGAGCTTGCCTCGTGCTTCTGAGAGGGTGGCACAGCGCACACGCGAGGGAAGCTGGGAGGGGAGTGGGAGAGGGAAAGGGAGGAGGGAGTGGGGGAAGAGAGGGGAGAGGGAAGAGGAGGACTTTTGAAATGCCTCAAGAGTGGCGTGACGAGTGGAGGATGAAGAGAGGACATACAATGTTTGATGAAAATGGCCGGATGAAAAGTGGCGGATGAAGAGTAAAACCGACAACCCACCATGATCGCCTCTCTCCCTTCCGCCCCGTCCTCCACATCTTCGATCACCGCTCTCAACCCCTCCACCTCCCCCTCCACCTCCTCCAGCTCCGCCGCCCGCTTCGCCGCCCGCTTTGCAGCAGCCATGTCCCTCAACCGCTGCCCCGCGCGCTCCTTGTTGGCCGTCCGTCTCGCCACCTCCTCCTCTGACGGGCCCTGGGGGGCCACGGGCGCCACCCACGGCAGCTGCCAGGAAACTACCGGGGCAGCTGGAGACTGGGTGGTGGTGGAGGGGAGGGAAGGGGGAAAGGGGGTGTCGGGGGGGGGAAAGGGAGGGTATGGTGTGTGGGTTTCGGTGGCTTTTGAGACACCTAAAAAAATGTGAAAGTGCATGGGTGACTCTCATTCCTTAGAATCCGCCATGTCCCTTAGCAGCCGCCATGTCTCGCGGGCGCTGCCCTGCGTGCTCTCTCCCATGCACGGACGTCAAATCCTTAGGTGCCTTAACGCTTACCTTGTGCTCTCTCTCTCTTTCTCACCTGGAATGTCTTGAGCTCTTGCGAGTAGTCAAGGGCAACATACACACCCCGGCACTTCATCTCCTCTGCTCTCTCCCATGCATGGATGTCAAACCGTTAGGCGCCTTGGATTGGAATCTACCTAGTGGTTTCACTCACCTGGAATGCCTTCAATTCCTGCGAGTAGTCAATGGCCACATACACACCCCGGCACTTCATCTCCTCGGCTCTCTCCCACGTTATAACAGATCTGTGGTGACACATGTGACGTGGCATGACAGAGTGACGTGGCATGACAGAGTGACGTGGCATGACAGAGTGACATGGCATGACAGAGTGACATGGCATGAGAGGTTGATGTGGCACGACAGTGTGTCCGCGTGCGCGTGAGTGAGTGAGTGCGTGCGTGGATGTGTGCGTGCGCGCGCGCGCATGTGTCTGTGTGTCTGTGTGTATGAGTGTGCGTGTGAAAGAAAAAAATCGCCATGAAATCCGGAATTGGGTCATACAAGGCCGTGTTTGAATGAAACCAGCACACAATGCACTGCTGTGACCAGTCAAGGATTGATGAAACACGGTGTGCGGTGCGAACACAAAGCTTTGCAAAACGGTACAGAGTGGTCGCACTGATTGGCATGCCATGCCATGAGGATAGCAGGCCTCATGTCAGGCTTCTTTCCATCACCCTAAGCTAAGCAGAGGAAGAATGTAAAAAAAGGGGAAAAACAACTGAAGGACAAACGAGAAGGGGGGATGAACGATGTGTAGAGGATGGGTGGAGGAAGGGTGCGGTGAGGGAGGGGAAGGAGGCGGACATGGGGACGGGGGGGGTGAGAAGGCGGCGAAGAGGGGGCCTGAGCTGTGATGGGGGGAGAAGAGGGGGCGCTGAGCTGTGGGGCACGTACGCGTGTTGTGGATAGAGCAGAGTGAGAAGGCGCTTCAGGTAGTCAGTGACGTGCCATCCACCAACGGGAATGCGACACGTGGCGTCCAGCAGAGGCTGCCCTGCGATCATCTGCCTGCACATGGCGCCACGTGGCAGCGTACGATTGGCTCTTGATGGCAGCAGACGAAGGCGAGGTTACGAAAGCAAGAACGAGAGAGAGGGGGGAGGATAGATAGAGAAAGGCGGGTGAGAGAGCGAGAAAGAGGGCGTGAAGGGGCGAAAGAGAAAGTTCAGGAGGGCGAGAAAGACGGGGTTAGAGAGTGAAGCAAGAGGGCAGCAGCAGGAGCGCACGCACGGGCATGACATGGGTGGTGGAGTGGCCGCAGTTGACCAGCAGACCGTCCGGTACAGAGTGGTGCTGTGCGGTGTTGTGGCGATAGCTGAACACCCCATCAACTCCGAACGCTGCAAGGGTGCAGGGCAGCCGATGCGGTGGAGAGGGGTGGGATGGGATGGCATGAGATGTGAGAGGAGCATTGGAGACGAGGGTATGAGGTGCAGGGAGAGGCTTTCAGTGGAAAGTGAGTGAGGAAGGATTGAGGACGGGAGGGGAAGGGAGGGGTGGAGAGGAGTGCAGAGGAGTAAAAGATGAGCAACGCAAGGCAAGGTAGGATGGTAAGCATGGCAGGTGGGACATGGCGTGACAAGACATGACAAGACATGACAAGACATGACAAGACATGACAAGACATGACAAGACATGACAAGACATGACAAGACATGACAAGACATGACAAGACATGACAAGACATGACAAGACATGACAAGACATGACAAGACATGACAAGACATGACAAGACATGACAAGACATGACAAGACATGACAAGACATGACAAGACATGACAAGACATGACAAGACATGACAAGACATGACAAGACATGACCTAAGTTGCCAAATACGCTAGGGACAATTAGCGTTTAGCGGATATACGCTGGCGTTTACACACTAACCGCTAAACACAAGCAAATACGCTAAACGCTCGCAAATATTTTTCTGGGGCAGCCCGACCGGAAAAAATGTGAATATGCTGAAAGTTGCGGAACTGGACGAAGAGCATTTTGCCGAAGTCGAAATGCACGTCCGCGATAGTCATGTGTGTAGGAGTGGTAATCTTATAATGGGGTAAAACAATACCTCTGAAACATAACACCCCAGTTTTCCCCCCTATGATAGCCCTGGCGGTTTTTTATCCCTGCCCGGGAAAGTTTTTTCCCTGCCCAAAAAAGCGTATGTCCATATCGCCCCCTAAGCGGATAGCGTATATACACTAGCGTATATACGATAAGCGTATATACGCTATAAGCGTATTTGGCAACTTAGGACATGACATGGCATGACATGACATGACATGACATGATATCCGAATGCAGCTTGTGACGCCCTGGCAAACTGCACAAGCTGACACACCTCTCTAGCAACGGACGGACACCACAACACTCCCGAAACGCCCACGCACGAAACACTCCAGCTCACTCCCCACCGCATGAAAAAAGAAGAGTTTTGAGACGTCTCAAAACTCTTCTTCTTTCACGAAACACCCCAGCTCACTCCCCACCGCACCACACCACTCGACACCACACCACTCCATGGCAGGGATGCTACACCTGTACTGTCTTACCCAGGGCCGGGACTCCGTACGACTCAAACATGAGCTCAGCTGTCTTGCCACGCGCGTACAGGGGCCGTCTGTTGCATTGCATATCCCAAGCTTACCAAGCGCAGCGATGCTACACTACACCTGTATGCCTCACCCAGGGCAGGGATGCTACACCTGTATATCCCAGACTTACCCAGGGCAGGCACGCCGTAGGTCTCAAACATGAGCTCTGCTGTCTTGCCACGCGTGTACAGGGGCGCGCAGGGAGCCTCAGTCAATAACACAGGGTGGTTTACCCTGCCGCCGCCTTCCACCCCCAATCGATCAAACGCGTAATCAAAGATCTGCGAAGTACGGCGCGAAAAAGCATGGTGGAAAGGGAGGAGAAGGGGGGTGGGGGGGGAGGAGAGGGATGAGGGGAATGGGCAGGGAAGTAACAGGGGAGGGAGGAAGATGATGGGTTTTGAGGAGCCTCAAAACAAACACGTGAAGGAGATTGTAAACGAAAGTGTAGTGTAATGGAGGGGAAAAGCCAGGAAATGAGGAATAAACGGGAAGCCAGGCTGGACTGGAGTATAGTCCTCCTTAGGCAGAACAAACAAGCGAGGGAGCGAGGGCAGCAGCGAGAGGCATACATACGCATTCCATGAGCTCGAAGTTATAGATGACGTTGGACTCAAAGGGCAGGCGAGCGGGGGGTAGGGAGGATAGGGGGGGAGGAGGAGCAGCAAGGGAGCGAGGGCAGCAGCAGCAGGGGCATACATACGTACACATTCCTCCATGAGCTCGAAGTTAAAGATGACGTTGGACTCAAAGGGCGAGCGAGGGATAGTAGAGAGGGAGAAGAGCAGCGAGGCAGCGAGGGCAGCGAGGCAGCGAGGCAGCGAGGCAGCGAGGGCAGCGAGGCAGCGAGGCAGCGAGGCAGCGAGGCAGCGAGGGCAGCAAGTGAGGGAGGGTAGCAAGCAAGGGCCGTACGAATTCCATGAGCTCAAAGTTAAGAATTACGTTGGACTCAAAGGCTGAGCAAGAGGGATACGTAGGGAGGAAGAGAAGGGCAGCCCAGGAAGCAACAAGCGAGAGGCACACATACGCATTCCATGAGCTCGAAGTTATAGATGACGTTGGACTCAAAGGGCGATCGGATGCTCTGCCGCCCAAACTCCAGCGCCCTCAGCGCCGGCCACGCAGGGTCCCAGTCGCCCACCACCGTCACCTGCGAGCCTGAAGTGATGCGAGGTGGGGTAGGGTGGGGTGACAGATGGATGGATGGGCAGGCAGTGCCCGGTGAATGGAGAGAGGATGAGATGAAGGGCAGGGGCGAACTAGAGAGGCGTCAACTCCAGTGCTCTCCCAGCGCTCTCCCAGCGCTCTCCAAGCGCTCTCAGCGCCGTGCTGGCCATGAGGGGTCCCAATCGCCTACCACCGTCACCTGCGAGCCTGGCATGGTGGGGTGGGTGTGGTGGGGTGGGGTGGGGTTGGGTGGGGTGACCGATGGATGGGCCACGCGGGGTCCAGTCGCCCACCACCGTCACCTGCGAGCCTGAAGTGACGCGAGGTGGGGTAGGGTGGGGAGGCGGAGAAAGAGTAGCAGGAGGAGAAGGGGAAGGAAGGTGCAGGTGGGTGGCGGTGGGGTGACGGGTGCAGGAGCATGGGTCAAGGAGGGTCCCAGTCGCCACCACGGTAACCTGCGAGCCTGGCATGGTGGGGTGTGGTGTGGTGGGGTGAAATGGGTTGCAATATGGTGGAAGTGAGTTCTGGTGCGGTGCGGGGAGGAGGGTTAGACGAGCATGGTGAGAGGAGAGGAGAGGAGGGGTTCAGTCGCCCACCACCGTCATCTGTGAGCCTGGTGGTGGGGTGCGGTGGGGTGAGGGATAACTTTAAAAAAAAAAAAAAATTGTTAAGTGAGGTGAAATGAGGGGGGAGGGGGAGGCGATAGACAAGCATGGGCAGTGAAGCACAGGCTCTCACTTCTCGCCCTCTCACACTCTCCCAACCTTCCCTCCTCGCCCCCTTTCTCCCCCTGTCCCCCCTGTTCCACCCTACCCGCTCCTCTTCCCACCCCCACCGCTCACCCCAGTCCTCCCCGCTCACCCCTCTCTCCCCCCTGCTCACGCCCGCTCACCCCCGCTCCTAGGCCGCGGCCGCCCCACGACGCTCCTGAAGTCCACCCGCGGATCCGCCTCCCTCCGAGCTCACCCCCTCTTCCGAGCCCCCGTTCTCCCCCCACTCACCCCCGCTCACCCCCAGTCCCTCCATTCTCCTCTCCCCAACGCTCACCCCCACTGCGAGGCCGCGGCCGCCCCACCACGCTCCTGAAGTCCACCCGCGGATCCGCCTCCCCGCCCCACCTGCGCGCATGGCACAGGGGGGAGGCGGAGGGGGAGGGAGGAGAGGGGAGGGAGAGGGGAAACGGGCGGGGGGAGGGGGACGCGAGAGATGAGGCGAGGAGGCAACGGAGAGAGGGGTCGGCGGAAGGGGAAGGATGAGCTGGTACCAAGCGATGCGGAGTGGTGCTTTGAGTCGACTCAAAACACGACAAGAGGAAGGATGAGCTTGTACCAAGCGATGAGGAGTGGAATCAACGGGATTATCGTGGAGCGGAAGAAAGGAGGGGAAGGTGAATGGAGGAGGGAAGGGGTGGACGGGGGTAGAGGGTGCGGTTGGGGGGGTGCATTGGAGGCAGATAGCAGCAGACCTAAACCTCGAATTCCCAATGCAGGGAACGCCTACCCCGCACCTACCCCGCGCCTACCCCGCGCCTACCCCGTGCCAATCCCGCGCCCACCCCGCGCCTACCCCGCACGGCGCCCACCCTATTCGGCAGCGGTGCGAGCCGTTGTCGATGACCACGAACGCGTCGCTTCGATCCGCGTATTTCGCGCGATAATCGCTGCATCGAGCGGGCCGCTCAAGCACCCCGCCTCCTCCCCCTTCCGTGCCTCTTCCCCCCGCGCCTCTCCCGTGTGGACCACCCCTATCGCCGTGATCGCGGTCGCCGCCTCCGCCCTCGCCGCCGCCACCCACGCCGCCATCCCCGCCGCCGATGCCTCTACGCCCGCGATTGGCGCCGCTCCGCTTCCCCAAGTACCGGTCGGCTCCCCATTGGCCGAACTGCAGCACTGGGGGCGAGCCGCTGAGGGGTTGCGATCGGACAGCGGCGTCGGAAGGCGTCGAAGCGCGGGTAGGTATTGGAGTCATACGGACCGTTTTCTGAGACGTCTCAAAGCACGAGACGCATAAGGACCGCTGAAATCGTCTATTCAACTTTGAAGGTCATCCAGAGTGGGACGTTTCATGTGGACGTTGATAAGGCGCAGCCCACACGTTCGTCCGAATACGGCTCAGTGAGATGCTATACGTTGCACAACGGTCAAATCAGTATGTAGATTGGTCGGGTAGGGTTCTGAGAAAAAACAACAATGTAGGACGCGTCCCCCCAGCAGCCGTTGTAATTCGGAACTGTGCTCGCGATTTCAGTGCTCCGATAAGGAGCAACGCATGTTGTAGCGACCAAATTAGTTGGGGGAATCCTTGACGCACATGTAAAAGCTTGCATCAAGACACTCTGTTTATGGCTGTAGTTTTGGAATACTTTTTTTTTCTGAATTAGTGAAGTTGTTCGTAATGGATGTATTACACGAATAGTGAAGCTGTTCGTAAGGACTGGCACTCTTGCACACACGAAAGGCCAAGCGCCTTGGGACCAATCGAAGGGCTGTCTCTTTTGAAAAGCCAAAGAACAAGATTCGATCATTGGACTAAGAAAGTACACGCAATGCTCCTTTGAAGAAAATCAGCACATAGGTATCCATCATGTGTGCTCGCTCATTTTACGGAGAAAAAATGGGTACGGCCCGCGCGGTTCAGTGCGCTCAATCACATCGCTTAGAATTCTGGAGACGAGACAGCTGTAGACTGAAAATAAGGACAGGTACATTTGCAGATATGACTCAAACACAACAAAGGATGTCTTCCAGAGAAACACATTACTTGTACGAGACTCACGCTTGCTCGTTTTCAGTCATGGTAGAGAGAAGCTTGCCAGCACAAGCAGAACGTTTGGGCACGATACAGTCATGTGTCAATTAAACGTTCCATGTGAATATATATGTTCAACGTGTACACTAGCGTAAGTTTCTCAAGCATTCAAGCCATGACTTGTTCCCCTTGAATTCCTTGTGTTGGCAGTTGAATTTCCTTGACACAAGCTGAAAAATGTGGATGAATGGCTCAAGGAGGCAAGGGGACTGCAATCAGCTACTGTACAGTAGTCCTCTCATCAACTGGGGCGGTCAAAGTGCAAAAGACACAATGGATTGAGCTAGTGCTTAAATATGTGAGCTGCTTCCTTATGTGGGGTTTCGCGGTACCGTGTACTTCCATCTATCTCTATTGCACAGAGTCACTTGACCCCCCGAAAATTCTGATGTTCGTCCTGGTATCGAGTGGGTTATTTGGCCTGAAATTTTTGAAGAAATCCGTTTCTACTGTGGTGTGGGACAAGTTCACGTGCAGCCAAATTAAATGCAATGCCCGCGTGTCCACTCGTTGCTAGCCGCCATCAAAACCCACCAACCACGCCCTTACACGCTCCATCTCTTGTCTTTCCTGGCGGTGTGTCGTGGGCCGCGATGCACACTTCTCTTGAAACGAAGAATGTGTCTGCCCGAACAGTTCCGAGACACCAGCCCAACTGCCTAGAGTCTCTTGTCTTCACCCGTGTCCATAAAAAAATCATAGCTGGCATGGTTCTGATTGGGCCCGGCGACGCCAGCCACTTGTTCCCATATCAACACCAAAGCAATCCGCTTCGATTCTAGGAGCAGCAAAGGGCTCCGCTCCGCACAGCATGACCGCGAGTTGGCGCAAATCCCTTGCCTGGTGCGGACGCAACCCATGATCCATCCCACCCACCACCACCCATCAACTGCACTGCACATTGTGAAAGGTTTTCCCCCAAAGGTCCTTCCCCCATCGCGCAAGTCTATCCGCCTCACCCGCCGGGCTTCCCCCCCTCGTCTCCCCCATCCATCTCACTCACTCACTTGCCTTGCCCCCCTCCTCTCCCTCTTCCTCCCTCTCCCACGCCAACGCATCCAGTTCTGCCAGCTCCTCACCGCTTCGTTCCCTTGAAGATCTCCCTTGGTTGAATCAGTCAGTTTGTTACCATTCCAAGTTTTCTCAGCAAGCTTGGTTGTCCAGTTTCGTTTTACGCCTTTTCACCCAAGGGTTTGTCAGATTGGAGCAGCTCAAGTTGAACTGCGCACACTTAATTTCTTAGCCTTGCGCACGCCGCTGGGTATTCCTCATAATCATGGTCGACCTCGTTGGGCGTTTTCACAGTGACCTTGGGGCCGCGGGTCCGTGCTTAACTCTCGGGCCACCCGGGCGCTGGCTCGAGCCGCAGTCCCACGTTACGGAATTAGAACTCGGCAAACGCAAGGCTCGAGAAGTGCCGTCGCCGTCGAAATCTCGACCTCAGGAAACAACATCGTCAGACGAGTGAGTCCCGTGAAGCGGCAAAATTGTGGTCATCGCTGAGACTCTATTGATCCATTCTGAGTTTCCGCCCGTTAGCCCTAGTAACGTCGGATTAACAAAGTTGAAGTTTGTTTGTGCGCAGTGTGAGACTATTGAGTCCGATGATCAAGAGCCCAGACTCTTCGAGACCTGCTCGGAAAAGGTGACTTTTCGAGACTTCTGTAGTTCTATTCCTTTTAGGGTTGGAAATTCAAAGGGACGCGGCTGTGAAATTATTGCTTACGACGACTCGGAGTGCGTGTCATGTCAGGTCGCGTGATGATCTGGAGGAAGCGGGGCTCAGCAAAGCACAACGAGAAAAACTGCGTCGCGACCGACTTAATGACAGGTACAAGGCGTGACGCGCGTAACGCTCGGATTTTTTCAGCTACTTAGCGCTTGCGTCACGCCTTGACGTCCACTGATTACCCTGCGGTTCTGTAACATCAACATCCGTTGTATGATATTCATTGATTTATTTCCTTATTTTCCCTCCTCTCAGGTTTCTTGAGCTGGGCCGCGAGCTGGATCCAACCACGACTCCGCGGACGGACAAGGGCATAATTCTCAACAACGCCGTTCGTGTGCTGACCGGCCTCAAGGCGGAGGCTGCTGCTCTCAAGCAGGGCACGTGGCAGCTCCAGGAGCAGATCAAGGAGCTCAAGGTGAAAAGAAAATGACACAACTTGGTTGTCTGTTTGTTGTTGTTGTTGTTGTGTTTTTTTTCTCTCTCTTTTCTTTTTTTTTACGACAATTGTCGTTCTTCCTTTTCTTCAGGCTGAGAAGTCGGAACTTCGGGACGAGAAGGCCCGCCTCAAGGCACAGCGGGAGTGCCTCCAGTTGCAACTTCAAGCGTTGCCGCTTCCTACACCAGATCGATTTTCGTCCCCGGCTGCTGCTGCCGCTGCAGCTGCCGCAGCCCTCGCTGCACTTCAGGCTGCCGCAGCTGGGCCCATGTCCAACCATTTCGCTGTGAAGCCTCCAGCGTCCATACCTGCTGATGCAGCACAGGGTGCGCCTGGTTCTGCATGGCAATGGCTTCAGTCGGCGTCAGGAGATGTTAAGAGAGACCAGATCCTTAGGGCTCCAGTGGCATGACTGCACTGGCTCACCTTTTTCCATCCCCTAAGTTGTGGGATGGTTGCTAGCCTTGGAAGGCATGGCAAGGCTTCTATATTTCTGTATAGTGGTTCTTTGGGGGGTTTGGGGTGGGAGGGGGGAGGGGGGAAGGGCTGAAGGGTAGTATGCATATGTAGATTTTACGTTTCCTTTTGCAGGTGGGAGGGAGTTTTCGAGTAGCAACCGGCTACTGGTTGAGCTTGGACCACCCCTTGCCTAGTTAAGGTGGGAGGACGATTGTTTGTATTGCTGTTTTTCGTCCTCTTAATAATTATCCCAATTATTTGCAGCTCTTAATGAAAATTCATGTCACAAATGTTCACTCCCTAACGCTTTGTCACAACTCTTGAAGAGAATTTATTTTGGTGGTATGACAAGGGGTGGCAGAGTTTTGAGGGTTTTGAGCAAAAGATCAGCTCACCTTGATCTGATCAGATGCAAGAATTTGGGGGAAGGCGAAGGGAGATGGTTGGAGTACCGCGGCGGGAGGGAGCGGGGGGTAAGGGGGAATGTCGGAGAGGGGGGGAAACTGGGGGCAATCGGTCCCAAACCAACCCAATCTGAGGGCGTGTCTGAAGTGCAAACGTCGAGTTTCGTCAAATTTCGTCGACGAAACTCATCCGTGGGACCCACGCGTGTTGGTGTCTGAAGTGCAGCCTGACATCCCTCGACGAAACTCGACGTTCGTGCACATGTCGAGGGATGTCGAACAGTGATACCGGGCAGCTGTTTGAGTCACTGTAGTCAGTGAGTGTTTCAAAAACAATTCTTCGACACGCCATGTCTGCATAGCTGTGGCAAACACACGTGAATAAGAACTAAGACGAGAGCGACACGTGCTAGAGAAATTTCGCTGGCAATGTGACAGTAGAATATCCGGTGTTACCAGCAACAATCTATGCTAAGCGAAATTCGCGAGATTGCAAACAATTGAGTTACATGAATGATTCTGTTAATTCCACGTCGAATTTTCATGGGCAACTTATAACAGTTTTCCTATGGCACGTGTGGGTTATTTTGTCGTGTGGGTGTCTGAAGTGAACACAGCTGAAAACGGATGTCGAGTTTCGTCAAGGAACGTCGACAAAAGTTTCGTCGGCAAACGTCGAAATTCACTTCAGACACGCCCTGAGACAGCTGCCCTGCGTGCATGGGGTTTGTCTGCGCTTGTCTGGCCGCTGTGCTACAGTAAGTGCACGAGAGGAGCCCCCTGGTCAGCCCGATTTTTGCACGTGGAGCTGCTTCGAACCGTGCAAGGTGGCGATAAGGTTGGTTGAAATCGTCCAATCAGCGCGGTTCAGGGTTTCGCTTTCATGAGCTCCCTGGACCATTTCCATGAGAAGGGGGCGTGGCATGGGACGCCGACGGCGTGTCCGCCTGACACGCGTGTCCCTCACATCTCTAAAGCCACTCCGCCAACCGCCGTCGCGTGCCAGGGATGGTCGGACGACGTTCACGACGTTCGCGAACAGAAGGGTCGCTCCAAACAGTTCCCTTGAAAATCGCTCGCAACCAATCAATAAGGTACGATGAGTCGAAGGGCCGCGCCGCTGCATGGCTCTGTATTTGCTCCTCATTTCAAGCAGGGTCCATCCACACGTCAACATCTGGATCTGCGTAAGCAACCAGTCGCCACACACGCTCCCGCACCAACGAATCCATTTTTGCGTGACTACGATCCGGGGGTGTGGTTGGGGATGGATGGAAGCCTCGGATGAGACCTCAGGCCAGTTGTACACGTGCACCAAGGACGTCCTTGGTCTGGGAACCAGCGCAAGTCGAAAAGCTCATCAAACCACACCACGTTTGGCTTGGTGTTGGCCCTCGGCCAGCGCAGATTCTTGGCTTGGACGCAAAAATGGTGCTGCTGTGGTATGGTTTTGGAGCGACCGAGTGCGGCTCCACCACTGGTTTGTGGCCCCGAACCACATCAAGACATCATGGCGAAAACCTTCCCGCTGGTGCTCCGTCTCCCCACCCCAATCCAATCCCCAACTCCCAACTCCCTCCCTCTGAACACCATCAGGAATATATCAGAAATCTATTACTTCAGGGACTTGCGATCAGTATTTAGGACGCTCGACCATTCACAGTTGCTCCCTCTACTCCCTCCTCCAGATACGCCTGTGATCCTGTTGACTAAATCCCCAACCGCAATATCATTTTGCCTCTTTCTGATTCACTGAAAGCCGGTTTTCCATTCCTGCCTTCAACCCGCAATGGATTGGTCTCGTTCATTGAAACTAGAAGCAGACTGTGCGCTCTCGCTTGGTCCCATGTGGCAATCACAAGACAGTCTTGAGAGAAGGTCAGCATTTACGCAGACATGATCTCCAGATAATATGGTCCCATGTTCGGCCTTGTTTAAATGCCTGTGACTCCAAATGACGCACTGTCATCTTCTCCTGCTGGGTTATTCGTCCCCGTTTGCCTCTGCAGTCCAGACTCCGCTGCTAGACAACACTCGAACGACTGCTTGCCGCCTTCTAGAAAACGGTGAGATGTTTTCCGTTGCTGCTTTGTTTAGTGAGCACTCGATCATAGTATCTAGGCAGAATGGGGTTACATTGAACTTGTCTGCTTACTATTTGTCCTTTGGTGTCGCCTTTTCTCGTGCAGGGTTCGGGAAGACGGTGCTTGCGAGAGAGAAATTACCTTTAGCAAAGCCACCAGGGAGAAGTTGCGACGCGATAGATTAAACGACAGGTACCATTTATCGATCATTCCTCCAATCACTTCGCACTCCATCTCTGTTCCTCCAATCGCTTAGCACACGGACGTCCTTCATTCCACATCTTCATTTCCGCATTCGTCGGCGGCAGTCCATCGGCGGCGTGTTGAAAGGCGTTGCATGTTTGTCTTCGCCACCCTTCAGATTTCAAGAGCTTGCAAGGGAGCTTGGTCCGTCGGCAACCGTAAAGGTGGATAAGGCGGTCCTCCTGACGGAAGCTGTCCGATTGCTTGTTCGTTTGAGAGCTGAAGCCGCAAGCCTGCTGACGAGTAACCAGCAGCTTCAGGATCAAATCAAGGAGCTTAAGGTACCGATTGTCAGTTCCATACCTTTGTTTTGCATCGAATACGTCGTATCGTCTTTCGAATTCGAGCCATGGTCTTCGATCAGGAGAGCTTCGGCTTGCATCTTTCTTCTCCGTGGTTTTCAATGAGGTGTAACGGCTCTTTCTCTTCCCACGTACAGGCTGAAAAATCCGAACTGAGAGAGGAGAAATCACGCCTAAAAGCTGAGCGGGATCGTCTGCGGATGCACCTCGATACCCTCACAGCTCCCACCAGGACCAACAGTTTCTTAGGCCAGTCGTCAACTACAGTTTTGCAGCCGCAAACAGCGTCGCACTCACCATACCCCGCACACCAAACGCCTGTCAAGGTTGAAGTTGTGCGGTTGCCTCATCAACAGCATCTATGGCAGTTCCTGCCATCCGGCGTGGCTGATGCATCTGCAGATCGGTTTTTGACGCCACCTGTGGCGTAGCAGCGCCCTCTAGTGTAATTTTTGTGTCTCGGTTTGCAAGAGTTGAGATGTTTGAATTGTGCATACGGTATTGTGTTTGGTGAGTTGCTGCTGTTGTAAGACTAGAACTGGGAAGTCGTCGCTTTCCTTTATTTGCCTTTATTAAGTTTTGAGCAAAACTGGCAAGCTGGAAGCTATTGAAGTCAAGATCCATGTCGAATCTACATAATTTCTTTTCTACAAAAAAAATCTTTACCTAGTTGCATATTCTTTCCCTCATGAAACAGCAGTCACAACATTGTTCTTTTCGCTCCCCTGCCCTAACCTCCCTGCTGCTGCTCCAACAGCAGCACCTGCAGCACCTAACCCCTCCCCTCCATGCCCACCACCATTGCCAACTGCTAACACCCCTCCCCCTGCCCCTCCCTGCTGTAACTGCTGCTGACCTACAGGCACTAGCGCACCATTCACATCAGCACCAGGCCCACCAACCAATGGCATCGCAGCTCCGGAAGGATCAACGGCTGCTGTTGCATCTGGTGGCATGTGCGGCTGCAGCGCGTGGAGGCCTGAGGGGGCTGCGGAGTGTGTGGACGGACCGCCTGGTGCTGCCTTTCCGTTCAGCCGCTCCTGAGAGTGTTTTGGAATGGGATGGAGTGGGACGAGTGGGATGGAGTGGGATGGAGTGGGATGGAATGAGACGGAGTGAGTTGGAGCGGGATGGAGTGGATGAGTGGATGAGTAAATGAGTGGATGAGTGAAGGGCATGGATGGAGCAGATGGAAAAGTTGTGTCAATGAATGGATGGGATGAATGGAGTGGTTGGGCATAAGGAGTAGCAGAGAAGGAAGAAATAACAGCATCATCTATAACAACATTTTGAGCAGCAACACCACCCAGCCATCCACGTGCTTTTAAGTCAACTCAAAAGCCCCCCCACCTGCAGGAGGGCGTTCTGCTGCGCCATCTTGTGGCACTCCTCCTGCATGCGCTCCAGCTCCACCTGTTGACAGCCACCCGGCCCTCCCACACATCTAACCACCCATCCACCCACCCCCCGCACCCACCTGCAGCAGCGCGTTCTGCTGGGCCATCTTGTGGCACTCCTCCTGCATGCGCTGCAGCTCCACTCGAATCGTCTGATTCTCGTCCGTTAGAGCGCGCACCCGCCCCATCAGATCCTCACACTCCGCCTGGGGGTGAGGGGATAGGAAATTGTAAGGAGAGAAGATCTCTGTAAGAGGAGAAGATAACTGTAAGAGGAACAGACATTTGTAAGAAGAGAAAAAAAATGTAAGAGAAGACACTTGTAAGAGGCGAAGATATTTGTAAGAGAAGATAATTGTAAGAGAAGATATTTATAAGATAATTTATTTTCAAGAGCATTCACACACCCGCCCCATCAGACCCTCACTCTCCGGCAACTTCCCATCCCCCCTTCGCCACACACCTGCTTGCGCAGCCGGGACCGCCTAGCCGACTCTCTGTTGGACTGCTTGCCTCTCAACCCCCTCCCCTCCCCTCCCCTCCCCTCCCTCCCTCTTTCCCAGCCACCGCCTCCCACCCCCCTTCACCACACACCTGCTTGCGCAGCCGGGACCGCCGTGCCGACTCTCTGTTGGACTGCTTGCGGCGCTGCTTCTTCACCTCCCGGTCGTCCTGCTCTCGCACGCACAGGGAGAAGGGTGGAGGAGTGGGGGAGGGAGGTGAGGGGGGTTGTTATTACATAACCCGCTGTTGGGCTACGGTGCCGACTCTCTGTTGGACTGCTTGCGCCGCTGCTTCTTCACCTCCCGGTCGTCCTGTGAGCACACAGAGAGGAGAGGGGGAGGGGGGGGGGGGGGGAGAGGGGGGGGGGGGAGAGAGAGGGGGGGGGGGTATAACCCGCACTTGGACTGCCGACTCTCTGTTGGACTGCTTGCGCCGCTGCTTCTTCACCTCGCGGTCGTCCTACCAGCACAAAGGGAGAATTGGGGGCGGGGGTGCAGGGGGGAAGGGAAAGGAGGTACGGGAAAGAACAGCACGCGAGGACGCGGAAAACGAGGGGGGGAAGAGGTTTACTGGATAGAGGTTCAAAGGGTGAGGGAGCGGAAAAGAGACTCACAGAGTGAGGGAGGGGAAAAGCGATTCGGAGTGAGAAAACTAAAAGAGATTCAACATGAGGGGGAAAGAAACTCGGGAGGATGAGAGAGCAAAGAGAGATCCAGAGAGATCCAGAGAGATCCAGATCCAGACTCACAGACTGCACCCATAGGTCTGACGACATTCCCATCCCTCCTCCCCCTCCCCCTACCACCGCTCCCCGCTTCTTCCCCGCCCCTGCTCCCCCAGCACCACCACCACCACCACCACTACTGCCACCAGCAGCACCACCCATTCCCCCGCCAACCATCCCCCCGCCCCCCCCTGCCGCCCCAGCTCCCCCCCCGCCCGCCCCCACTCCGGGAATCCCCCCCATTCCGCCTGCCATGCCCACTCCCTGCCCCCCCGGCCCCATCTGCCCTGCTGCTGCCGCAGCAGCTGCTGCTTGGTGCATTTGTGCCTGAGCTTGCGCCTGGGCCTGGGCTTGCGCGGACCAGTAGTCTATGGGCACCATTCCCCCCATCTCCCCCGCTTCCCCTGCCTTTCCGCCAGCGCCCCCCCCTTCCTGCAGAAGGGAGAGGTGCAAAGGGGAAGAAGGGAAGGAGGGCAGGGCGAGAGGGGAAGGGAAAGAAAGGGTGGAGAACAAGGGACGAGTAAGAAGTTAGCATTGCCCCTCTTCCTATTCCCCTCGTTAGTATCATATCATCACGGCATCATCATAACATAACAGCATCATCATCAGCGCACAGCATCATCATCAGCGCACTCACCTCGTTATGGTCCGTGCCCTCGTCCTTCTCTGAGTCATCCTCCCCTCCTCATAATCAAACCAACTTCGGTGCATTCTAACGCAAAGCCACGGCATCACATCATAATAATATCACCGTCGCACACAGCAGCAGCATCAGCAGCAGCGCGCGCACTCACCTCATTATGGTCCGTGCCCTCGTTCTCCTCTGAATCATCCTCCCCCCATCACCGCACCGCACCGCACCAGCTTCATTACATGCATGATAACGCCAAGTCGTGACATCAACACAAGCACCAGCAGCAGCAGCAGCAGCAGCAGCAGCAGCAGCAGCAGCAGCAGCAGCAGCAGCAGCAGCAGCAGCAGCAGCAGCAGCAGCAGCAGCAGCAGCAGCAGCAGCAGCAGCAGCAGCAGCAGCGCTCACCTCATTATGGTCCGTGCCCTCGTCCTCCTCTGAATCATCCTCCCCTCCGCTGCAACACCACCACCACAGAGCATGGATTAGAAACACAGGTGTTACAGAAAGGCGAATAGAAGACTTCCACGCCCATGCATGGACTAGTTGACTTTTGAGTCGACTCAAAAGTCAGGTGTTATATTTGAGTCGACTCAAAAGTCAGGTGTTACAGAAAGGCAAAGGCGAATAGAAGACTTCCACGCCCATGCATGGACTAGTTGACTTTTGAGTCGACTCAAAAGTCAGGTGTTACAGAAAGGCAAAGGCGAATAGAAGACTTCCACGCCCATGCATGGCCTAGCGACACAGGTGTCAATGAAGGGCAAAGAGAAACCCGTACACCACCCACCCCTCCCCCCTTCCAGTCTCACACACCCACCCATCCATGCACACCTATCCACACACACACCCATTCACCCACCCCCCACCCATACAAACCCCACCCACACACCCACCCATCCACACCCCTCCCCACCCTCCCACCCACCCATTCACACCCCTCCCCACCCCCCCACCCACCCATTCACACCCCGCCCCACCCCCCCACCCCCCCACCCACCCATCCACACCCCTCTCCACCCCGGCACACACCTGGTGGAGAACACACCATTCCCTGACTGCAGCTTTGACCCCTCTGACGTCATCCCTCCCCCCGGTCCCATCCCCCCTCCCCCTCCGCCTCCCCCTCCCCCTCCCGCTGGGACCATAGCCCCCCCTTCCCCAGCCTTCGCCCCCCCTCCATCTTCCCCCATCCCGCCTCCCCCGCCTCCCGCTCCCCCTGCGCCTGCTGCTGCCGCCGCCCCTCCCCCATCCCTCTGCTCCGCGTGCATTGCCACTGGCGCCATGCCTGGTGCCATGGCCTGGGGAGGGGGACCGGGGAGCATTGCGGGGTGAGAGGAACGGGGAGCAATGGGGGGAGTGCGAAGGAAAGGCGGGGACAGGAATGAGTGTCCACCCGGCCCCCTTCCCTCTGCTCCGCGTGCATTGCCACTGGCGCCATGCCTGGTGCCATGGCCTGAAGAAAGGGGATAATGGAGCAAGGGAGGAGGAGGGGAGGAGAGATAAACGCGAGAGAGGGAGCACGGGATTCGTGTCACAAATGAAAGCAATGGTTACATGCAGATCGGGTGGTTACCACACACGTACGGTTACACTACACCTGGTGGTGATAGTGTTATGAGTTACAAGAGCAGGTCTGACTCTCTAGTGTTACACTCCATGTATCTTACACTTACGTTCCATACACCTTACAATCCATGCGTGTTTTTTTTCATTAATGCTACACTCTAATCCCCGTTCTCTAATGTGACATACCGAAGAAGCATCCATTGATGCTGCAGTCGCTGACGGCATGCCGTACCCCATATAAGGCTGCGCGCCCTGCTTTTAACGGGACAGACGGGGCGGAAGAGTGGAACGCATAAAGTGGGAGGATAAGACAAGGAGAACGGGAACCGAGGTAAGTGAGGAGGGAAGTGAGGAGGAAGTGAAGAGGGGAAAACAAGGAAGGAAAATGGAGCAACTCTTACCCGGTACATGGCAGCTGCTCTTACCGGGTACATGGCAGCTGCTCTTACCGGGTACATGGCAGCTACTCTTACCGGGTACATGGCAGCTGCTCTTACCGGGTACATGGCAGCTGCTCTTACCGGGTACATGGCAGCTGCTCTTACCGGGTACATGGCAGCAGGGGGGTACATGGGGGCGCCATAGGGGGGAGGCTGGCCGTAGGGCGTCATCATGTGCTGCTAGGGGAAGGGGGAGGGTTGGGAGGGGAAGGGGAGGGGCGAGAGGCGGAGGGGAGAGGCGGAGGGGAGGGAGGGGAAGCGGAGGAAAAATGGGGCGGAGTTGGTGATGGGAGGCTGGCTGTAGGGACTCATCATGTGCTGCTCGGGGGGAGTGGCGGGTGAGAGGGCAAAGCAAAGCAAGCTTTTTCATCCATACACAAACAGAGAAGGGGGTAGGTTTAGGGAAGAGGACGCGAAGTGAGCTTGGTTCGAAAGGGGGTGGAAAGGGAAGTTGGGTGTTGAGTGGGAGGGAGAGAGGACGTGTAGGTGGGGGCAGGGTGAGGGAACAGCAAGGGGCTCGGGGAAGTCAAGGCAAGCGACGCACCTGTCCCCACATGTAGGGGTGGTGCTGGGGAGCGGCGGCTGCTGCGGGGTAGTACCCCGGCGGTGGCTGCCCCGCCTGGCCGTAGTATGCCTGGCGGGGATCACGGGGGACACACGGGGGGACACACGCGGGGCACACGCGGGGCACACGCACGCAGGGGCACACGGTGGCACACGCACACACGCGGGGGCACACCCACACGCGGGGACGGGATTAGGACGGGAACGTGCACCGCCATGCGTGGACGGATGGGAAAGACTGTTGTGCGAATCCAAGGGTGGGTTGAATAGATGACGGCATGCGCAGGCCCGCAAGCCCGACAGGCGCCACCTCGACAGGCGCCACCTCGACAGGCGCCACCTCGACAGGCGCCACCTCGACAGGCGCCACCTCGACAGGCGCCACCTCGACAGGCGCCACCTCGACAGGCGCCACCTCGACAGGCGCCACCTCGACAAGCGCTATCTCGACAGGCGCTATCTCGACAGGCGCGAACAGCGGGATGGCACGGCCCGCTATGGTTGAACCAATCACAGCCCTTTGTTCAAAACGAGTCGACTGCAGGCTCGGACTGCTCTACAAGGGTCGCCTGTTAGGTGCGGCGAGAGGCGCCTGACGCGTGTTACCACGGCTGGCGATCGCTAGTGGTGGCTGGGTACGACTGGTAACACTAGTAACCTCTGGCTGGTAACGGCGGGTGGCTGCTGGTAACAGCTGGTAACTCGGTGAAGGGACTGCCTACATGCTAACGTACATGGACTCTCGCGGCGCGTTATACTAGCGGATAGATACTGGTTACGGAAATGATGTTACCCTCATCGGGGTGACCCAGATGGTTCACCTGAAAAGCCGCTGCCCAGTCGGGGTAGCCTGCCGGCATCTGTTGATCCTTGCCATATCCTTGCGCTTCCTGCGGCGACGGGATGGTTAAACAGTCGTATCACAACGCACCGCCACGGAGAATATATGAGTGTTGAAAGAACGCGACGCGGTCGAAGGGAGTGAGTTGAAGACGTGAAAAGGCCAAGGAGGAAGCGGAGATATTAACGAGAATGACTTGCTCGACTCAAAAGGACGTGGAAAATGGACGCGGCGAAGAAACGGCACAAAAAGTTAACGTCATACAATAAATAGGGGACAAAAGAAAAGAAAAGAAAAGAAAAAAACAACAACAACGACGAAAAAACGGGCCGTAAAAGTAGCGAACCCAAAACGAGAGTTTGGGCTACCTTACTCATCGCGTTTGTCGCTACACCTACGTCAGTCGATCCCATAACAGGCGCTGGAGATGACGACTCGACTTTCGACGATGCTTTTCGATGACGCCTTTCGAACGAACTGATTCTTTCTTGGCAATAATCTTCGAGCTTCAAAATCCGGGACACACCAAGACTGCAACAGATCGCAGCGCGGCTCCGTTCAGCTGCTCTTGGCGATCAGAGATCAGTCGACTTGCTGAAATCAGGAAATGGAAGAAATTAGGGCTTACGTGTGAGAATGGTCCCAGTTGTGAGCAGGGGGACGCCTTACGTGTAAGCACAAGAGAGCTTCGCTGCTGTGTAGATGGTTCAGGTGGAGGAGGCAGTTGGCGGAATATGCGGAGGAGACAGGAGCAGATGACCCGCGGGGCTGACTCGGCAAGAAGAAGGGCAGGGGGGGAAGGATTATGAGCGCAACTGGGAATGCGGGGTTCGCTGACTGGGTGTTGTAAGGTTGCGGGGAGGCTGACTGGGAGCAAGACGAGAGGAGGCGGGTAATGCGGCACACGGGTGAGCTGACTCAGCGAGGTGAAGAGGAGACGGGGAGTTTGACTGGGCTGCGGTTGGGAGAGGGGGAAGGCTGACTCAGCGAGGTTGGCGAGCGCTGTTCAACTCCGCCGGGCAGGGCTTTCCGCAACTGCTCGCGAATATGGGGTCTGCGCGCGCCAGTAAGCCATTTGGGGAAGGTGAGGGGTAAGAAACATGCATGGCACAAAGGGGCGGTGGGCACAGGCATGTGGACGAGGTGATGAGCTGGAAGGCGCTACGCCACCTCGCCAGGCTGGAAAGAGGCCACTTGACGTCTGGGCCAAGCATGGCAATGAAGAAGTATGAAATACACTCGCACCTAACGACTACCATTCTTTAACATATACGATGTCAATATATTTCATTAGGTCATCAGTTGGTCTCAAATGAAGATTTCAGGGCTGTTTGTTGTGCTAAAAATATTTTCGTGAATGGAGCGGAACCTTCTACGCGCCTCGAGCATCCAACCACGATCTAGCGCAACGTGGCAAAGATCGGTCGAGCATGCATGGGACCGGAAATCCGCTACCTAGTTGTCCCCTCTCGGTCGAGGGCTCAATTTCTAAACGATTACAGTACAACGGACGCGAGGGTCTCTAATCGATTCCGCCTCCCGTCGGCCTCTCAAGAGTTGACGGAGTTGTGCCGCAGAGTTACACATTTTGAAAGTCAGGACGTTTTTCCTAGTGTGCAAAGTGTTGTTTCGATTCAATTCCGAACACTCCCTACTGCATCTGTACGATCTCGTATACGCGATTTGAGATACGAACACGTAGATATAAGTGGTCTTGCTACATGCAACACTAAATTGCCGGACACCACAGCGTCCAACAGCATCCAGGTGCTTTGGTTTAGCAGAAACGTGTGCAATTTACATGCAACTATGCAAGTCTAGAAATGATGTTTCACAACAAACTGTGGGAGGAAAATTAACCTAGTAACTGCGCGCTAAACTCCGGTAATATCTAGTTTCAGATACAATACACATAAAAGAGCTTATCCAAGTTGCAACCCATAGCAGTGTTAAGCCTTAAAACAGCTCCTCTGAGTTGAACTTGTTGAACGCCTCCTGTACAACAAACAGAAAACAAGTCATGGTGTAGCTCAGAACAGAGCTCCATGTAATAAGATGCATCCCAAATCAATAAGCGAAACCTAGGTAACGTGCAGTATCAAAATCTGATGTGAAGTACAACGAGGATAAACAGCACATGGCATGGCATAGCTTGGCATATGGCATGGCATGGCATATGGCATGGCATGGCAGGCTGCACGCACCTTGAGCAGGTCGAACACCTTCTCAGCAATGTACTTCTGCTGCACTGTCGCGCCCTTCTAAGCGCCTTAAAAGGAAACCCGCACCCTTCTAAGCGCCTCAAAAGAAAACCACACATGGCATGGCACGCTGCACTGCACGCACCTTGAGCAGGTCAAACACCTTCTCAGCAATGTACTTCTGCTGCACTGTCGCGCCCTTCTAGGCGCCTTAAAAGGAAATCCGCATCCTTCTAAGCGCCTCAAAAGAAAACCACACATGGCATGGCACGGTGCACGGCACGCACCTTGAGCAGGTCGAACACCTTCTCAGCAATGTACTTCTGCTGCACTGTCGCGCCCTTCTGCTGCACCTTGTCCGGATGCACACACAGCGCTGCCTTGCGGTACGACTTCTTCACTGCTGCCGCACTGCAGCGGGGGGAGGAAAGGAGGGAGGGAGGGAACGAGGGAGGGAGGGAGAGTGGATGGGAGGGAGTGCACATGTGATGCACACACAGCGCTGCCTTGCGGTACGACTTCTTCACTGCTGCCGCACTGCAGGGGGGAGGGGAGGGAGAGTGGGAGGGCAGGAGGGAGGGCATGGGCACACGGGGGCAGGTGGGAGGGCAGGTGCACCACACAGCGCCGCCTGGCGGTACCATTTCTTCACTGCAATACCCCCCTATGGGTAGGGGGGTATTGCAGACAGGCATAAGTAGGGAAGCAACATCAACAAAAAACCTACGGTATTGTGCAAACATGTGATGTGAGGTGAGGCCACAGGCCACAGGCTCCCACTTGCACTTTGCGCTGCCATGCCTCCAACCAGCACCACCATTCCCCATAGCACTTGCCCTGCGCAGCCTCACACACGCACCTGTGAAACCACCCACCTGATGATGTCTGTGAGCGTCACAGGCTCCCACTCGCACCCCTTGCTGCCATGCCGCATACCAGCGCCACCATACCCCCATGGCCCATGGCAGTCAACACCCTCACCACAGACATGTGATGTGAGGCCACCCACCTGATGATGTCTGTGAGCGTCACAGGCTCCCACTCGCACCCCTTGCTGCCATGCCTCCACCCAGCACGACACACATGCCATGCCGGCCCCCCAGCCTCACACACACACGTCAAGCCACCCACCTGATGATGTCTGTGAGCGCCACAGGCTCCCACTCGCACCCCTTGCTGCCATGCCTCCACCCAGCACGACACACATGCCATGCCGGCCCCCCAGCCTCACACACACACGTCAAGCCACCCACCTGATGATGTCTGTGAGCGCCACAGGCTCCCACTTGCACTCGGGCCATAGCACCTGCAGGCGGCGAGGAGAGGTAGGGGAGAGGGAGGGTGGAGGGTGGAGGGTGGAGGGATGGAGAGGGGAGGGCGGGAGGGAGTTAGTGAGGGAGGAAGGGTTAGGGTGAATGACGAGGTTTACAGACAGGAACCCAAGGCTCAAGGCAAGGTATTCACAAGGTGCAGTGTTGAGATCAGCGAGGCACTCACAAGGTGCAGGGTGCAGATTAGCGAGGCACTCACAAGGTGCAGTGTTGAGATCAGCGAGGCACTCACAAGGCACTCACAGACTGCGACGTGGAGAGCCGCGAGGCACTCATAAAATATTACACCCGATTCTAGGGTAACTCACAGACGCTGGCACCCAAGGCACTCACAAACTGCTGCGTGGAGAGCAGTGAGAAACACTCGTATCACGATACACCAAAATTTAGGGTAACTTACAGGCATTAGCAGCACCCAAGGCACACCCAAGGCACACCCGAGGATCACCCAAGGCACTCACGAACTGCAGAGTGGAGAGCAGCGCGCGCAGATTGCCTTCCTTGCCCGCTGCCCACCGCTTGATCTCAATATCCAACATCTCGCCAGCTTTCTGGAAGAGGTGGGCGGGGGGAGGGGAGGGGAAAGAATAGGGCTTTATAAGTGCACGCAGTGAGAAGAGCAGCGCGCGCAGATTGCCTTCCTTGCCCGCTGCCCACCGCTTGATCTCAATATCCAACATCTCGCCCGCTTTCTGAAGGAGAGGTAAGGGGAAAGGTGTCGAGGGAAGGGAGGGGGGGGGGAGGGGAGGGGGAGAGAAAGGCTTTAGCAGCGCACGCAGATTGCCCTCCTTGCCCGCTGCCCACCGCTTGATCTCAATATCCAACATCTCGCCAGCTTTCTGGAGGGAGGGAGGCGAGGGGGAGAAGGGGGGGTGAGAGGCGGAGAGGCAGCAGAGATTATTGAGAATCCTAAAAAACCTCCTCCTTAGATGTGGAGCTTCTGCTGGATATTGGTGGGGATTACAACCTTTGAGTTTTGAGTCGACTCAAAAGCTTCTGCTGGATATCGGTGGGGATTAGTGAACCTCCTTTTGAGACGCCTTTTGGGGATTACAACCTTTGAGGCGTCTCAAAACGCCACGGAAAAAGTGGACATTCGCTGGGGATTTCTACCACCAATACAGGGGAGACAGACAGAGCGGTAAGGAGGAAAGTCCAACAAGAACAGGAAAGGATAACAGAAAAGCAGAGACACGGATAGAACAGGTTGACCCTTGCGTCACACTCAATAACCCTCCATTACCCACCACCCCGCAGCCACCCCGCAGCCACCCCGCAGCCACCCCGCAGCCACCCTGCAGCCACCCCACAGCCACCCCGCAGCCACCCCGCAGCCACCCCGCAGCCACCCAGCAGCCACCCCGCAGCCACCCCGCAGCCACCCCGCAGCCACCCCGCAGCCACCCCGCAGCCACCCCGCAGCCACCCCGCAGCCACCCCGCAGCCACCCCGCAGCCACCCCGCAGCCACCCCGCAGCCACCCAGCAGCCACCCCGCAGCCACCCCGCAGCCACCCCGCAGCCACCCCGCAGCCACCCCGCAGCCACCCCGCAGCCACCCCGCAGCCACCCAGCAGCCACCCAGCAGCCACCCAGCAGCCACCCCGCAGCCACCCAGCAGCCACCCCGCAGCCACCCCGCAGCCACCCCGCAGCCACCCAGCAGCCACCCAGCAGCCACCCCGCAGCCACCCAGCAGCCACCCCGCAGCCACCCCGCAGCCACCCCGCAGCCACCCAGCAGCCACCCAGCAGCCACCCAGCAGCCACCCAGCAGCCACCCAGCAGCCACCCAGCAGCCACCCAGCAGCCACCCCGCAGCCACCCCGCAGCCACCCCGCAGCCACCCCGCAGCCACCCCGCAGCCACCCCGCAGCCACCCCGCAGCCACCCCGCAGCCACCCAGCAGCCACCCAGCAGCCACCCCGCAGCCACCCCGCAGCCACCCCGCAGCCACCCCGCAGCCACCCCGCAGCCACCCCGCAGCCACCCAGCAGCCACCCCGCAGCCACCCCGCAGCCACCCCGCAGCCACCCCGCAGCCACCCCGCAGCCACCCCACCCCGCAGCCACCCCGCAGCCACCCGCAGCCACCCCGCAGCCACCCCGCAGCCACCCCGCAGCCACCCCGCAGCCACCCCGCAGCCACCCCGCAGCCACCCCGCAGCCACCCCGCAGCCACCCAGCAGCCACCCCGCAGCCACCCAGCAGCCACCCCGCAGCCACCCAGCAGCCACCCCGCAGCCACCCCGCAGCCACCCTGCAGCCACCCAGCAGCCACCCCGCAGCCACCCCGCAGCCACCCAGCAGCCACCCCGCAGCCACCCCGCAGCCACCCCGCAGCCACCCCGCAGCCACCCCGCAGCCACCCCGCAGCCACCCCGCAGCCACCCCGCAGCCACCCCAATTAACGTGCCGGTACTCCTGATCCCCACGTCAATCGGGGTAGACAAGCACGATCATGTTTGTCCCCACTCCCACTGCCTTCTCTCTTTCCTCCAACCACTCCCCAGACCCCCCCCCCTCCCCACAAACCCCTTTCCTCCACCTCTCATGCACCGGGCCTCCTGCTCCTTGAGAACGACCATGTCTCACTCCCACTACCACCACATCTTGTTTGAACCACTCACCACCCCTCCCCACCCTCAGCACTCACGTGTCTGTCCTCCTGTTCCTTGAGCACGTCCATGTCTCATTTTCACGCCTCCCACACATCATCCGACCACTCACCACCCCTCCCCAACCCCCTCAACCCCTTATTACCCCCCACTACTCACGTGTCTGTCCTCCTGCTCCTTGAGAACGTCCATGTCTCGCTTCTCCTCGCACTGCCTTCAACCAAGCACCCCTCATCAACCCTCTCCACCCACTCACGTGTCTGTCCTCCTGCTCCTTGAGAACGTCCATGTCTCGCTTCTCCTCGCACTGCCTTCAACCAAGCACCCCTCATCAACCCTCTCCACCCACTCACGTGTCTGTCCTCCTGCTCCTTGAGAACGTCCATGTCTCGCTTCTCCTCGCACTGCCTTCAACCAAGCACCCCTCATCAACCCTCTCCACCCACTCACGTGTCTGTCCTCCTGCTCCTTGAGAACGTCCATGTCTCGCTTCTCCTCGCACTGCCTTCAACCAAGCACCCCTCATCAACCCTCTCCACCCACTCACGTGTCTGTCCTCCTGCTCCTTGAGAACGTCCATGTCTCGCTTCTCCTCGCACTGCCTTCAACCAAGCACCCCTCATCAACCCTCTCCACCCACTCACGTGTCTGTCCTCCTGCTCCTTGAGAACGTCCATGTCTCGCTTCTCCTCGCACTGCCTTCAACCAAGCATCCCTCATCAACCCTCTCCACCCACTCACGTGTCTGTCCTCCTGCTCCTTGAGAACGTCCATGTCTCGCTTCTCCTCGCACTGCCTTCAACCAAGCACCCCTCATCAACCCTCTCCACCCACTCACGTGTCTGTCCTCCTGCTCCTTGAGAACGTCCATGTCTCGCTTCTCCTCGCACTGCCTTCAACCAAGCACCCCTCATCAACCCTCTCCACCCACTCACGTGTCTGTCCTCCTGCTCCTTGAGAACGTCCATGTCTCGCTTCTCCTCGCACTGCCTTCAACCAAGCACCCCTCATCAACCCTCTCCACCCACTCACGTGTCTGTCCTCCTGCTCCTTGAGAACGTCCATGTCTCGCTTCTCCTCGCACTGCCTTCAACCAAGCACCCCTCATCAACCCTCTCCACCCACTCACGTGTCTGTCCTCCTGCTCCTTGAGAACGTCCATGTCTCGCTTCTCCTCGCACTGCCTTCAACCAAGCACCCCTCATCAACCCTCTCCACCCACTCACGTGTCTGTCCTCCTGCTCCTTGAGAACGTCCATGTCTCGCTTCTCCTCGCACTGCCTTCAACCAAGCACCCCTCATCAACCCTCTCCACCCACTCACGTGTCTGTCCTCCTGCTCCTTGAGAACGTCCATGTCTCGCTTCTTCTTCTCGTCCAGCGCTGCCGCCTGCCATGGGGGCGCTCGGAGGGGAAGGGGGGGAGGGGAGGGGCGCACAGGGGAGGGGCGCACAGGGGAGAGAAGGGGCGGATGGGCGGAAGTGGGGAAAGGGCGGACAGGGGAAGGCGGGGGGGAAGGGGCGAACGGGGGGTGAGGGGTGGGGGGAGAAGAAGGGTTTTTAGGGGCTGATGCGGAGAAAGGAGGAAGTTGGAAAATTCAAGGGAGAGTGCATGAGAGGTGATGGGGGAGAGAGGAGCGGTGGAAATAGGACGGGCGGGGAGCCGGGGGGGCAGGGGGGCAGGGGAGTGGGGAGAGGGGAGAGGGGAGAGGGCGAGATAGCAGAGGAGGGAAATTGAAGGAGGGGAGATAAGCCCTCCCAGGAGCTTCTCTCCCTGCGCCCCTGCCCTCCCTGCGCCCCTGCCCTCCCTGCGCCCCTCCCCTCCCTGCGCCCCTCCCCTCCCTGCGCCCCTGCCCTCCCTGCACCCGTGCCCTCCCTGCGCTCCTCCCTGCGCCCCTCCCTGCGCTCCTCCCTGCGCCCCTCCCTGCGCTCCTCCCTGCGCCCCTCCCTGCGCCCCTCCCTGCGCTCCTCCCTGCGCCCCTCCCTGCGCCCCTCCCTGCGCCCCTCCCTGCGCCCCTCCCTGCGCCCCTCCCTGCGCCCCTCCCTGCGCCCCTCCCTGCGCCCCTCCCTGCGCCCCTCCCTGCGCCCCTCCCTGCGCCCCTCCCTGCGCCCCTCCCTGCGCCCCTCCCTGCGCCCCTCCCTGCGCCCCTCCCTGCGCCCCTCCCTGCGCCCCTCCCTGCGCCCCTCCCTGCGCCCCTCCCTGCGCCCCTCCCTGCGCCCCTCCCTGCGCCCCTCCCTGCACCCCTCCCTGCGCCCCTCCCTGCGCCCCTCCCTGCGCCCCTCCCTGCATCCCTGCCATCATGCGCCCATGCTTGTGCCCCTCCCCTCACCACTCTCTCACGACCACCCATCTTAGCGCCCCTCCCTGCGCTCCTCCCACCCCTCCCTGCACCACTCCCCCCCACTCACCGCTCTCTCCTGCAGGCGTTGAAACCGCTCGTATCGCAGCTGCCGCCGCTCCTCACTCTCCCCCTCCACCTCCTGAAACTCGTCCAGCCGACTGCCTCCCCCTGTCCGCACGCCTGCTGCTGCCCCTCCGCCGCCTGCCCCCCCTCCCCCGCCTCCCCCTGTGGTGCTCATGGGAAGGGGAAGCGTGAGAGGGGAAACGGATGAGTTGGAGTTGGGGCAGAGGTAGGGAGAAGAAAGAGGAGGGGAGAGAATGGGTTTTGAGAATGGGAATAAAAGGGAACAAGAGAAGAGTTGGTCTTGATGGTATGGTGGGGTGGGAATAGATGCTGTGAGAACTTTGAGCCTCAAAAGTTCAGAATGGGAATAAAAGGGAACAAGAGAAGAGTTGGTCCTGATGGTGAGGTGGGTGGGAATAGATGCTGTGAGAAGCAGAGGGAGAGGAGGAGCGGAACAGAGGGGGGCGGACAGAGGGAGCGGGGAAAAGGCGAAAGGAAGAGAGGGAAAGGATGAGAGAGAAACGGAAAAGACGACATGGGACGAGAGGGAAAGGAAGAGAGGAAAAGCAAGAGAGGGTAATGAGAAGGAAGAGTGGGGGAGGGGGAAATGGGGGAGGGGGATATGGGAGGGGAAGAGGGGGCGCGGAAGAGGGAAGAACGGGACGATGGGAACGCACCGAGAATGTCAGCCCAATCGTCGGCTGACGAAGGCTGCTGCTTTGGTGGGGCTGGTTGCTGCACGTGGGTGGGGCGAGGAGGAGAGGAGTGAGGGCGAGAGAGATTTGAAGAGCCGAGACAGCATGATAATATTTAGCGAGAAAAAAAAAAATGAGAGCAATGCTAAAATCCTAAGGCAATGCTGTCTTGTACCCATCGGAGAAAAAACAGGTGGACCATCAGACTATCCACACCACACCACACCACACACCACACCATCCAACGCCAGCAACACCAGCCGCAGCTTCAGCACCAGCGCCCACTCACCGAGGCTCTGCTCTTTGCTTCTTGCGCTCGCTGCTGCTGCTGCCTCGCCGCCTCCCTCTCCTTCTCCCGCTGCTTCTCGCTCTCCCTCTGCCTCTGCCTCTCCCTCTCCCTCTCCTCCCGCTCCCTCTCCCTCTCCCTCTCCCTCTCCCTCTCCCTCTCCCTCTCCCTCTCCTTCTCCCTCTCTCTCTCCTTCTCTCTAGCAGCCCGGGCAGCATCCGCCTTCCGCTGAGCGCTCTCCATAGCATCTTTCATAGCAGCAGATGAAGCCGCCGCTGCTGACGCCGAATCCGACGGTGGAGCATACCCGCCACCTGGCACCTCCCCATTGGCCGCTGCTCCCGGCCTCCGCCTTCTGGGCGGGGCTCCCCTCTCCTCCTCCTCCTCCCCTCCTCCCCTCCCACCGCCACCAGCAGCAAAATCATCAAACCCATCCAAACCACCTGCTCCACCTCTCTGCTCCGACTGCTGCCGTCTCCCTCCTGCTTCCTCCCCTCCCCCACTCCCCCCTGACCCGCGCCCGCCTGCCCCTGCTGCCCCTCCCTCTCCTGCATTCTCAAAGCTCATTTTTCTGGGCATGGGACCATCACCAGCAGCACCACCAGTACTACCACCGCCAGCAGCACCATAGGAGGGCGCACTCGAGCGGGGGCGGCGGGGCGTGGCGGGAGGTGGGCGGGAGGGCGGAGGCGGGGTGCTGCTGGGGTTGGTTCGCAGGATAACCTCATCAACCGTAATCCACCGATCTCCACCCACTCCTGCCGCTCCCGCTCCTCCTCCTGCTGATCCGTCACTTCCTTTCCTCGCTCGCTCCCTCTCCTCTCTCTCCCTCTGCCGTTTCCTCTCCATTTCCTTCTCCCTTTCCCTTTCCCTCTCCTTAGCCCGTTCCCTCTCCCTCTCCCTTTCCCTCGCCTCCCCACTATCCTCCCTCCTCGCCTTCCGAGCCTCCTCTCGAGGCTCTTCCCGAACCTCAGGCACGGGAACCTGCTGCACGAACGTCTCAAAGTCACCCAGACCAATATCCGGACCTGCGGCCTGGTCTCCCAAACCGCTGCCCTGTGTCGGAACTCCCCCATCCATACCTAATCCCGAGCCTCCCGAGCCGCTTCCAGCAGTAGGCATGGCAAACGCATCAAAAGGATCGGGAACAGCAGCAGCAGCAGAAGCAGAGGCAGGGGCGGCTGTACCGAATAACGGATCGACTCCAAACGGGTCAGCAGCAGCAGGCGCAGCAGAGGAGTGCGAGGGCATGGGTGAGGGGCCTCCCTCCTCGGGGAATAAACCCCCCGCGGTGCTCGTAGGCTTGGCGGAACTGAGGTGGGGATGATGGAGGGGAGGGGGGAATGGGATGGGGAGAGGAAGGTGGGGAGTGGGAGGTGATGAAGGGGGGCACGTGAAACGAGGGCATGGGCGAGGGGCCTCCCTCCTCGGGGAACAGACCCCCAGTGGTGCTCGTGGGCTTGGCGGAACTGGGAGGAGAGGCGAGAGAGGGGGGGAGGGGGGGGGGAGGGGGGGGCGGCCCTTGCTCAACTATGCTGTTTGCTATTTGATCCGAGTCTAGTCGTACGACTAGACTCGCTCAACTATGACGCCCCATCCCGAATCGCCTTCGCACACTCTTAACCTCCTATGATTCACTCGCCCCTCGGCTCGCCCCTTGACTCTGGGAACGACGTACACGTCTGGGACGTACGCGTTTGGGATGTACGCGTTTCGAACGTACGCGTTTGGGGTGTACCCGTCTGGGACGTACGCGTCTGGGACGTACGCCCCCGGGAGGAAGCACGCTTGTAGGAGCACTGCTAATAACGACATGAGAGTCAACGGCACAATCACACCACTCGAATCAAATGACCTCCAGGGTTGACAAGGATGAACGGATCACTAACGAAAAGGATAAGGATCGGCTTTTAAAACGATGAAACGGACTGTTCTGCTGACTTGGGACAATCACGCCGTTCTGGGGATCACTACGGCCCAGCGCCTGTTGAAAACAGACGGCCAAGATCGCCCCTCTTATCCCGCACTTGAGTATTTACCCAGATAAGCATTTTACTTTAAACCAGAACTTGGACATGTATGTCGCAATTGAGAATTATTAGAGACTCTTAACTAACTCAAGCCTGTTACCCAGAGATTCGGGCCGCGGAAACCCGAATTGGCATAGCATCACCGTACATAATCACGGAACGACGTGCTCCGGCCTTTCGTGTTCGCACGCTCTCACATTGCGCACACACTCGAATACTGTTTCTCGCCCGCTGCTCCCCCTCCCCGCTACGTACCTGCCGAATCCCGCCAGCAGGTCGTCGTCCGCGTGAGCAGCAGGCACCGGCGTGTGGGTTGCCATAAAACTTATTATTTCCCCCTCGTAACGTACCTGCTGAACCCCTCCTCGCAACGAGCCTGCCGAATCCCGCCTGGAGGTCGTCGTCCGCGTGAGCAGCAGGCACCGGAGTGTGGACCGCCATAAAAAAAGTTTTTTACCCCTCGTAACGTACCTGCTGGACCCTTCCCCACAACGTACCTGCCGAATCCCGCCAGAAGGTCGTCGTCCGCGTGAGCAGCAGGCACCGAATTGTGAACTGTGAGACGGAATTGCCTCTCCCTCTGCCTGCAACGTACCTGCCGAATCCCGCCAGAAGGTCGTCGTCCGCGTGAGCAGCAGGCACCGGCGACGGATCGCGCCGGCCTTTCGCCGACGACGTCGCAGACGACGACGAAGGCGGCATCTCGAACCCCTGGCTCATCAGCTCGTCAAACGCCGACGCCGTCGCAGCCACCCCGCCACCGCCGCCGCCGCCGCCGCCGGTGGATCCTGACGAGAGATCCTCGGTCACGGACGGCGACGATCTGCCGGAATTTCCGGATCTCGTGGGGGTCTGGCCGCGACTCGACGTGTTGCCCGCGCCGCCCTTGCTCCCCGCTCCGCTTCCGCCTCCCAGCCCGAAATCCGCCACTCCCAGCCCCGCAAATGCGTTGCTGGAAAGACCAGTACCCGCGCCCCGACTCCCGCCGCTACTGCCGCCACTGGCCATGCCTTTCCCAAAGGAGCCCAAGCCCCCGCCCATGCCGCCACCAATGCCGCCCATGCCGCCACCCATGCCGCCACTTCCGCCCCCACCCATGCCACCACCCATACCTGCAGCAGGTTTGTTCATCCCACCTCCTAGATTTCCCATGCTTCCTCCTGCTCCTCCCATTCCCCCTCCCATGCCTCCCAAATTCCCCATACCCCCCAAGTTTCCAATACCTCCTAGATTCCCCATACCTCCTGAACTCCCCCCCATACCCCCGCCCACCCCTCGACCCATCCCTCCCCCCGTGCCTCCCCCCAATCCGGAACTCACACCGCTTCCGCCCAACTGGCCTCCCCCGATTCCTGCGCCGCCGACACCCCAGCTGGGTGCTCCGCCTCCCCCCATGCCTCCCCCCATGCTTCCGCCCATCCCTCCCCCCATGCCTCCGCCCATGCCTCCCCCTGGGGGTCGCTTCGGCACCATCGGCGTGTGCTTGCCTTGCGACTTGAGGCCCGCAGCGGCAAGCACGCTCGCTAGATCATCCATGGCTGCGAATCTTCCTCTCAAGAACCCGGCTTGCCGATTGCTTAATTTCCGGCACGACAAAAATGCAAATTTGGCTAATGCGCACAAGTCCTGTAACTCGCGGGGAAAAATGCCACTTGAGAGTTCCTTAGTGAAGGAAACCGCAGATCTAAGCCATCGACGGAGAGGCGTCGCGAGATTGATTTGTATCCGTGCAAATCCCTTTTCCAAATAACAGCCAGCTAAGCTTGCTCTGCGCGTGATCGCCGCTGCCTGCTGGCCTTTCTGGCAGGTGCGAATCCTTGAGAAGCCAGCAGCGCAGCCGCTAGCAACAGCACACCTACCACTCAAGGTTGGCTGCCGCCGTTACAACCAGGGACCTCATCTCTAGGTGAAAAGGCATGGTTCGAATCTGAAGCAGGCAGGTAGGGAGTGTGATTTGATGATCCCTAGAGCTTTCCTTGCCTACCTCAAGTTTGGTTGGATTCTTCAGCCTGTGAAGAAACCTAGGGGTGTTTCCCGTGCCCTGCCACGGTTTTAGTTGTTTTAGTGAGGTTCAAAACGGTGACAGAAAAGAACCGCTGCTTACCGTGTGAAAACTTTCTGGGCCGCACTGAACGATCAGCAACGAATGCGTGGGTGGGACTCCCGCTCAGGTTTGGCGGATGAGGGAGGGGGAATGGCGAGAGGCGGGGCTGGCGCATGGGAGGAAATAAGGGGGGGGTGGTTGGGTTCAAGGGATGGAGTGGATGCGCGATGAAGGAGATGCGCTGCGCACACGGTATGCATCCATGTTGGGTTGGGGGGGATGCTAGCGCATCATTGGTGTGTGAACGCTTCGCGCTATTGAAGCGCTGCTCTCGTTCGTTCTTTCGCAAGGCTCAGTAACTTTTAACAAAGCAGTGTCATTCGTGCACGACTTTGTCCAAGATTCAGCCGCCCACGAATCAAGGTGGGTGGAGTTGCGAGGAAGCTCAAAACTCTTGACCGCGCACGAATCAGGGTGGGTGCGGGTAGACAACTCTGGTTCGAACGAATTCGTGTGCGAACGAAACGAGCCTCTGGTTCGTGTCGCCCCTTCGCCAGCCGACTGTCATCCAGCTTCGCGCCAATCTCGTGGACCTTGAAATACTAAAACATACTGGTTTAGACGCTTCCCTTGGAGAGTAAACTCAACGTTAGGTAATAATGGATCATTTAGGTACAGTAATGGATCATTTAGGTAAAAGCCTCACTAATTGAGGCACAGCAAGCACCTCATTCAAGCTACATATTGAGGTCCTAGCTGATGGAGACAAGTATATAAGCCGTCCTCACATGCAAGCTAGACAGTACATCTTGCAGAATATGCAGGAAATAAGTGATTCCCAAAAGCAAAAAATGCACCCATTATAAATAGAAGCGCGTACACCATCATTTTGATACAACATCATCCGGATGCGCCGTTCCAAAGTACAGGATCCATACTCAAACTAAGTCCAAATAGGATTCTTCAGTTTGAGCATGCAACCACTCTGAACGCTCCCTAATGCACTGCAAGGGTCTTCCAATCTCAGCAACATTCACAGAGCTCCCCGCCTGCTGATTTCCTTCTGTAGCCTGGGGCTGCTTAGCACTTGCTCTGGAACAGAGAGCACCCGCAGGCAAAGTTGATGCTTGCTTTACCACTGAGCACCACAGAGAGAACACAAGGCAACATCGGCTTCCTTGAGTATTAACAAAATGTTTCAAACACCTCAAATCCCGCATCCCATGTATGAAAAACAAAAGAAACCTAAAGGTAGACACGACACACCATGATGCGTACTGGCATACACTCCCACCACACCATGCGTTGAGAGATATTGGAAGATGTACTTACGCTCCACTGTGCAGAGACAGTGTCGACGTCGCCAAACGCCCACACAATGTTGTTGTCTAATTTTTAAGGCGCCAATTTTGGAAGATGCACTTACGCTCCATTGTGCACAGAGACATTGTCGCCGTCGCCAAACGCCCACACAACGTTGTGGTCGTTGCTGGCCTTCACCTAATTTTGAAGCGCCTAAATAATACACTCCCACCCCACCACGCCATGCTTAAAGCGTTTTAAAATGTTGTTGTCCCACATCCCCTACTTACGCTCCATTGTGGACAGAGACAGTGTCACCATCGCCAAACGCCCACACAATGTTGTTGTCGTTGCCGGCCTTCACCTTGACAGACGCGCCGTCACCCTTCATTTTTGTGAACCTGGTATGGGGGGCGGGGCGGGAACGAGGAGCACAGGTGAGAAGATGGTGAGCGAGAGAAGAGAGATCCAGGGAGAAGGAAGGGAGAGAGAGGGGGAGGTATACGGATTGGAGAGTGCTAAGAGCGCCAGCATGGTAATTGCGCGACAACAAGAAAACTCACAAGGAAACTTCAAACGAGGGAATTGAAGACAAGGGCTTACAACGAAAGAACTTATGACGAGAGAACTTACTTCATAGTGACCTTGCCGCCAGACGTGGAGATCGAGCCTGATCCGACGGTCCACGCCGCATCGTCCGCCGACGACTGCCCGACGAGATCTTTCGTCACCGGGCTGCCCGAGGAATCAGTGGCGATGGCGTTGCTGCCCGACATGCCGCCATTGGGAGAGAAGCCCACGGCGAACCACCCCGCGGCCTTGGCCCCCGAAGCCACCACGGCCATCTTGATTGTCCGGCCCTTGGTGGCCTTCCAGTGCAGCACCAGCCTGAGGTGGGGCGCGCGGAGGGGGAAATGTGCGGGAAGAGGGGGCCGGAAACGGGTGGAGCGAGGGGGATGAGGAAGGAGCGCGGAGGATAGCGCAGGGAGAGCCCACGGCGAACCACCCCCCGTGGTCTTAGCACCCGATGCAACCACGGCCATGCTCGTCCGCCCATTGGTCGCCCTCCAGTGCAGCACGAGCCTGGCGCGGGGAAACGCCATGCGCGGGGAGCGGGGAATGCGCGGGGAATAAAGAATGCGCGGGGATGGGGGAATCAGCAAGGTGCGGCGGAAGCGGGTGGAATGCGGAAGGAAGCGCGGGGGATAGCGCAGCCCTTCGCCTCCCTGCCTCCCTATGTGACGGCCGCCATTCCGCTGTTCTTACTGGCAGAGGCTATAGACCACGAGTGGAACGGATGGGGGAATGCGGGGAAACGCGTGGGGAATGCGTGGAATGTGAGGCGGGGTAGAAGGCAAAACCAGGGATACCAGGGAAACCAGGAAGGACGTAAAACAACGGAGCCGGTGCGAATGTACCCAGAGGGTATAACGGCATCGCGAAGAAGTGAAGAGCCAATTCCCCCTCTCCCCCTCCCTCCGCCCCTCCCCTTTTTTGTTTTCGCGATGGGCTGCGCTGCCCGTTACTGTGGCCGCTATCCGCCCTTACCCGGATGTCAGACCAGCCTTGGACGTGTATCCCTTGAGGTTCGACCTGCCGCAGTTGATGCGGCCGAACAGCAGCTGGCGGCGAATGTTCGTCGCGAATGACGGCGCGCGAGGGCTCTGCGACGACGGTGCGACGCGCGTGGCGACGCCCTGCGACGCGAGGAGCAGCACGCAGCTGAGAGCGAGCAGGGAAAGCGCGAGAAGGCGGGCCATGGATGCGGCGACTGGAAGCGATCAGAGGCGACCAGAGGCGACTGGAGGCGACGAGAGGCGACGAGAAGCGAGGCGAAAGGGCGACACAATTCGACAAAATACAATCTTTTGAAAATACGACAAAGTGCTCAAAGCTAGGGGCAGTTGATAAGTTGGATACGGCTCAACGCGGTTTCTCGGACCGAAAGGCTCAGTGATTGTGTCGGCGAGAGGGAAGCGTGGAGGGCGGTGCGGCTTGGCGTTCGCGCTATTTATCTGGTCGGATGCGAGGCAGTTGGGAGGGCGTTGGTGACGAGTATGTTTGAGAGGCGCTGATCGTTCTACATTTGTACGGGATTAAATACACAGGTCTACGAGAAGGAGCAAGTGCTTTGCGAGTGGCGAGAGTCGTAAGCGAGAGACAGAGGGGAGGGGGAGGAAACACAGGAGGGGAACGAGCGTGGGAGGTGGAGGATGAGGAAGGCGTGCGTGGGGGAGGGAGATGGAGGAGGTTGAGGGTTGCGGTGCGGTGCGGGTGGGGTGGGGAGGGGTTGTCGCGAAGCAGCTGCCAGCTCATCGCAGCTTGGTTGAGCAGCTTTGACGAGCTTCGTAGAGGTGGTCGACATGTTGTGGCGAAGAAGCCAGCGTGCTTCGTTGGGTAATGGCGAGTCGCGACGACATGCAAAACGATGCCGCCATCGGGGTGGATCAACCAATTGACTCGTTTTCTTCGCCACGTCAGGCTTCGGGCAACCCTTTCCTGCGTGTGCTGCATTGAACGCGGCACGGTTCCCTAGGCAACAAGCACGCGTCACTGGTGCCCAACCGAATTTGACAGAGCTCGCATTCTTCATTTCAGATACTCTGAAAAAAGTCAGTTTTCGGAGTAGTCTACTCACACAAATTCACGAAAAGGTTTCCTGGGTGGAGCGACTGCGTTCTTCTAGTATGTTTAAGTGTCTGCGTGTTTGTAGAAAATTGCGGTTTTAAGAAAGAAAAGTCAGGGTAACATCTAAACAGCTCGTGATCACCGACCTACCCTACCCTGCGTAGAAGAAACAGACGTATCGCAGGCGACCTGAATCAAAAGAAAAAGTCTGCGTGTCCATCAACGAATGGACTGTTGGTTCTGTGAAAGCATGAGACGCGGCTTGGTCCCGTCAATGTCAACACTGCTTTCCTGGTCGGTCGGTGGCGAAGGTGAAAAAAGGGAACTCACTAAAAGAACCATGGTCATGTGAATCGCACACGTAGAAGCAGCAGTTCTTGCAGTTTCAAACACATGAACCACTATGATCCGAGTATTCAGATGTGAACTAGACATACAAAACAGTTTTTAGGGAAATTATACGCGCAGTCACAATAAAGCCCGTTTTATCGAGTTAGGTCACAGGGTTATCATGAACGGTCACAGTACAGTACATTGCTATCGCGCGTGATCACAGCGCTATCACGCTTGGTCACACCTCGCCCCGCAGGGTTATCACGTTTGGTCACTCGTTGAAACGAACCCTAAAAAGTTGAAACTCCGAATCTTACTGTAGGGATTCAAGGAAAGTTATCTCACGCCCGCCGTTTTGTCTGTAGTATTACGAAATAGTTTCGCGACAACTCTCGGTAACTCGCGAAAAACACCTGCAAAATTTTGTTACTATTCGATTATCCACTGTTCGAATGATGCATAATGTTCCTAAGAATATCACTTTTTGACGGGTAAAACTCGAAGGGAATTTCTGTTCCGAATACAAAAAAACTAAAACCCGTTCGGATGGGATTTAATTCGGGATGCATCAACCCTAAACACCTTGCCGCATGGTGTTTAGGGTTGATGCCTCCCGAATGACGTGCCATCCTACAGGGTTTTATTTTTTTCTTCATTCCACTAAATGTCAGGCGAAAATCATGCGCGAGGTAACAAGAAATCAATATTGGGATTTCCCAAAATCTCTACAGTTTCTTTTGTGGTTTCAAATTTATCATTATCGTTTCATCGAGTGACCAAACGTGATAGCTTTTAGAGGCGAGGTGTGACCATCCGTGATAGCACTGTGATCAGCCGCGATAGGAATCTACTGTACTGTGACTGTTCGTGATAGCCCTGTGACCTAACGCGATAAAACGGGCCTAATTGTGACTGCCCGTATAATCTCCCTAGTTTTTAGGATAATTGCATCATATACAATTACAGTACTATGTACATCTCCTAATCCCCCCTGTGTGCCTTGCGCAACCGGGGATTTTGAGGTATACACATATTTACAGAGCTAGGTACCGTACTAGTAGGCACCTCCTCCTCGCTTCCCAGCCATTCTCTCCTTCCACTGCCACAAGGCGTCCCTCCAGTGCCTCTGCTTTTGCCTTTTCGCCACTCTCCCCACCTGATGCGTGCTTGTGGCAACATCAGAGCTCTCGCAGCTCATACACCTATTGTCTCTGCATTGACTGCCGCACTCGCAGCAATCCTTGCTCGCGCACGGTGGATCTACATCCATTCCTGAATCATCCATTGTGGTAACACCCGTGTCAGCAGCAACTTCAAGGGGAGCCTCAGCCGCCTGTGGTTGAGTACTTGTGAGGATGTCGACCCTGTCTAGCAGCTTCGTCAGCTTCCTGGCCATGTCTCGCCGCAAGTTCCGAACGTCCTGGTTCGGGGACTGCACCTCGTCCAACCGAAGAAGCCAGCTCATGATCGTCTCGCTCACCCGAAGCTTCTCCAGAGGCTCGGAAGCCATCTTAGCCACGAAATCTTTATCCCGAAGCTGCGCGTCCATCTCTCGAACCAGTTTCCGAACGTCAGCTATGGACCGAGCCAGTTCGAGAGGCTTGTCTTGGCGCACAGAATAACCCCGCCATGCTGCTTGCACCTTCCGAGCAGCATCGTCAGCCGTTAATAACGATACGTGAGCGACATTAGCATCAGGAATGCTGGCGACGCCCGCCATTGGCGACGCTGCAGGCGTGTCGGGTCGCTTGCTACTATTGCTTGCTGGGTGCTGGACATGTTTTTGACGGATAACTGTTTGCTCTTGCATCTGCGGCTGTCGAATCTTCGTCTCATTCACATCTTGCTGCGCCCTTCGCGCGCGCGCTGCCTGCCTTCGCGCGTCAAGCTCGTGCGCTTGCTGTTTCCGCGCAATCTCATTTTTCCGTGTGTCATCGCGTCGTCTCTGCGCCAAATTCCCCGCTGGTAAGTCAAAGCCGTCATCGAACCGGAACGGATCGCCAAAAAGCGGAGACGAAGAGGAGGCGAAGTTCCAAGGTGACGGCTGGGAATGATAATGGCTTGCGAAAGGAGATGCGAAAACGTGGGGTTGTTGTCGGTCGAAAAGCAAATCTGACATACCGAATGCCATTATCTGATGAGCGTCTCTTTCCAATGAGGTGCTGGCGAAGCTAGTATGATTTTGAAATTAAGAGTTTGTCTAAGCTTTGAGACCGTCGTAAGCTGATTTGATCGTAGCTGAAGATAGTAGTAGGTTGAGTTATGGCTCCGTCGCTTCCGAGTTGTATTTATATGAGTTGCCTGAACGATGACGGTGGTTCTAGAACCACCTCGCACCGTCGAGATGCAGCGAGAAAGCTGCTCAGGCCCAGCAGGTTCGCGAATCCGCGTGGTGCTTCGGGAATTCGCGTAGGTGTTCGCGAACGCGCGGTGCTTCGCGATTCCGCGTAGTGTTTCGCGAATACGCGTGGTACCCCGTGAATCGGGGTGGTGCTTCGCTAGCCGCTTGCAACTTTGCGAAAACGAGCGGAGAATTGGGAAGAGTTGACCAGCGGGTGGTATCCCGTGAAATGCCGTGCCCGCTTCGTTGCGGAGCTCTGCGACGGGCAGGGCTGGGACGGAGCGAGCTGGGAGGGAGTGAGGGGGTGCATCGCGAAGCAGAGGTATTAGGGCAGGTCACCTCGCGATGCGGTCGCGAACAAATCCGATGTCGTTCAGATGGACCTTCTGTTACAGTCGTTTAGAGAGTGTAAGATTTTGTAGGTAGCATATGCTCACAAACACACCATTGTGGGTCCATTCTAGTGACTTCACCCAATCACGGCCCTTTAAGCCGAGGGTTCTCAATCAGTGAGCATTCAATATTGCACATTAAACAAAAGCATTAACATTTCGTGCAAATGTACACGACTGCACAAAGCAGATGGACTGACCTATGTCACTTAGAACCTAGAAATGTGCTGTCGAATCCAGAGTATTGTGCCGCGTTACCACATGGTGCTCAGCCAATGAGCTCAGAGATAGGCGGCCGCTCCATGACATAAGCGGACTGCTTTGCCGCCTTGGCCAATGAGGGATCGATGCCCGGAAGGTATGGGATCTGCACTTGGAGGGAACGACGGGAGAGGAGGAGAGAGGTGGAAAAGGTGGAGGCAGGGACAACGGGAGATGCAATGAGAGGAGCGAGCGAGGGTGGGAGAAAGGGAGAGTGGGGACATGGAGGAGAGGGAGAGAGGTAGGGCATGTGAAAAGGCGTTCTGGAAACAGAGAGATGATGCTTTACATGGAGTTCCGGAACAGGGCGATGATGCTTGTGATAGAGAGAGGTGATGTGATGATACCTGAGTTGGTTGGAGCAATGACGTGGCACAACAAACCTGAGAGAGTATATCAATGGTGCGCCTTAGCAGCCGCGCAATATCCCCCTCGTCCAGCCCCGCACAGTCAGCGATGAGCTGGCGCCACGTCACACCCTGCGCCCACGCCTCCACCACTCCAGCGAACTGCGCGTCCAGGTCAGCAGGGATTGCCACGTTGGCAGCCAGCTGGAGCTGCATCAGCCAATCGCGGCGCTCCTCGGCCTCGTACACCCATTCTTGTACCTCCCAAGAAGGCTCGTAGGGGAAGGAGGGCGAACTGGCGGGGCGGGGAGGAGGGGCGAGGTGGTGAGACCAGAGGCAGGGCAAAAGGACAGGGCATAAGGGATAGGATAAGACAAATGGAGAGGGCAAGTTTCGAGACGTGTCTAGACTCTGCCTCGTACACCCTCTCCTGCACCTCCCAGGAAGGCTCATAAGGGAAGGAGGGCGAACTGGAAGGGCGGGGGGTGGGAAGGGGTGAGTGAGACCAAAGGGCATAGCATAAGGGATAGGGCAGATGCGGAAAGCAAGTTGGGACAACTCGAAACAAACCCATACATACACACACTCCCTGTCCCTGGGAGTACACAGCACAGCACCTCCCCTGCCGTTTCTGCCCCCAACGCCATTGCCACTCACCTGCCGGCGCCTGTGCGCATGCGCATGCCGTCAGGCACGAGTCGACTCCTGATTCCTCAAGTCACTCCTACCCACCTCCTCTTGCTCCCCCCTCTGCCACTACCATTCCTCACCTGCCGTCGCCTGTGCGCATGCGCATGCCTTCCGACACCAGAGGACACCAGGTGAGACACCAGGTGGCACCTGCCTTATTTCCCACCAATGCCACTGCCACCCCTCACCTGCCATCGCCTCTGCGCATGCCTTCAGACACCAGAGCAGACTGTGCCACTGCCATACCTCCCCTGCCCTGCTCTCCCCAAAGCCACTGCCACTACCACTCCTCACCTGCCATCGCCTGTGCGCATGCGCATGCCTTCAGACACCAGAGCAGCGCAGCACCCCGCAATGGCTGGCGGTGAGAGGCGTGGGAGGGAGGGGTGGGAGAGCGCCACTGCTATCCACAGCTCGTTCACCCCTCGCACCTGCATGTATGGGAGCGGAGGGAAGGGTGAGAGAGCAGGGAGAATGGAGAAGGAAAGAGAGAGTTGGGGTGGGTGGAGAGGGAAAGCATTGGAGGGAGGGGGTCAAGAGTGCCACTGCGATTCACAGCTCGTTCACCCCTCGCACCTGTGCGAGTGAGGGAGGGAGGGTGGATGGAGCAGAGAGTAGGCAATGAGAGGGAAGTTCTGAGGCAGTTCACAACACGGAGGCAAGGCAGGCGAAAGGGTGGAGAGGAAAGGCGCGTGAGGGAGTGATGTGATGTGTGAAAGAGCGGCGTGATGTGTGAAAGAGCGCCACTACGCCACCGCTCCTCTGCCCCTCCCTCGCACCTGTGAGAATCCACCTGAACCAGCACCTGCAAAAACACCTGACCCAGCAACTGAATCAACACCCGACCAAGCACCTGAGAAAACGATGGTCACCCAGGTGAAAATTCAGCTGATTGCATGTTACCCAACTCCCAGTAGGAGGAAAAAAGGCTGCTACAACCTCACCTGTATCTTCATAAAATAAAACTTGAACCAACTAGCACCTGAACAAACACCTGGCTCACCTGCCCATGTCGCCTCTCACCTTAGCAGCAATCTCCCCGAGTGGCATGAGCGTGCTGCTCTGAGGGTCCAGTGCATCCGCCTGAGCCAACACCTGAACCACCTGAACAAACTCCTGAACCACAATAACGCCTCTCACCTTAGCGGCAATCTCCCCTAGCGGCATGAGTGTGCTGCTCTGAGGGTCCAGCGCATCCGCCTGAGCCAGCACCTGAACCACCTGAACAAACTCCTGCCACCCCGCCGGCTGCATCCCCGCAATCCGCCTCCGCAACCCCTCCACCCGCCTCCCCACCTTCCCCTCCTCGTACTCACACCTCCCCATTTCCGTCACCTGCTGCTGCCGCCGCTTATACACCGCCGAAGCCTTCACCCTCTTTCGTATCTGCGATAGCTTCTGCCTGTGTGACTTGAGGGAGGCTTCGAGGGAGGAGAGAGAGGGGGGGAGGGAGAGGTGGTTTGAGTCTTCGGAAGGGGAGAGGGGGGAGATGGGGGACCAGCCTTGGGGGAAGCGGATGGCGGAAGTGAGGTGGAGGAGGGGTTGCTTGGATTTGATTCGCCAGACGCTGAACGTGGGGTGAGGGGTGGATAGCCACGTGGCGGATTGTGATTCGCTGTCGGTGTTGCTACTGGGTACTGAGTCTCCTGCCAACACTTCCTCGTTCTGTTCTCCCCTCCATCCCTCCTCATTACCCTCCTCTCCCCACTTGCCCCTTTCACTTTCCTCCCCTCCCCCCTCCTTCTCCCCCCCCCCCCTCCTGAGCCATCCCTGTAGCATCTCCGGCACGGGCGGCAGGAAGAGTTTCAGCTTTGCCGCCCGCTGCCACCCAGCCGTCTCATCTGCCTCTTCCTGCCAGCCATCCGGCCAGAGGTACCTGCCGACGAGCTGCCGTCCCTCCGCTGCTGACATGGCGAGCTCTGATTGGTCGGTGGGGTCGTACTGCGCTCTGATTAGCTGGCGGATGCAGGGCGAGGGGAGGACGTACCAATGGGAATCCTCCCCTATAACCGCCACGTAGGAGGGCGAGGAGGAGGGGGAGAGTGGGGAAGAGGAAGAGGAAGAGGAAGAGGAGGAGTAAGAGGAGGAGGGTGAAGAGGAGTCGCTGTCTTTTAGACCACCCAATTTTGCCACCTTTTTTAGTCCTTGGGCCTCTCTTCCCTCTAATTCCTCCTGCTCCTCCCCCTGCTCCCCTCCCCTCTCCCCTCCCCTCTCCTCTCCCCTCTCCCCTCCCTCTCCTCCCCTTCCACTATACCGCGAGCTCCTCTTTCCACCTCCGTTGCCCTTCACCCCTCTCACCCTTGCAACTCTCCCCATATCACCCCCCTCCTCCTCCCCAATCCCCCCCTCTTCCGCCCAGTCCTCCCCCTCCTCCTGCAGGTACGGGGGCAGCGCCTCCAGCTGCCCAACCAGCAGCCCCCGAACCGACCGCACAGCTCCGGACGCCAGGTCCGGGAACTGCGCGGTTACCACGAGCCGGCGCCCCACAGGTGCGGGAGCAGGAGCGGGGCGAGCAGCACCGTTTCCACCAGCCACAGCCGAACCACCAGCACCAGCACCTTCAATTCCACCAGCGGCTGCTGAAGCCTCCTGTGCAGCCAAACCCAAACCACCAGGGCAGAAGCAGGGCCATCTGTAGCAGCATGAGCATCGGCGGCGTTGGCAAGAGCAATGGTGGCGGGAGCAGCAGAAGTGGTGGCGGCAGCAGCGCGGGGTGGTTCGTCCGTCTCATCAGCCCCTTGTGCTGTGTGAGGCTCATCAGCCCACAGCAAGGCGTCCTGTATCTGGGGGTCGAGGGCTGCTGCCCGCTGCTGGAACACGTGCCTCTGCAGCGTTGCCACCGTGTGCCGCGTGGACTGCAGGAGAGACGGGTGTGGGGGAGGGAGATAGGGTTGGGGATGGGGGAGTTGTGGGTGTGTGGGGAGAGAAGAGAACAGGCAACGTTGCCACTGTGTGAGGGGGGCTGCCCGCTGCTGGAACACCTGGCACTGCATCGTTGCCACCGTGTGCCGCGTGGACTGCGGGAGTGGGGTTGTGGGGGTTTGGGGTGTGGGGAGAAAATCAAACACGGAGGCGGACAGGGAATGAGCACACAGTCGCAAGGAGAGGAAAAATGTATCAACTTTTGAGACATCTCAAAAGTTGCTCAGCAAGAGAGGCTGTATCGATGCTCATGTCTACTCAACACTGTTAGTGTTAGCCCTCAATCTCACATTTTGTACTTGCAATTTTTATATCCTAGTGTAGTGTGCACTTTGTGTTTGGTTGGGTGTACACGCACATCCCAACCAAACCCAAATGTGATCTCCAAGCAATCTCCAACCTACCAATTGGAGATTGCCTTGGGATTACCCCCAATCCCCTAGGATTGCCCCCGATTCCCTCCCCATCCTTACCCATTTCCGATGTACTTAAAAAGCTTTGAGCTCATTACTAATGCATCGATTCTCAGCTCTAGTTCTAACAAACACCTCTTCATCACCCCAGATTTCCCTGCCTTTCTCCATTAAATCCCTCCCCATCTTCCTCTCACCACGCGGTCAGCCACCACCCACACCCCAAAGGGCTCAGGGCTCAGTGCATGCATACATGCCACCCTCCTTTCCATGTCGTCACCTCACCTCAACATCCCACGTCGGGCTCTCATCTCGCTCCTCCCTTTCCCTATCCCATCCCCATTCCCACCCCCACCCCCATCCGCACCCCCATCCCCATCCCCATCCCCACCCCCATCCGCACCCCCATCCCCATCCCCATCCCCATCCCCATCCCCATCCCCATCCCCATCCCCATTCCCCAAGACTCACCAAGAACTCTCCCATGGCTCGGAACGCTCTCGTCACCCCCTCAATAGCCCATGTCCTCTCCTCATCCCGCTTCTCCCCACCCTCACCCTCACCCTAAACCCTCACCCCCACCCCCACCCCAACCCCATCCCATCCCTACCCCGACCTCATCCCCCAACCAAACCCCCATAACTCACCACGAACTCTCCCACCATTGCGTGAAACGCGCCCATCACCTCATCCTCATCCCACGCCTTTTGAGAACTCTCAAAAGTAGCTCCCTCCTCCTCCCGCTCCTCCCCATCCCCATCCCCACCCCCACTCCATTCCCGCCAGCACTCACCACAAACTCTCCCACCATGCTTCGGAACGCGCCTGTCACCTCGTCCCCGCCCTCCTCCTCGCTCCTCATCTGCCTCTCCACCTCCGCCCTGCGCTGCCTCAGCTGCACTAGTTTCTCCTCCAACGCTGCCAGCTGCTGCCGCGCCTGCTGCAGCACCTGTGAGAAGGGAAGGAGCGCAGGGCGAGGGGGAGAAGGCGGGGGATAGTAGTGTAAAGGTGCCTCATCTGCCTGTCCACCTCCCCCCTGCGCTGCCTCAGCTGCACTAGCTTCTCCTCCAGTGTCGCCAGCTGCTTCCGCGCCTGCTGCAGCACCTGTGGGGGTGGCGAGGACGCCAAGGGGAGAGGGTGGAAGAGGTGGCTTTTGAGTCGACTCAAAAGTCACCGCGAGGACGCCAAGGGGAGAGGGTGGAAGGTGGGGCAAGCATAGTTAAGGGGGGGGATTTTTCTTCCTCCTCCTCGCTCCTCATCTGCCTCTCCACCTCCCCCCTGCGCTGCCTCAGCTGCACTAGCTTCTCCTCCAGTGTCGCCAGCTGCTGCCGCGCCTGCTGCAGCACCTGTTGGGGTGGCGAGGACGCCAAGGGGAGAGGGTGGAAGGTGGGGCAAGCATAGTTAAGGGGGGGGGATTTTTCTTCCTCCTCCTCGCTCCTCATCTGTATCTCCCTGCGCTGCCTCAGCTGCACTAGCTTCTCCTTTAGTGCCGCTAGCTGCTGCCGCGCCTGCTGCAGCACCTGTGGAGGGAGAGGAAGCGGAAAAGGTGGGGTTTGAATTGAGCGTGGGATGCTTTTATCTGAACTTCTCATCTCCCTATCCTCTGTGCCGCCAGCTGCTGCCGCGCCTGCTGCAGCATCTGTGGAGGGAGTCGCGGGGAGAGGCTGACTTGACAGGGTGTGTTGCTTGCAGCACTATGCCTGCTGTAGCATCGGCTTAGCTGATGCAGATGCAGATGCAGATGCAGATGCAGGTGCAGGTGCAGGTGCAGGTGCAGATGCAGATGCAGATGCAGATGCAGATGCAGATGCAGATGCAGATGCAGATGCAGGTGCAGATGCAGGTGCAGATGCAGATCTGATGAGAAGTAACATTTACATAACAGTTAAAATGCACTAATGGTGGTTATTATGGTCTTACTGCATGTTTCACTACACTCCCAAAGACACACCTCGCTCGCCAGGTAGTTCCCAAAGCTCCTCTCTATCAGCGCCTTCGCCTCCTGCATGCTGCGAAGAGGACTGACCCCAACCCCTTTCTGAGAATTCTCAAAAACCAGAAGAGGACTGACCCCAACCCCTTTCTGAGAATTCTCAAAAACCAGAAGAGGACTGACCCCAACCCCTTTCTGAGAATTCTCAAAAACCAGAAGAGGACTGACCCCAACCCCTTTCCCCCCACCCACCCATGCAGCTGCCCCCCCACCCACCAACACACTCCCACGCACCTCGCTCGCCAGGTAGTTCCCAAAGCTCCTCTCTATCAGCGCCTTCGCCTCCTCCATGCTGCGCCCCCGCCGCACCGGCACTACCGCTGCTGCTGCTGACGCCGTTGCTGCTTCGCCCTCTCCCCCTGCAGCAGCTACTGCAGGCTCGCCTGCAGCGCTGTTGCTGGTAGAGTCACCCTCGCTTGAGTCACCCTCGTTTGGGTCACTCCCCTCTGCGCCCGTGCCACTGCCCGCCTCTGTCTTCTCCTGCCAGACAGGAGCGCCCTGCGGAAAAGACATGCGATAAATAATGAACATGAATAGAAAGGACGGGGAAAATGAGGGGCGGGAGAGAGGAGGGAGGAGGCAGGGCGGAGGGGAGAAGGATGCGTAAAACAAGAGAGGCAATGACGAGAGTTTGGAGAAATGAAGGGCTGTTTTGAGATGTCTCAAAACACTCCTTTTTTCACGAGGCACGAGGTAGAGAAAGAGGAAGTGCGAGGGTTTAAAAGTAGACACAGAAATAGTTAAAAGGCATATTGCATGCATGGGACGGGCAGGACTAAAGGCTCATGCGAGTCATGCGATTCATGACATGTGAGTCATGCGATTCATGACATGTGAGTCATGCGATTTATGACATGTGAGTCATGCGATTATGCGATTCATGACATGTGAGTCATGCGATTCATGACATGTGAGTCATGCGATTCATGACATGTGAGTCATGCGATTCATGACATGTGAGTCATGCGATTCATGACATGTGAGTCATGCGATTCATGACATGTGAGTCATGCGATTCATGACATGTGAGTCATGCGATTCATGACATGTGAGTCATGCGATTCATGACATGTGAGTCATGCGATTCATCTCTCATCAGACTCACCCCCAGCAGACCTACCCCCAGCAGGTTGAGTGCCATGCCATGGGTGACCATAAGCTGCGAGGCAAGCAAGCAGACGACTTTTGAGACGTCTCAAAAGTACCCCCAGCAGGTTGAGTGCCATGCCATGGGTGACCATAAGCTGCGAGGCAAGCGAGCAGGTCAGCCACCCCTCTCCCCTCCAGCAGCATGCAGCCGCAACTCCTGACTCCACTCACCTCAAGTAACACCCTTCACACACACATGCAGCCACATGCAGGAATGACCCATCTCGATCACACCCACCCCCAGTAGGTTGAGTGCCATGCCATAGGTGGCCGTGAACTGCGAGACGAGGGGGTCAGCTCCTCCCAGCAGCAGGCGGCAGCAGTCCTGAGCGCCCTCAAAGGGCGTCTGCACCACCACCACGTGCCCCTGCCTGTCCTTGCCCCTCCTCCCCGCCCTCCCCGCCATCTGTAGGAGAGCGTTAGCTGAGAGAAGGCTGCGACCCGCATTGCCACTGCACACGAGGTGAGGGGGGAAGTGAGAGGGAAGAGGGAAGAGGAAGGTGAGATGAGAAGAGGGAGGGGGAACGAAAGGGCGTCTGCACCACCACCACGTGCCCCTGCCTGTCCTTGCCCCTCCTCCCCGCCCTCCCCGCCATCTGTAGGAGAGCGTTAGCTGAGAGAAGGCTGCGACCCGCATTGCCACTGCACACGAGGTGAGGGGGGAAGTGAGAGGGAAGAGGGAAGAGGAAGGTGAGATGAGAAGAGGGAGGGGGAATGAAAGGGCGTCTGCACCACCACCACGTGCCCCTGCCTGTCCTTGCCCCTCCTCCCCGCCCTCCCCGCCATCTGTAGGAGAGCGTTAGCTGAGAGAAGGCTGCGACCCGCATTACCACTGCACACGAGGTGAGGGGGGAAGTGAGAGGGAAGAGGGAAGAGGAAGGTGAGATGAGAAGAGGGAGGGGGAATGAAAGGGCGTCTGCACCACCACCACGTGCCCCTGCTTGTCCTTGCCCCTCCTCCCCGCCCGCCCCCCCATCTGAAGAAGAGCGTTGGCTGACAGGAGGCTGCGACCCGCGTTGCCCCTGGGGTGTGTGTGAGAGAGGGGAAGAGAGGGAAGAGAGGGGAAGAGAGGGGAAGAGAGGGGGGACGAACATGAAAAGAACATGACAAGTTAGCACCAGCTGATAACGGATAGCAACAACAACAGATGCCAATGCACATACCTACCATCACACACAACACAACAACAGACATCCTTACCCGCCCAGGTGCTTGGAGAGAGCCGAGAGCACAGTGGTGCGAGCTCACACACACCATCACACACACCATCACACACACCATCACACACACCATCACACACACCAGCACACTTGCCAACATACATCTTACCTACTACCACCATGCGAATATCATCATACCCGCCCAGGTGCTTGGAGAGAGCAGAGAGCACAGTGGTGCGAGCTCACACACACCAGCACACACACCATCACACACACCATCACACACACCATCACACACACCAGCACACTTGCCAACATACATCTTACCTACTACCACCATGCGAATATCATCATACCCGCCCAGGTGCTTGGAGAGAGCAGAGAGCACAGTGGTGCGAGCTCACACACACCAGCACACACACCATCACACACACCATCACACACAGCATCACACACACCATCACACACACCATCACACACACCATCACACACACCATCACACACACCATCACACACACCATCACACACACCATCACACACACCATCACACACACCATCACACACACCATCACACACACCAGCACACACACCAGCACACACACCATCACACACACCATCACACACACCATCACACACACCATCACACACACCATCACACACACCAGCACACACACCATCACACACACCATCACACACACCATCACACACACCAGCACACACACCAGCACACTTGCCAACATACATCTTACCTACTACCACCATGCGAATATCATCATACCCGCCCAGGTGCTTGGAGAGAGCAGAGAGCACAGTGGTGCGAGCCCACACACACCAGCACGCACACCAACATACATCTTACCTACTACCACCATGCGAATATCATCATACCCGCCCAGGTGCTTGGAGAGAGCCGAGAGCACAGTGGTGCGAGCAGGCATGTTGATGCCCGCTGATAGTGTCTCTGTGGCGAACACCACCTGGTGGGAAGAAGGGCAGAGGGGGGGAGGGAGGGAGAGAACAAAGGGATTGGAAGTAGAGTGAGGGACAGAGAGAGGAGGGGTGGAGAGGGGAGGGGCAGAAAGGACAGTGGTGCGAGCTGGCATGTTGATGCCCGCTGATAGTGTCTCTGTGGCGAACACCACCTGGTGGGAAGAAGGGCAGAGGGGGGGAAGACGGAACAGTGAGTTGAGACGCGGTTGGGGAGGAGAGAGCGGAAGAGCAGAGAGGACGCTGGTGCGCACCCACGTGCACCACACATCACCACACATCACCACACATCACCACACATCACCACACATCACCACACATCACCAGAACCTCGCACCTTGACGAGCCCGCGTTGAAAGAGGTCTTCAACGAACCCCTTCCAGGGCGGCAGGCACCCCGCGTGGTGCGCCGCCACTCCCTTCTTTAGCGCCTCCACCGCCCCCTCCCTCACCGCCTCCGGCTGCTGCTGCCTCAACGCTGCTATGGCTTCTGTCACCTCTGCCTGTGCACATGAATGGAGGGGAGAGGGGGAAGCGGGGAAGGAGGGGGGAATGGGCAAGGGGCTATGGCTATGGCTTCTGTGACTTCTGCCTGTCAACACAACAAGGGAAGGTGGGGGGAGGGGGGAGGGGGCAATGGGCAATGGGCCAATGGGCAATGGGCAATGGGCCAATGGGCATGGTGTGCTACCACTCCCTTCTTTAGTGCCTCCACCGCCCCCTCCCTCACCGCCTCCGGCTGCTGCTGCCTCAACGCCCAGCCCACTCACTCCCACTCCCCCCTGCTCTCCCCCTCACCTGTTCACTGGGCGACAGCAGGTTGGTATCTCGAACAAAGCTCACGGCGGTGTCACAGCCTCTGCGACTGAAGATGAACCAGATGGCGGGCAGCATGTCCTTCCGCCTCAGCTGCTCCAGCTTGATAACATGCATCTACCCCCTCCCCTCCCTCTCCTCCTCCCCCTCACCTGTTCGCTCGGCGACAGGAGATTAGTATCCCGCACAAACGACACGGCGGTGTCACAGCCTCTCCGGCTGAAGATGAACCAGATGGCGGGCAGCATGTCCTTCCGCCTCAGCTGCTCCAGCGTGTCTCTCACACGCGGCACCTGCCGCCGCCACTGCTGCTGCACCTGCTGCGCCGACAGCTCCTCTACTCGGCTCTTCGCCTCTCCCCGCCGCCCCCTCCCCACCAGCTCAGCTAAACCTCCCCCGCTACGAGACAAAGCCGCTGCGATCCCCTTCCCGTTCTTGCCGCCCTTTTTTCCTCCTCTCCCTGCGTCTCTGTCTGCTGCTGCTCTCCCTGCGAAACCCTTGGATTCCTTGCCTCGCTTGCCACCGCCGCCGCTGCTGCTTTGATCGTCGGCATCCCACCGTTGGAAGGACCTGCCACTGCCACGTGGCAGCATCCTACCGGATTGCAGCTCCTCCAGTAAGGGGTCGCCAGACGGGCGCAGCAGCAGCTGACTGGGGGAGGGCTCGAGGGAGGTTTGATGGAGGGTCGGGGGGAATTTGGGCAAGAGTTGGAGAGGGTTGAGATGAGAGGGAGGAAGAAAGCGGTGGCAAGAACATGCACAGGGGTGGGAGGAAACAAAGCGGAAAGAGGGGAGGAGGAGGATAGAGAGGGAGAGCGAAGGGAGTGAGGGGAGCAAGGGGGGGAAGAGGAGCGTAGAAAGGGAGAAAAGTAAGGAGGGGGGGCGGGGGCGGGGGGGGGGGGGGAGGGGGGAGAGGGAGGAGGAGCGAGTGCTACTGCTAGTGCATACGGGTTGATGTCGCTGCCACAGTTGTCGAGGAGAGGCAGCACTTGGGGGAAGGGGAAGGAGAGAAGTGAGTGTGAGTGTGTGCGTGAGTGTGAGTGTGTGCGAGTGCATGCATACGTACGGGTTGATGTCACGGCCGCGGTTGTCGAGGAGAGGCAGCACTTGGGGGAAGGGGAAGGAGAGAAGTGAGTGTGAGTGTGTGCGTGAGTGTGAGTGTGTGCGAGTGCATGCATACGTACGGGTTGATGTCACGGCCGCGGTTGTCGAGGAGAGGCAGCACTTGGGGGAAGGGGAAGGAGAGAAGTGAGTGTGAGTGTGTGCGTGAGTGTGAGTGTGTGCGAGTGCATGCATACGTACGGGTTGATGTCACGGCCGCGGTTGTCGAGGAGAGGCAGCACTTGGGGGAAGGGGAAGGAGAGAAGTGAGTGTGAGTGTGTGCGTGAGTGTGAGTGTGTGCGAGTGCATGCATACGTACGGGTTGATGTCACGGCCGCGGTTGTCGAGGAGAGGCAGCACTTGGGGGAAGGGGAAGGAGAGAAGTGAGTGTGAGTGTGTGCGTGAGTGTGAGTGTGTGCGAGTGCATGCATACGTACGGGTTGATGTCACGGCCGCGGTTGTCGAGGAGAGGCAGCACTTGGGGGAAGGGGAAGGAGAGAAGTGAGTGTGAGTGTGTGCGTGAGTGTGAGTGTGTGCGAGTGCATGCATACGTACGGGTTGATGTCACGGCCGCGGTTGTCGAGGAGAGGCAGCACTTGGGGGAAGGGGAAGGAGAGAAGTGAGTGTGAGTGTGTGCGTGAGTGTGAGTGTGTGCGAGTGCATGCATACGTACGGGTTGATGTCACGGCCGCGGTTGTCGAGGAGAGGCAGCACTTGGGGGAAGGGGAAGGAGAGAAGTGAGTGTGAGTGTGTGCGTGAGTGTGAGTGTGTGCGAGTGCATGCATACGTACGGGTTGATGTCACGGCCGCGGTTGTCGAGGAGAGGCAGCACTTGGGGGAAGGGGAAGGAGAGAAGTGAGTGTGAGTGTGTGCGTGAGTGTGAGTGTGTGCGAGTGCATGCATACGTACGGGTTGATGTCACGGCCGCGGTTGTCGAGGAGAGGCAGCACTTGGGGGAAGGGGAAGGAGAGAAGTGAGTGTGAGTGTGTGCGTGAGTGTGAGTGTGTGCGAGTGCATGCATACGTACGGGTTGATGTCACGGCCGCGGTTGTCGAGGAGAGGCAGCACTTGGGGGAAGGGGAAGGAGAGAAGTGAGTGTGAGTGTGTGCGTGAGTGTGAGTGTGTGCGAGTGCATGCATACGTACGGGTTGATGTCACGGCCGCGGTTGTCGAGGAGAGGCAGCACTTGGGGGAAGGGGAAGGAGAGAAGTGAGTGTGAGTGTGTGCGTGAGTGTGAGTGTGTGCGAGTGCATGCATACGTACGGGTTGATGTCACGGCCGCGGTTGTCGAGGAGAGGCAGCACTTGGGGGAAGGGGAAGGAGAGAAGTGAGTGTGAGTGTGTGCGTGAGTGTGAGTGTGTGCGAGTGCATGCATACGTACGGGTTGATGTCACGGCCGCGGTTGTCGAGGAGAGGCAGCACTTGGGGGAAGGGGAAGGAGAGAAGTGAGTGTGAGTGTGTGCGTGAGTGTGAGTGTGTGCGAGTGCATGCATACGTACGGGTTGATGTCACGGCCGCGGTTGTCGAGGAGAGGCAGCACTTGGGGGAAGGGGAAGGAGAGAAGTGAGTGTGAGTGTGTGCGTGAGTGTGAGTGTGTGCGAGTGCATGCATACGTACGGGTTGATGTCACGGCCGCGGTTGTCGAGGAGAGGCAGCACTTGGGGGAAGGGGAAGGAGAGAAGTGAGTGTGAGTGTGTGCGTGAGTGTGAGTGTGTGCGAGTGCATGCATACGTACGGGTTGATGTCACGGCCGCGGTTGTCGAGGAGAGGCAGCACTTGGGGGAAGGGGAAGGAGAGAAGTGAGTGTGAGTGTGTGCGTGAGTGTGAGTGTGTGCGAGTGCATGCATACGTACGGGTTGATGTCACGGCCGCGGTTGTCGAGGAGAGGCAGCACTTGGGGGAAGGGGAAGGAGAGAAGTGAGTGTGAGTGTGTGCGTGAGTGTGAGTGTGTGCGAGTGCATGCATACGTACGGGTTGATGTCACGGCCGCGGTTGTCGAGGAGAGGCAGCACTTGGGGGAAGGGGAAGGAGAGAAGTGAGTGTGAGTGTGTGCGTGAGTGTGAGTGTGTGCGAGTGCATGCATACGTACGGGTTGATGTCACGGCCGCGGTTGTCGAGGAGAGGCAGCACTTGGGGGAAGGGGAAGGAGAGAAGTGAGTGTGAGTGTGTGCGTGAGTGTGAGTGTGTGCGAGTGCATGCATACGTACGGGTTGATGTCACGGCCGCGGTTGTCGAGGAGAGGCAGCACTTGGGGGAAGGGGAAGGAGAGAAGTGAGTGTGAGTGTGTGCGTGAGTGTGAGTGTGTGCGAGTGCATGCATACGTACGGGTTGATGTCACGGCCGCGGTTGTCGAGGAGAGGCAGCACTTGGGGGAAGGGGAAGGAGAGAAGTGAGTGTGAGTGTGTGCGTGAGTGTGAGTGTGTGCGAGTGCATGCATACGTACGGGTTGATGTCACGGCCGCGGTTGTCGAGGAGAGGCAGCACTTGGGGGAAGGGGAAGGAGAGAAGTGAGTGTGAGTGTGTGCGTGAGTGTGAGTGTGTGCGAGTGCATGCATACGTACGGGTTGATGTCACGGCCGCGGTTGTCGAGGAGAGGCAGCACTTGGGGGAAGGGGAAGGAGAGAAGTGAGTGTGAGTGTGTGCGTGAGTGTGAGTGTGTGCGAGTGCATGCATACGTACGGGTTGATGTCACGGCCGCGGTTGTCGAGGAGAGGCAGCACTTGGGGGAAGGGGAAGGAGAGAAGTGAGTGTGAGTGTGTGCGTGAGTGTGAGTGTGTGCGAGTGCATGCATACGTACGGGTTGATGTCACGGCCGCGGTTGTCGAGGAGAGGCAGCACTTGGGGGAAGGGGAAGGAGAGAAGTGAGTGTGAGTGTGTGCGTGAGTGTGAGTGTGTGCGAGTGCATGCATACGTACGGGTTGATGTCACGGCCGCGGTTGTCGAGGAGAGGCAGCACTTGGGGGAAGGGGAAGGAGAGAAGTGAGTGTGAGTGTGTGCGTGAGTGTGAGTGTGTGCGAGTGCATGCATACGTACGGGTTGATGTCACGGCCGCGGTTGTCGAGGAGAGGCAGCACTTGGGGGAAGGGGAAGGAGAGAAGTGAGTGTGAGTGTGTGCGTGAGTGTGAGTGTGTGCGAGTGCATGCATACGTACGGGTTGATGTCACGGCCGCGGTTGTCGAGGAGAGGCAGCACTTGGGGGAAGGGGAAGGAGAGAAGTGAGTGTGAGTGTGTGCGTGAGTGTGAGTGTGTGCGAGTGCATGCATACGTACGGGTTGATGTCACGGCCGCGGTTGTCGAGGAGAGGCAGCACTTGGGGGAAGGGGAAGGAGAGAAGTGAGTGTGAGTGTGTGCGTGAGTGTGAGTGTGTGCGAGTGCATGCATACGTACGGGTTGATGTCACGGCCGCGGTTGTCGAGGAGAGGCAGCACTTGGGGGAAGGGGAAGGAGAGAAGTGAGTGTGAGTGTGTGCGTGAGTGTGAGTGTGTGCGAGTGCATGCATACGTACGGGTTGATGTCACGGCCGCGGTTGTCGAGGAGAGGCAGCACTTGGGGGAAGGGGAAGGAGAGAAGTGAGTGTGAGTGTGTGCGTGAGTGTGAGTGTGTGCGAGTGCATGCATACGTACGGGTTGATGTCACGGCCGCGGTTGTCGAGGAGAGGCAGCACTTGGGGGAAGGGGAAGGAGAGAAGTGAGTGTGAGTGTGTGCGTGAGTGTGAGTGTGTGCGAGTGCATGCATACGTACGGGTTGATGTCACGGCCGCGGTTGTCGAGGAGAGGCAGCACTTGGGGGAAGGGGAAGGAGAGAAGTGAGTGTGAGTGTGTGCGTGAGTGTGAGTGTGTGCGAGTGCATGCATACGTACGGGTTGATGTCACGGCCGCGGTTGTCGAGGAGAGGCAGCACTTGGGGGAAGGGGAAGGAGAGAAGTGAGTGTGAGTGTGTGCGTGAGTGTGAGTGTGTGCGAGTGCATGCATACGTACGGGTTGATGTCACGGCCGCGGTTGTCGAGGAGAGGCAGCACTTGGGGGAAGGGGAAGGAGAGAAGTGAGTGTGAGTGTGTGCGTGAGTGTGAGTGTGTGCGAGTGCATGCATACGTACGGGTTGATGTCACGGCCGCGGTTGTCGAGGAGAGGCAGCACTTGGGGGAAGGGGAAGGAGAGAAGTGAGTGTGAGTGTGTGCGTGAGTGTGAGTGTGTGCGAGTGCATGCATACGTACGGGTTGATGTCACGGCCGCGGTTGTCGAGGAGAGGCAGCACTTGGGGGAAGGGGAAGGAGAGAAGTGAGTGTGAGTGTGTGCGTGAGTGTGAGTGTGTGCGAGTGCATGCATACGTACGGGTTGATGTCACGGCCGCGGTTGTCGAGGAGAGGCAGCACTTGGGGGAAGGGGAAGGAGAGAAGTGAGTGTGAGTGTGTGCGTGAGTGTGAGTGTGTGCGAGTGCATGCATACGTACGGGTTGATGTCACGGCCGCGGTTGTCGAGGAGAGGCAGCACTTGGGGGAAGGGGAAGGAGAGAAGTGAGTGTGAGTGTGTGCGTGAGTGTGAGTGTGTGCGAGTGCATGCATACGTACGGGTTGATGTCACGGCCGCGGTTGTCGAGGAGAGGCAGCACTTGGGGGAAGGGGAAGGAGAGAAGTGAGTGTGAGTGTGTGCGTGAGTGTGAGTGTGTGCGAGTGCATGCATACGTACGGGTTGATGTCACGGCCGCGGTTGTCGAGGAGAGGCAGCACTTGGGGGAAGGGGAAGGAGAGAAGTGAGTGTGAGTGTGTGCGTGAGTGTGAGTGTGTGCGAGTGCATGCATACGTACGGGTTGATGTCACGGCCGCGGTTGTCGAGGAGAGGCAGCACTTGGGGGAAGGGGAAGGAGAGAAGTGAGTGTGAGTGTGTGCGTGAGTGTGAGTGTGTGCGAGTGCATGCATACGTACGGGTTGATGTCACGGCCGCGGTTGTCGAGGAGAGGCAGCACTTGGGGGAAGGGGAAGGAGAGAAGTGAGTGTGAGTGTGTGCGTGAGTGTGAGTGTGTGCGAGTGCATGCATACGTACGGGTTGATGTCACGGCCGCGGTTGTCGAGGAGAGGCAGCACTTGGGGGAAGGGGAAGGAGAGAAGTGAGTGTGAGTGTGTGCGTGAGTGTGAGTGTGTGCGAGTGCATGCATACGTACGGGTTGATGTCACGGCCGCGGTTGTCGAGGAGAGGCAGCACTTGGGGGAAGGGGAAGGAGAGAAGTGAGTGTGAGTGTGTGCGTGAGTGTGAGTGTGTGCGAGTGCATGCATACGTACGGGTTGATGTCACGGCCGCGGTTGTCGAGGAGAGGCAGCACTTGGGGGAAGGGGAAGGAGAGAAGTGAGTGTGAGTGTGTGCGTGAGTGTGAGTGTGTGCGAGTGCATGCATACGTACGGGTTGATGTCACGGCCGCGGTTGTCGAGGAGAGGCAGCACTTGGGGGAAGGGGAAGGAGAGAAGTGAGTGTGAGTGTGTGCGTGAGTGTGAGTGTGTGCGAGTGCATGCATACGTACGGGTTGATGTCACGGCCGCGGTTGTCGAGGAGAGGCAGCACTTGGGGGAAGGGGAAGGAGAGAAGTGAGTGTGAGTGTGTGCGTGAGTGTGAGTGTGTGCGAGTGCATGCATACGTACGGGTTGATGTCACGGCCGCGGTTGTCGAGGAGAGGCAGCACTTGGGGGAAGGGGAAGGAGAGAAGTGAGTGTGAGTGTGTGCGTGAGTGTGAGTGTGTGCGAGTGCATGCATACGTACGGGTTGATGTCACGGCCGCGGTTGTCGAGGAGAGGCAGCACTTGGGGGAAGGGGAAGGAGAGAAGTGAGTGTGAGTGTGTGCGTGAGTGTGAGTGTGTGCGAGTGCATGCATACGTACGGGTTGATGTCACGGCCGCGGTTGTCGAGGAGAGGCAGCACTTGGGGGAAGCGCGTGGAGAAGTGCCACTTGAGTGGTACCGGGCGGTGCTGTGAGGTGACCAGCTCTGTGCGCCCGTGCACCTGATGGCACCGGGGCAGGCAGGCGAGCAGGGGGGTGGGCAGGCAGGCAGGCGGGTGGGTGGGAAATGAAATTGGCAACGGGGGATGGATCATGGAATGCGAAGGCTGCTGAAGGGGCAGCTGGGCAGGATGGATGAATGGATGGATTTGATGCATGCACATGTGGATATGGTGGCAGAGAGGATGGTGGCAGAGAGGATGGTGGCAGAGAGGATGGTGGCAGAGAGGATGGTGGCAGAGAGGATGGTGGCAGAGAGGATGGTGGCAGAGAGGCAGAGGGCAGGAGGACACAAGGAGAAACATCAAAGTCAGCAAGGCGTGGGGATAAGGAAGAAGTGGAGTGCAGGGATGTAGGAGGTGCTGCTCGGTTGAGAGTGGTGATGTTGAAGGGGCGGTGCCACCTCCAGACGAATCCCAGGCGAGAAGGAGCCAGGGAAGGGAGGAGGGAGAAGAAGAGCAAGCAGTGGGACAGAACAACGTGATGGCTTGCTGACTAAAAAATCACTCACTCGCTCGCTCAATCACTCACTCACTCACTCACTCATTCACTCATTCACTCATTCGCTCACTCACTCGCTCGCTTACTCACTCACCCACTCACTCACTCACTCATTCACTCACTCACCCACTCACTCACTTACTCACCCACTCACTCATTCACTCACTCACTCACTCACTCACTCACCCACTCAATCACTCACTCACTCACTCACTCACCCACCCACTCACCCACTCACCCACTCACTCACGCACTCACCCACTCACTCACTCACTCACCGACCCACTCACTCACTCACTCACTCACTCACCCACCCACCCACCCACCCACTCACTCACTCATTCGCTCGCACTCTCACTCACCCTGCCAATCCAGTCTGCGAGTTCATCAGGGTTGGCGACCGTGGCGGAGAGGCACACGAGCTGGATGGACTTGGGGCAGTAGATCACCTGCTCGCAGCATGAGAAACGGGGAGGCGGGGGAGGATGGGTTTGTGGGTGGGTGGGTGGGTGGGAGCAGGGGAATTCTGTTACGTCTCTCACGAGGCAGGCACACGAGCTGGATGGACTTGGGGCAGTAGATCACCTGCATGCAGCATGGAAAACGGGGGTGAGGGTGGTTGGGTTGGGTGCGTAAGGGAGGGAGAACACGTGCTTGCAGCAGTGAAGGAGACGGTGGCAATCTGTGCATTGCATTGCAGAGTGGGAAACGACGCTTTAGGTAAATGGGTACCTGACAGTGTCAGGCTGACACATCGTGCACATAACATACATGGGCATAACCAGCACAGCCATCATCAATTCTCGCCCTTCATTGTCTCCACCCACCCACACAGTGCCTTGGGAGATGTCCGACAGGTAATGCACCTCGTCCAGCACCACTGGTGCATGCTGTGGCGGCTCATACAACCCCACATAACCTTGCTGTGCCAGCTCATAAAACCTATCGGGAGAAGTGAGCTATCTCACTCACCGTCTCCTCCCACACGGTGCCCCTCGAGATTTCCGAGAGGTAGTGCACCTCGTCTAGCACCACCGCCTGCTGTGCGTGCTGTGGCAGTCAGATCGTACAACCTCATCAGCTCGCCCTTTCACTTACAACCTACAGCAAGGCTTGGCTGCCCCTCCCACTCACCGTCTCCTCCCACACGGTGCCCCTCGAGATTTCCGAGAGGTAGTGCACCTCGTCCAGCACCAGCCTTCCAGTACATGTAGTGGCAACCAGTACCTTAGTGCAAGGCCAAGTGATGACACTCACCGTCTCCTCCCACACAGTGCCTCGGGAGATATCAGAGAGGTAATGCACCTCGTGCAGCACCACCGCCTCCAGTGAGTGCGGTGATACCCATTCCTACCATCCCCAGCACAGCACAGTTGCCCCTCCCACTCACCGTCTCCTCCCACACAGTGCCTCGGGAGATATCAGAGAGGTAATGCACCTCGTCCAGCACCACCGCCTCCACTCCCCTCAGCCTCTCCTCCTCCGCCTCCCCTGCGCCCATGCTGACGAGGTGGGGGGAGGGATGGGGGGAGGGGTGGGGGAAGGGAGATGAAGGGGGTGAGAAGAATAGCGGTGTCTCGGTTTTCAAGGAGGAAGAGGGGCAGAGAGCGGCGGGAATGGATGGAGAGGGGGGAGGAAGGAGATCTCAGAGAGCATGTCGGTATAGTCACACCTGGTGTAGAGCATGTTGCGCAGGATCTCGGTGGTCATGACGAGGATGGGCGCATCTCTGTTCACTGCCACGTCACCAGTCAGCAGCCCCACGTTGCCCTCCCCAAATTTCACCCTGCCATGCCACGTGGCAGCACAGCATTGGTTGGGGGAGGACGGGTGGGGGGGCGGGTGAAACAGGCACAAGGTAAGGACGGAGGCTTGCGACGGCGCAGAAGAGTAGGCGTAGGGCGGCAGAAGAAGAGGCGTAGGGCGGCAGAAGAGTAGGCGTAGGGCGGCAGAAGAGTAGGCGTAGGGCGGCAGAAGAGTAGGCGTAGGGCGGCAGAAGAGTAGGCGTAGGGCGGCAGAAGAGTAGGCGTAGGGCGGCAGAAGAGTAGGCGTAGGGCGGCAGAAGAAGAGGCGTAGGGCGGCAGAAGAAGAGGCGTAGGGCGGCAGAAGAAGAGGCGTAGGGCGGCAGAAGAAGAGGCGTAGGGCGGCAGAAGAAGAGGCGAAGGGTGGCAGAAGAAGAGGCGTAGGGCGGCAGAAGAAGAGGCGTAGGGCGGCAGAAGAAGAGGCGCAGGGCGGCAGAAGAAGAGGCGTAGGGCGGCAGAAGAAGAGGCGTAGGGCGGCAGAAGAAGAGGCGTAGGGCGGCAGAAGAAGAGGCGTAGGGCGGCAGAAGAAGAGGCGTAGGGCGGCAGAAGAAGAGGCGTAGGGCGGCAGAAGAAGAGGCGTAGGGCGGCAGAAGAAGAGGCGTAGGGCGGCAGAAGAAGAGGCGTAGGGCGGCAGAAGACGAGGCGTAGGGCGGCAGAAGAAGAGGCGTAGGGCGGCAGAAGAAGAGGCGTAGGGCGGCAGAAGAAGAGGCGTAGGGCGGCAGAAGAAGAGGCGCAGGGCGGCAGAAGAAGAGGCGTAGGGCGGCAGAAGAAGAGGGGCAGGGCGGCAGAAGAAGAGGCGTAGGGCGGCAGAAGAAGAGGCGTAGGGCGGCAGAAGAAGAGGCGTAGGGCGGCAGAAGAAGAGGCGTAGGGCGGCAGAAGAAGAGGCGTAGGGCGGCAGAAGAAGAGGCGTAGGGCGGCAGAAGAAGAGGCGCAGGGCGGCAGAAGAAGAGGCGCAGGGCGGCAGAAGACGAGGCGCAGGGCGGCAGAAGAAGAGGCGTAGGGCGGCAGAAGAAGAGGCGTAGGGCGGCAGAAGAAGAGGCGTAGGGCGGCAGAAGAAGAGGCGCAGGGCGGCAGAAGAAGAGGCGCAGGGCGGCAGAAGAAGAGGCGTAGGGCGGCAGAAGAAGAGGCGCAGGGCGGCAGAAGAAGAGGCGTAGGGCGGCAGAAGAAGAGGCGTAGGGCGGCAGAAGAAGAGGCGCAGGGCGACAGTAGAATAGAAAGCCTCCTGCGCCCTACGCCTCCTGAAGAGGCGTAGGCGTAGGGGGAAAATTCTTGGATTTCGTGCACTCTTGCCACCTGACAATGAACCTGAACTTAGATTGTCCCTCCTCCTCTGCGTATTGCACACCTGAAGCCTCACAGCAAGCAGCGCAAATCAACTGAGGCCTCACAGGCAGCAAGCAGCGCACCTGAAGTCTCGCAGCTTCTGGTTGGAGAGGGCTTTGAGCGGCGTGGTGTAGATGAGGCGCCCTCCCCGCGCCATGGTGGCTGCTGCTGCTGCCTCCCCCACGAGTGTCTTGCCGCTGCTGGTGGGCGCACTCACCACCACTGAGGAGCCTCGCAGAAAGGCCTCTATCGCCACTCGCTGCAGGGAGGTTGAATGTGGGGTTGAGGTTTGGGGTTGGGGTTGGGGTTGGGATTGTGAAATCAAGACAGTGCTGCCTCCCCCACGAGAGTCTTGCCGCTGCTGGTGGGCGCACTCACACACCACCATTCAGGAGCCTCGCAGGAAGGCCTCTATCGCCACTCACTGTAGGAGGGAGAGGGAGGTGTGGGGGTAAGGAGAGGGGGAGAGGGGGTTAGGGTTCAGAGGTGGGTTTGGAAAATCGGAATTCAGGGTTGAGGGTTTAAGGTGAGATTGGGGGTCAAGAGAGGGTGAGTGAAAGATTTAGGTCAGAGTTGAAAGGTGAACACACACCTGCCAGCGCAGGCCGGAAAGTCTTTCATTGGGCTACCAGAGGAGTGGCGGAAGTGAAGGAGGCGAAGCCAAGTGCTGGCTGGAATGCATTCTTGAGACGTCTCAAAAATACCCTTTTTACACGTGGCTTCTTTCATTGGGCTACCAGAGGAGTGGCGGAAGTGAAGGAGGCGAAGCCAAGTGCTGGCTGGAATGCATTCGGCACAACAAGCGTTGCAGGCAGCCCATGAAGGTTGCAGCCCATGAAGGTTGCAGCCCATGAAGGTTGCAGCCCATGAAGGTTGCAGCCCATGAAGGTTGCAGCCCATGAAGGTTGCAGCCCATGAAGGTTGCAGCCCATGAAGGTTGCAGCCCATGAAGGTTGCAGCCCATGAAGGTTGCAGCCCATGAAGGTTGGAGCCCATGAAGGTTGCAGCCCATGAAGGTTGCAGCCCATGAAGGTTGGCAGCACGGCAGTTGTTTCTTGCAGAGTGGCATAGCAAGGAGGCAAGGAAGGCGGAGGGTACAAAGGGCCCAACGGCTGTGATTATCTAGAAAAGGATCCAACGGCTGGCGCCATTCACCTGGAACTTGTCAATGGGGTGGTCAAACAGCCTCGCCAGATCACGAGCCGTGATCACCGCACCAGCACCTGCACCAGCAGCAGTGGCATACTGAGCTTGCTGCACTCGCATCTGCAGCTGATGCACTCTCTCGCTCATGCTCATCCCCTCCATCCCCATCCCCTCCACGTCCTCCTCCTCCTCCTCCTCTTCCTCCTCCTCTTCCTCCTCCTCCTCTTCCTCCTCCTCTTCATAGTCACTCTCCCCTACAATCACATCCAGCACCCCCTCCTCTAGCTCCTCTAGATCCTCCCCTCCTCCCTCCTCCTCCACCTCATCATCATCCATCTCGAATCGCGTCATACCTCCGCCAATCGCGGCGCCACCTGCGCCCCGCTCTCGCTGCTGCTGTAGCGATTCGAATCGCTCCATCAGCTGGTCCACCGTTCTAGTCACATTCCGCTCGTCCTCGCTGTAACCGCCTCCGTTATAAGCACTCGACGCGTTGTAAGCGCTTCCAAATTCGCTTGTCTCGTCGTCCCAGCCTTGGGATCTCCAGCCCTCCGATCCGTTATCAACTGATTCGCTACCAACTCCGCCGTTTCTGCGTGCCCCACCTCCCCTCTCCTTCCCCTTATCGCTCCGCTCTGCACTCCCCCGTATGCCACTCGTATTGGAAATCTCCCCCAGATCTTCCGCCGACCGCGCAAAATGCTTGCCCGCGCCATCCCCCCCACTCGCCTTCCGCGCTGAAAACCCTAATCCTTGCGCCCTCCGCAATCCCCCCCTCAACCCCAGTCCCTTGCTCCGAAGCCCATTCCATTCGTGCCTTAAAAATGTACCCTTCCCCGCGCCGCTTATGCACAGCCTGATTTGCGCGGAGCGTGGAAGCGCGCTGGGAGCGGCGGAAGGGAGGCGGAGGGAGGGGAGAAGGGGGAGGGAGATGAGGGGGAGAGAGCGGAACGAGGCGCAGGAGGCGGGGAGCTGTGGGGATCCTGACGCGAGACATGGCCGGGTGATGACGGAAGAGTTATTGCCGACGCGGGGATTCGGAACCGCGACGCATTGCGAGTGAGCGGAAGCTGCCATAGGAACGACGCGTTGCAGCTCCGAGGCAGGCTGTCAGAGAGTCCCTCGCCTGCTTCCGCGAAAAGAACGACTATTGGGATCTATTCTTCGTAATCCCGGGCAGGGAGCTAGTCGTAGCGCAGTAGCGTCAAACGCACATTCTGGAAAGATCGAGTTTAGACGTCGAACGCGACCAGCGATGCCCACACTCACCCTCTGTGGTTCATATATCGACCGGAATGGCAGAGAGGATGATTTGCAAGCAGGATGGATGGTCATCCATTCATGATCAGGGAGTGATTGGACCCTGGGTGCTGCTGAGGCAATTTCTGCAAACAAATCTGGACACATTTTATCTTTTAGAATAACGGTTTTGGGATCGCTTCCCGTAGCAATTTCGTTGCAGTTACCACCACTGCGTGTGCAATATTGAAGGACACTTCAGAGGTTGTGTCTTCTAGACGCCCTGAAAACGTTACTCAAATTCTCTAGGATACGCCCCCTCACACAGAAATGCCCAAGCCACGAATACACAGCAGATATTATTGTTTCGTACCTTTCCCGCACTTTTCCGACCGTTGAAGCAAGTCACTGTGAAGGTTCGCACCGCAGTGCATCTGACTCCACCGTTCGGTGACAGGCCCAAATCACAGACATATACCGTGCTAAACCGTACAAATCGCGTAGTAACTGCAACCAGCCCAATCTCATCTCATGCTCATCTGTTTTGAGCAAGCTTCTCACCTCGCCGCCTGTGCGCGGTGCAATGCAATCAACTCCCAACGAGCTTGTACTATCCAAGGCTTGTTGCCGCCATTAGCATTAGTTCCTAAAGTATATCACGTTGGTGCTCCTAGCAGCGGGACCTTGATCCGTTTTTTACCCGTAGCTCTATCTGTGCGACTGCCGCCCGCTGTCGTTCGAGTCGCTCGCGACATTCGTGAAAGTCGCGCGTTTTCGTCAGCTCTGTTTTTCGTTAACGACACCGAGTGGCGAGCGTCAAGCGATTGCAGCAACAATGCTTCCCTGCCGCGCGCTCTCTTCCTGCGCGCGGCTTCAAATGATCCTCTTTTCGCACGTCCCCCTGCGACTTTCTGCGGCCCGCTGGCGATCACCTCCGTCGCCGATCCCAACCGATCCGCACCTTGCACTAACCTCTGGTTTCTCGCGGCAAATAAGCACGCGCCTCTCTCAGTCTACCACAGTAGCAGCTGCTGCAGGTCGACCGAGTGCCGGCAATTCCGCCGCATCTTCAGGGAACGCACGAAAAAGTGCTGCTAGCGAAGGTGACAGCCAGCCTCCCCGCGTTAAACCCTCCGCCCGCCTTCGGCCGCAAGCCGTTACTTCCGCTTCAGCCGACTCTCACGCTACCCCCAATGCCAAGCCCGCGACCCGCCGGCGAACGCGCACACCTGCTGCTGGTGCTGCTTCCGGCGTGCCTGTAGCGGATGTGCCAGTAACGGGCGTCGGTGCTGTTACCGCGGAGGGCGCGACTGTAGCGGGCCCAGCAGCGTCCGCGGAAGCACCCGCGGGGGCACAGGCGGAAGGGGAAGGGGAAGAGGCGCAAGGAGCGCGGGGCGGCGGGGCGATCCACGTGATCACGGGGCCGATGTTCGCGGGGAAGACGACGGCGCTGCTGGCGCGCATGCACGCGGAGATGGGGCGCGGCAGGTGAGCGATCACTGATGGGGGCGCATGCGGTACGCAAAGGACGAGGCAGGTGAGCGAATGTCGACTGAGAGGCATACTGTACGCAACGTCACGCCTTTCTTACCAATCCAAAGCTTTCAGAATTCACGACCCGAAACCCGAAACCTAAAACCCAGCGTTGGATCTGCCAAGCCCAGCATTGGAACTGCCAAACCCTGGGAACCCAACGTGTGAGCGCGTGGCATGGCAGGCACGTGGTGATGCTGACGTGGCATCGGACACACGGTATGCGCACGCCCGTGCCTGACACCCCAAACACCCGAACCTCATCACCCAAACCCCAAACCCCAAACACCCGAACCTCATCACCCAAACCCCGAACCCCAAACACCCGAACCTCATCACCCAAACCCCAAACCCCAAACACCCGAAACTCATCACCCAAACCCCAAACCCCGAACACCCGAACCTCATCACCCAAACCCCAAACCCTCAAACACCCAAACACCAAAATTCTAGACACCCAAAGTCGTGACACCCATGCACCCAACACCCAAACCCCACACTCAATTCTGACTGCACTGTTGGCGTGTGGTGGTGGTGAAGTCAAAGGCCGACATGTGGTACGTACGCCCGAGCAATACCCCTAAAGCCAGCCATCATCCATACCCCGAACCCTGCAACCCCTACTTTTGAGGCGCCTCAAACTGTGTTACGCCCGAGCAATACCCCTAAAGCCATCATCCATACCCCGAACCCTGCAACCCCACTGTGTGAGCGCATTGCACCGCAGGCGCATGTTGATTGTGAAGTCGTGGGCCGGGCCGACACGTGGTACACCCCGCGCAAATATTATACCCTCCACCCAACCACCCAACAACCACAAACCCAAACACTGCAGGTGCGTGTTGGTGGTGAAGTCAAAGGCCGACACGCGGTACGCGCGGGACGCAGATGACTGGAACCACAAGCCTTAACTCTTAAACCCCAAACCCTGCAGGTGCGTGCTGGTGGTGAAGTCAAAGGCCGACACGCGGTACGCGCAACAAAGCTTGCACCCCCAACCTCTCAGACTCCATACCTCAAACCCATGTGTGTGTGCACCCCACACCCTGCAGGTGCGTGCTGGTGGTGAAGTCAAAGGCCGACACGCGGTACGCGCGGGATGCGGTGGTGTCGCACGACGGTGCTGCCATGCCGTGCCTCGCAGTGCGCTCCCTGCAGGAGGTGCTGGTGCAGGAGGGGCCGCACCGAGAAGCCTACGAGCAGGTGAGACCCGGGATCAGCCAGAAGTCTGGTAGAGGGGTTGCTGGCAGTCAGATACCTGACTGAGTGAGGGGCAGCCTCTCACCTTTTCCCTCGCCTTTCTTCTCCACCCTGTGCATTCGTGCCCGCCTTTCCCCCCCACTGTCATCCCCCAGGCAGCAGTGATCGGGGTGGACGAGGCGCACTTGATTCATTCACGGGCTGGTGGAGGTTTGAAAATAGGCCGCTGTTGAATGGACACTGCTTGAAAAAAGCCTAGAATCTCTCCCCACTCCCCCCTGCCCCCTGCCCCCATCCCCCAGGCATCGGTGATCGGGGTGGACGAGGCATCGGTGCCTCCCCTCTCTTCCCTGTGTCCCCATGGCCCCCTCCCCCACCCCCCCCACCCCTCCTCCCGCCCCTCCCCCCTGCCCCCATCCCCCAGGCATCGGTGATTGGGGTGGACTTTGTGCATTCCTGCCTGCTCACATGCTGCATTGGGGATGGGTGTTGGCACACACACACCACCACCACCACCCCTCCCCCCGGCCCCCTCCCCCCTTCATCCCCCAGGCATCGGTGATCGGGGTGGACGAGGCGCAGTTCATTCACGGGCTCGTGGAGTTCTCCTTGCGGGCGGCAGACCATGACGGCAAGACACTGTTCATCGCAGGCCTGGACGGCGACTTTCGGAGGTGTGTGTGCCGCGTTGCATTGCGCCATGCCTCACTCACTGCATTGCCCCATGCCTCACTGCATTGCCCCATGCCTCACTGCATTGCCCCATGCCTCACTGCATTGCCCCATGCCTCACTGCATTGCCCCATGCCTCACTGCATTGCCCCATGGCTCACTGCATTGCCCCATGCCTCACTGCATTGCCCCATGCCTCACTGCATTGCCCCATGCCTCACTGCATTGCCCCATGCCTCACTGCATTGCCCCATGCCTCACTGCATTGCCCCATGACTCACTGCATTGCCCCATGACTCACTGCATTGCCCCATGCATCACTGCATTGCCCCATGCCTCACTGCATTGCCCCATGACTCACTGCATTGCCCCATGCCTCACTGCATTGCCCCATGCCTCACTGCATTGCCCCATGCCTCACTGCATTGCCCCATGGCTCACTGCATTGCCCCATGGCTTGCCCCATGACTCACTGCATTGCCCCATGCCTCACTGCATTGCCCCATGGCTCACTGCATTGCCCCATGACTCACTGCATGGCCCCATGCCTCACTGCATTGCCCCATGCCTCACTGCATTGCCCCATGCCTCACTGCATTGCCCCATGCCTCACTGCATTGCCCCATGCCTCACTGCATTGCCCCATGCCTCACTGCATTGCCCCATGCCTCACTGCATTGCCCCATGCCTCACTGCATTGCCCCATGACTCACTGCATTGCCCCATGCCTCACTGCATTGCCCATGCCTCACTGCATTGCCCCATGCCTCACTGCATTGCCCCATGCCTCACTGCATTGCCCCATGCCTCACTGCATTGCCCCATGCCTCACTGCATTGCCCCATGCCTCACTGCATTGCCCCATGCCTCACTGTATTGCCCCATGCCTCTCTGCATTGCCCCATGACTCTCCGCATTGCCCCATGACTCTCCGCATTGCCCCATGACTCTCCGCATTGCCCCATGACTCTCCGCATTGCCCCATGCACTTGTGCCTGCCTTTCACCTGCCGCCTCTCTACTGCCTTTCTCACCTCTGTCTCGCTTCACAACACTGTGCCATTTCCTGTGCCCTACTGGCGTTTCTTCCCAAGCCCCTTGCACGTCTGTCTCCTCCCATTCAACGGCTTGCCTCCGCGTATGCTCAAGTGGCTTTTGAGTCGACTAAATAATCTCATATTTCCACAGATTTATTGCCCCTGTCACACTTCCAGCTGGTCACAACATCTCCGGCTCTTGCATCTGATGCCTTCTTTCCTTTGCAGAAAACGCTTTGGTGAGCTGCTGGATATGATTCCGCACGCCGACTCCGTGACAAAACTCGCCGCTCGGTGCGAGATGTGTGGGCGGCCGGCCTCGTTCACTCTGCGCAAGACGCAGGAGACGAAACTGCGGCTGGTGGGCGGCGCAGAGACGTACATGCCAGTGTGCCGAACACACTACCTGAGCGGGAAAAGTGTCGTGGATCTTACAAGAGATTTAGGGGCAATGCATGATTCGTGAAAGGATGATTCGACTTAGCACAGTACAGCTTATCATGTGAAGATTTGCCTTCTGTGAAGCGCGCCACCAACAATGAAAGTGATGGTTGAGTTTCCTGATGTACACTGCATGATATGCTAAGCTAAATTGGAATCTTCATTAGAATACACGGGTGCTATAATTTTCATATCTCAATAGAGCGCCCATAGCCCAGGGCTCAGGTTTGCAGTGTAATTTACCCTTCTATACTGATAAGAAGGCTAAGATTTTGAGTTAACACTGATGGGCTGGGGTATTTTTTTTGTGAATTAGTGTTACACTGATCTGTAAGTGTATCGTTGTAGGCCACACTGATGCAGTAGGGTAAGTTTCTACATATCGTAGATTACACTGAAGAGCGTACAAGGACCCCCCCCCCCCCCCCCCCCCCCCCCTCTCCCCTCCCCCCAAGGACTTGTCAGAGCGCGATTTCCGTCAATCACGCAAGTACCGAGTTTACCCTCCCGTCAGTACGTGCGTTGTCCGCAATCACGTGTCCGATTGGTCAGTTTGGAATAATTCCCTTGCCAGCAAGACACGCAATCCCACTTTGGCAGCAACTACAGTGTTGCTGCCTGTACTAAGTCCTGGGACTGGGACCACATTCAGATGGTCGGTGCTTGGAGATGCAATCAGTGTCACCGACCGAGGCGCTTGGGGTGTTTCTGTCCCGAACCATTGCCGTGTTGGTTCGGCAAGCTCAGCTAGCAAGCAGTATCGTGTGACACCGTCATTCCACCACCACCCCAAAGTGCCTCTTGTTTTAACCACTCAATCTAGCAGCGGAGCGACCACCACCTTGTAGCCATGGCTGCGCCTGTAGACCTGGACGCTAGCAATGCCGATGATGGCGACCCTTCTTGTAGCTATAGGCCTAGGACTGGCCTCGATTTTTTGCGTGGCCATGTTACCGAACCTGCACCTCGCCCTTTGTCTGAGCCCTCCGATGACAGCGAGGGGTGGCAATTTCCTGTGCGCAAAGCTGTGTCACGGTCACCACCGCCTGAGCAGGAGCTAGCGTCAGACGACGCTGAATTGCAACGTCCCACACGCATTGAGGCGGACCCCGTCGTTCACGATGACGTTGAGACGACGGACATCGTCACCGAAGCCCCAGAGTCTTCTAACTCGGCAGCGCTGAAACGACGCCGCTACACGCAGACGACTATTGGGTTCGGCGCCGGCACGCCGCTCGTGAAACCTCCACCTCCGCCACCTCCCGCTGTCACTCCTGCGCCATCACCTCTCAAGCTGACTGCTGCTGAACGTGCTGAGGCGAAGTTCCTGGAAGCACAGAGAAACTATATTACGAAATGGCTCCCGATGTTTGATTGGTTGTTGCTCGACAAGGGCGATGATGGCTTGCCTTGCTTGAGGTGCAGTGTGTGCAGTGAACACGGGCCAGACAACGCACGATACGGGAGGAATGGAAGCGGCGGACGCGACTTGCAGCCAGCGTCGATGCGCGCGCACCAGGCAAGCACTCGCCATGAGGAGTGCATCGACCGTCAGAATGGGCTCCTCGACAAGCTGGCAGCGCAGAAGAAAATTGATGACTATGAGAGAGCGGACACGGAGGGCGCGCGGGTGATCAGGCTCATGCGGAGCATACAATTTGTGTGCGACGAGGACGCACCAATCGCTATGTTCCTGCGGCTTGTCGAATTTATGGCCAGGGAGGGTGTGCCTGACATTCCTCAACAAGGCTACGGTGTTTACATCACGGAGTGAGTTATGTGTTCATTCTTTTTTGGGTTTTTTTTTTTTTTTTTTTTTTTTTTTTTTCCACGATGCGGTGCCTAATGTTTCTATGCGCATCTTGCAGGTACGGGTTCAAGGAGATGGTGAAGGCGATGAGCACTTACCAGCAGCAGCAACAGATGATGTACATCCACGCGTCACCTTGGGTCGGCATCAGCTGCGATGAAAGCACAGACAGAGCGCGCGGGAAACACCTCGTGGTGTTTGTGACCTTCTTGAAGGACAGACAGGTTGCGACCGAGTTTCTTGCTCTCCTTACCATGCAGAAGTGTGACGCTGCTTCAATCTTCACCGTCTTGCTGAGCCACCTAGAGACTGTCGGTCTGGATCTGCAGAGGATCGTCGCCATCAGCACCGACGGCGCGGGCGTGATGGTTGGCACTGAGCGGGGGCTCGTGGTGCGTCTCCGTCAGCGCATTCCTCATCTCGTCGGCACGCATTGCATCGCTCACAGGTAAATGGTGTTCAAATTATGTGACATGCAGTTATACCCGCATTTGTCTACATTACTAACCGATCTGTGTTTACCTGTGCAGAGAAGTTCTAGCGGTGAAGGAGTCGGCGCTGAAGTTCAAAGATCTTGACATCGTCGACGCTGCACTCCGTGGGCTTGGAGATATCGTGACGAAGTCATCCGTCTGGTACGAACGGTTCAAGGAACTTCAGCAAGAGATTCACAAAACAAGCCTGGAGCACCAGGGCCTGTTCGACGTGAGATGGTTGTCCCGTGGAGATGCTGTTCAGCGCCTATGCAGGGTCCTTGGGGCAGCTATTGTGGTTTTCATGGCCGCCACGGTGAAGTCACTGAAATTTCACTTCTGCGTGTACTTCTTGGCGGATCTTCTAGCGGAGATCAACGCCCTAAACCGCTTTTTCCAAAGAAGGAAAGTGAGTGATGCGTTTAGTGTTGCTTTCCATTGTATTGTAAAATTTTCAAGAATGTCAAATATCTCAACGAAACCTTACTATTGTTTCCCGCCTCAATCTCAGGTTTACATCACGCTCGTGCACCAGGCGGTGGACCGCACGATTGGCTGCATCAGGCTGCGCTACGTGGGTACGACAAATCCTTCGGTGGGGGAGACAGCAAGCTGCTGACGCCATTTATCGCACGGATGGCGAACGGGAAACGAAAGATTAAAGTGGACGGCGTCGATGCGGATGGCGAGCCAACATCGCATGAGTTCGAGCTGAGCGAGGAGCCGCTGAAAGGACACAAGTACGGCGGATCTCTGGCCGACTGCATCAAGCTGTGCAAGGCGTTTGCGCTTGAGGTGGCGACAAATCTGCACAACCGCATGTACAGCCTGAAGGAGATGGAGGGCAGCAAGCTGTACAAGGTGGAGTCGTGGCCAGATGCGACAGAAAAACGGGAAAGACGGGTGGTGCAGTGGCTAGATGCCAACGCGCGTGTCTTCAAGAACAGGCTGCCAGGTGTGTATTTTCTGACGTTGCAGTCACACGTAGTTGGTTGCGATGTTGGTTGTTGCCTTGTTGGTCACTGCTAAACGAGCAACTGTATTGGTTGTATGTTTACGTGGCAGGCTTCAACCACCGTGCGGCAGAGCTTGAGCTGAAAAGCTTCTGCCACGTCATGTCGCGCCACTACGAGGATGACGACTTCTACAAAGGGCTTGCCAAGATGATGAAGACCAAAGAGTGGCCTCGCAGCTACCCCAACCTGATGTCCATGTGGCAGGCGCTTGCAGTGATCCAGCTAAGCACCGTGGAGTGCGAGCGTGGATTCAGCCGGCAAAATGTCATCAAGAGCTGGATGCGCACGTCGCTGGGAGACGCCCGTCTGTCCGAGCTGATGACTCTCAACATGCTGGACTACGAGTACAACTGGCCGGATGTGGTGGAGATCTGGCGGAAGCAGAAGAAGAGGAGACCCGCGAAAACACCTGCCCCGCACAAGCCCTACGCAGGAAACGGCAACACAAAATTGGAGTCTTCTGATAGCGAGGATGAGCATGCAAGTGATTGAATGACTATAAATTTATTGTAAAGGTTTGTGCGTAACATTTACAGACTAAGGGAACTACTGTAAGTGTACGGGAAAAACCCACACTGATGCTCCAGGGTAAAATTTCCAGGAGATGATGTTACACTGCTCTATCAGTGTAATGAAGAAGGTCACACTGCTCAAAAGGGTTTCTAATAATGCTACACTGCCAATCGTGAGTTGGCCAAATCCAAAACGAAGCCCTGCCATAGCCCATTTTTCAAGCGTTTTAACAGAGCACCCGGGGTCGCAGATACGGGGAATTACGGTAGTTTTGTGGACTGATTTATCACTGATTGGGAAGAGCAGGGCAGCGCCTTCCCTACCCCCCTACCTTCTAAGGGTGTTTTTATAATTCTCAAAAGAAAACATATAGGAGATCTTTGGTCAAAACCCCGTTGTGAATCCAGGAAGAGGAAGGCGCGATCTACCTCAGCGCCGCGAAATACGCCGACACCATCGCCAAACGCTTCAGACTCTCCCGACCGCCATCTCCACGCCATATCGCTACACCACCGGAAACCACAAGGAAAGCTCCGCTCTACTCAAACCCGCTGGCATACTACCAACGAAAACTAGGATGTCTGCTCTTCGCAGCCGTCACCTGCCGACCGGATCTCTCGTACTCCGCAAGCCAACTCGCTACCTACCTCAAGAAACCTGAAGCAGAGCACATGGCGGAGCTCGACCGCGCACTACACTACCTCGTCAGCACCCCGACGATCGCCCTAACCTACTACAAGACCGGAACTACAACGCCTAAGCTAATCGGCTACGTCAATGCAGATCACGCCGGCGACTCTGACAACAGGCGCTCACGCACCGGCTACATCTACCGACTTGAGCCTATCGGGTCCATCTCATGGCAGTCGAGCAAGCAGGAACTAATTGCTCTCTCCTCAGCTGAAGCAGAATATATTGCACTCTGCTCAGCCACCAAGGAAGGGCTTTACCTTCGCGAACTGCTGGAAGAGGCGAAACTAGCCCAGTTACCCAGCTTCTCCCTGTTCTGCGACAGCCAGTCTGCAATCCGCATAGCCAACAAAAACGGATTCGCAAACAGAACGAAGCACATCGCCCTGCGATATTTCTTCGTGAAAGACGAGATCGAGAAGGGGAGACTCGAGGTGTCCTACTGCCCCACATCCGAGATGGCAGCCGATTACTTGACCAAGAAGCTCGGAAAGCAAAAGTTCGAGTACTGCATGCTGCTGACTGGACAAGGCCACGTCATCAGCAACGATACTCCAGAAGCGAAGGGGAGTGTTGGAAACAAGTGATTTAAGCGCTTCTGCTGTGTCGAAACATCAAGTCGTAAACGAAGCGAAGCACTAACGAAACATCAGCGAGTCAACCATCGGAGGTTGACAACTGAAGCAACCGCTGGAGGTTACGCGAAGGTCAAAGGTCAGCGACCTTTGACTTGACAAATACAGCGCGACAGCAAGGACAAACAACTGACTCGATCAGAGCAGTTGCCCGAGTCGTCACTGTATCGAACCGCAACAGCAACAGTAAAACATTTATTAGCTGTATCTCTTCATATTCCTTGTACTCTTATAAAACCTTGTATCCTCTTGTTTTAATCAATCTACTTTGCCCTCACATACCAGCGCAAGGTGGTTCACAGACTTATCATTAAACGCTTCCGCTATTACATTGTTTCTACTCAGAGTTTAGTCCTGCAAAAGATCCTAAGGGCTTTTCTCAGCCCAACATTGTTCTGCATTATAGAACGCATCTGGCATGTGGCTGCTTTCAGGCTCCAGGATGCAAACACAGGAAACAACATACCCCCATGACCAAATGCCCTCGACGAAAAAACATACGGTAGGTGTATTTTATTATGCACAATTCAATTGTGGATACATTCACGCTAGATGTAGCGAGAAAGTTGGTGGCGGGTGGTGTCGAGGAACCGTGGTCTCGCACAGTCCATCACAGGGAATTCACCGAGATCACGAGTCACGAGTCGCAACATAGATCAGGAATTTATTTCTGATCATAAAACAAGAAACATGCCAGAACCCCCCTTGGTGACTACTCTCCTCTCGGACAACACCTTCAGGCACTAAGTGCGCCGCTTGTCGTGCACTGCTGCAACGACCCCGGCGAATCTTATTCTTTAGGGAAGCATAAGCTTCCCATTGCTTGCTGCAGACATCAAGGATGCAGGTAACTGCACTGCAGCCAAACCTCCCGCCGGTTCCCTTCCAGTCGCGCATTTCCTCTCAACACATTCACCTCAAAGCTTGCACCCCTTATTCAGTCGCCTGCGATACGCACGAGTCCGTCCCAAAGTCCCAGTTCTGCTGCACCAGGAACTTCATTCTGTTGAGCCCCACGAGGTTGTACTTTGCGTTCTTGCCCTTCTTGTTGCGAACCTTTTTAGTCGTCCCGTAAGTGTAGCTGCACTTATCCGCGTTTTCTTCCTTATCCGCATCGAGCCAGCCAGTGGAAGCGTCAGGATCCGTCGCAGCTTCCGCAATCTCGTGAGCGATTGTCGAAATCGTCGCGTCAATCGCAGGATTCGCGTTGGGCGAAAACCTCTGGCCCCCGCAGTTTTGAGGGCACTTGCCGTGGTGACCCACGAGGGAATACGCGACAGCGTCCTGATCGATATAATCCATAGTGTGATACCCGCAGTATTCTGTGCAAAAGCCAGGGACTTTCACGTCCTTGCTGGTAAGAAGCAGGTAGATGCCGTTGGCGTCGTACGGCAACGGCTTTCCGTCGCCAATCTTACTCTTGACAACTGTGATAAGATGAGGGGCGAGAGATTAGAAGGATTTAGACAACCAACTGACTCGTGTTGAGCAATGTCGGAAAACGAACGGGATACACGCAAGTGGAAGGAATATAGGCCCGTTGCGAGATTCAGAACGCACCTTCCCAGGGCGTGTTCTCGCCAAAAATTCTTCCGCGAGACCCTTTGTCGTAGATGACTTTCGCGAGGTTCACCTGGGAAGATGGACATTGGGCTTAAAACAAAAGAATCAGAACCATGTCGCGAGCATTTCCAGGCTCGCAGCTAGTCAAGCGTTGATTCTTCACGTTCGGGTTCACAAAACGTGTAAATAACGAACCCTGGAACTTCCGCGATCTCGTGGGCGATAGTCGAAACCATCACGTCGAGCCACGGCTTTCCGTTGGGCGAAGTCTGATTCGCCCCGCAGGCTGCCGGGCATATCCGTGATGGCCGACGAGAGAATACGCGACTGGCTTCTTCCCGAGATGATTCATCGTGTGCCACCCACAAAATTTCTTGCAAAAGCCAGGGATTTCCACGTTGTTGCCGGCGAGAAGCATGTAGATGCCATTGGCGTCGTAGGGGAACGGCTTTCCGTCGCCAATCTTGCTCATAACAACTGTGATAGAAGAGGAGCATGAGATAAAGTCTGATTGTGAATAGGTGGTGCAACACAGTAGTGCAGAAGTAGGCACGTGGTGTGAAGTAATGTCGGCAAACGAACGGGAAGCAGGTAGTACTTATACCGAAAGAAAGACCCGTATGCTGAACAAACAAAATCACACCTTGCCAGGGAATGTTGTCGCCAAGTTTCTTCCCGTGAGACCCGTAGTCGTTGACTACCTTTGCGAGCTTCACCTGGTAAGGGCAAGGTGTGGAATTCGGAACATTTTCCGTGAAATCCAGCTCGGTGAATCTCGTTTCGTTTCAAAAGGAGAGTTAAATTATATAGCGCGTTCCAGCTCATTAGTTTCTCTATCTCCTTCTATCGCTACGCTCTCTAATATATTCCTTCATGGTGCGGTGAGCGTGGAACGAACACGCATAGATTTCCGTCGTCGTTGATATTCGCGTTCGTATACTCGCCTTGGCGTGCGGCGTTAGTGAAGGGCGCTTATTAATCTAAGTTGAACCTCTCTTGATTTCCCTCCAGTTACGTTCTCGGACCCAAGGATAGGGCGTTTGGTAATTTATTACCACTCGTCTGAGGACCCTTGTGAGGTGACCCCGAGACGAGGGATTTAAGGAAGGGGCAATTTATTTTAATTTGTGGTACCTTATAGAGACGTCGTAGAGGATGAGTACAGAGGAGGCGAACGTGGAGGCCGGTAATTTGCGCGCCCTAGAGGAGGATCTCGTGGCTCGTCATTCTCGTGGTGAGATTAGTGATATCGAATACGAGCTAATGTTGGAGGGATTGCGCTCGCGTCGGCGTCGTGAGCACCCTTCGCCACGTGTAGAGAATGTTGAGCAAGTTGCGGGAGGTACTAGTGCGTGGGATATGGCTGTCGATGGCGGAAATAGCGATGACGAGGAGTTTGATGGGCTGATGTCGCGTGGGGTCCTGCGAGGACCAACTCGGTTTAGTACGGCTAGCGTTGGCGGTGTACAGGAGCGTGTTCATCGTGCAGCAGCGTCACGAGAGCATGCGAATGTAGGACGGCGGAGCGTTGCTGGAGGAGGAATTGCGGAAGAGTTCGATAGTGAGGCTATGCCGGGCGTTACCCCGATTGGATCGATGTCGAGGGACGAGGGAATAGCCCCCAACTATGGCTACTTCAGATTCACTCCAGACAAGATCGTTGTCACTAGGCCGTTAGAAGGACGTCACGACCTGTCGACGTGGACAGAATCAATCGAGCCGCAACTTGAGATCGCTCAGCTAAAGCGATTCATAGATGGCACCACCCCCATTCCACCAGCGCGTGCGCTTGCGCATCTCTCTCAGTTCCGCGCGATGCAGTTGCTGACATTCACCACCATTTCCCGATGCTGCTCCCCAACCATACAGATCGCCCTTAAGGCGTGTCGCATGAAGGTCGATGCCGGCTATCAGGCATGGCAGTTTATTATGCGCACGTACATGGCGAAGGACGATCTGTACATCGGTCAATTAGAGCAGGCGCTCACTAACCTCGAGATGGGAGAGCACGAGTCCGCTACGTCCTATTGCAACCGTGCGCAGCAGATCCTAGTGAACCTGAGGATGGCCGGCGTAGATTACTCGCAGGCGTCGTACATCACTCACGTTGTGAAGGGGTTGCCGCAGCAGTACAACCTCTTACGCAGGATGCTGAAGTTGCCGCAGGTTCGCAAGGAGTTGGACGAGGACACCCTCGTTAGCTACATCATCGAGGAGGAGTGTACGCTGGCGGCAGAGGGACGAAAGGACCAATTTCTTCCCCAGGCTAACCAGGTCTTTACCAAGAAGGGTAAGCCCCAATTCCAGCAGACTTCATTCCCTTCCCCTCCCACTACGGCACAGCAGCAGCAGCCTAAGAATGGGGGTGGGCTTGGTGGGGGAGGGGAGAAGTGGAAAGGGGGTAAGGATGGCCAGCCGAAGGGGGGGAAAGGGGGCTTCAAGGGGAAGTGCTATGTGTGTGGACAAATAGGGCATGTTGCTAAGTACTGTCAGCAGCGGGCGGATAAGGAGGCAGACACCGGTGGAGAGGGTTCTGGAGGTAGCAGCGGAAAGGGGGGTGATGGCTCTAAGGGGAGCGAGCAGTCATCATGTGCGATGGTGAAGCCAGTTGTGGAGCAGACTCCTCTCGTTGTGCTAGAGCCTGAGGCCGGGGAGGGCTTACAGGCTGTTGCAGCTGCTGTGAAGGCGAACCCGAGCGTCGTGCTGCTTGATAGCGGATGCTCCCACCATCTCATGGGAGATCGTTCTGCCTTTGTGGAGATGAGCAGCGGCGGCAGCATTAAGCAGGTTACCGGCTTCAACGGCGCCCTTCAGGAGGTGCAGGGGCGAGGCACAGTCGCTCTTCTTGGGGAGGGGGGCAGGCGTGTCTTGGTGCCGGACGTGCTGTACGTACCAGGAGTGCAGGCGAGTCTTCTCTCTGCTGGGCAGCTGCGTGATAGTGGTGTGCAGCTGCTGGATGCCGGGGATGTGACTTTGCTGCGGGCACCAGATGGATCGCTCCTTGGTCGTGCGGAGTTCAAGGGGCGTGTTCTCTGCACGAACTTCCAGCCGTGTTCGACGCAGCAGCAGGAAGGCGAAACGGTGGCACTTCGTACCTTGGCGACGGGCGTACGGTCTAAGGGGGACCTGTGGCATGCGCGTATGGCACACGTTGGTATTGATGCCATCGAGCGCACAGCGGCTCACGGGTCAGTGACGGGCTTGGATTTGGAGAAGGGGGGCAAGTCAGGCATACCTTGTGTCTCCTGTGTTGGGGGAAAGATCACTCGTCATACCTTTCCTTCTGTAGGAGAGGAGGAGGATGAGTTGCTCGGGGTGGTGCATGCTGACCTGTGTGGCCCTTTCCGTGAAGCAGCTAAGGACGGCAGCCGCTACTTCTTGGTGCTGAAGGATCGCAAGACGCGATATGTCTGGGCCTACCCTTTGGCCCAGAAGAGTGATGCGCTGGCGGCGTTCCAGAAGTGGCTCCCGATGGCAGAGCGACAGTGCAAGACCACGGTGCAGGCGCTGCGCACTGATCGGGGTGGCGAGTTCCTGGGGCACGACTTCACGCTCTTCCTCGACGGTAAAGGCATCATCCATGACCTCACATGCCCGTACACGCCGGAGCAGAACGGGATGGCCGAGAGGGAGATGCGCAGCATTGTGGAGGCGGTGCGGACGATGTTGCTGCACATGGGTGTACAGCATCACTGGTGGCACCTGGCGTTGGCTCAGGCCGTCTGGGTGCGCAACCGCGTGGAGCACGCCTCACTACCCTCTGGTGTGACGCCGTACGAGCTCGCCTTCCGACGCAAACCTGATGTCAGTATGGTGCGTGTTTGGGGCTGCATGCTGCAGTACATGGTACCACAGTCGCAGCGTGGGGGGAAGCTGGCGCCTAAGGCTCGCTGGGGGTTGCACTTGGGTGTGTCAGCTGCGAGCAAGGGCTGGACCGTGCTGGACTTGGAGTCCAACCGCCTCATCACCACTGTGGAAGCTGTGTTCTATGAGACCATGTCCCTAGCAGGATGGAAGGCTTGGCATCAGCAGGAGCATGGGGGGCGTTCGATGCCCTATGAGCCCCTTCCCTCACTCTTCCCGATCACTCTCGAGGAGGCGGAGGAGGAGGAGGAGGTGGTCGCACCTCCTGCTATGCCCTATGTCCCTACCTCGGTCCCCACCCCACCTCCGCCTTCAGTCTACCCTCGTGTGATTCCCCCTGCCCCGCCTTTTTCCTCCTCACCCCCCTTGGCTTCCCCTCCTCCTCTTGTTATTCCATCTCCCCTTCCACCCTCCATCCCTCCTGCACCTGCTCCGCCCTCTTCTTCGTCTTCCACGGCGCCGCCCGTTGGTGAGGGGGGGATGGAGGTGCCACCGTCTGTGGAGATCACCGACGGGCAGCGCCTTGAGACTGAGCAGCTGCAGGACGAGAGCAGTATGGATGGAGTACAGCAGAGTGGGGGGCAGGAGACAGGGGAGCAGCAGACAGGGGAGCAGCAGATTGGGGAGCATCAGACAGGGGAGCAGCAGATTGGGGAGCAGCAGACAGGGGAGCCGCAGACAGGGGAGCAGGAGATGTGGGGAATTAGAGATGGTGGTCGTGTGTTGGTTTCTGGGACGACCACTGCACCACTGCGTCGCTCCACTCGCATCACTCGTGGTGTCCCGCCTGTTCGATACGCTTGGGCTGTAGTGGTTGAGCCAGCGGGCTTGGATGACGAGGAGGAGGACGAGGAGTGGACTAACCTGGACCCGGACGTGGCAGCTGATCCTGAGAGGCAGTGGGACATAGCGAAAATGACAGTGAAGGAGACCTTGGGCTGCTGGAAGGGAGACAAGGTGAAGGAGGCGATGGATGAGGAGATGCGGAGCTTGATTGAGCAGGGGACGTGGGAGTTGGTTCCGCGTCCGCCAGGGGTGAATGTGATGAAGAACCGCTGGATTTTGAACACCAAGTTCCGACCTGATGGGATAGTGGAGCGTGAGAAGGCGAGGCTGGTGGTGAAGGGGTTCACGCAGGTGGCAGGGGTGGACTATGAGGAGACGTACGCCCCTGTGGGAAGCTATGTGACGGCGCGTGTGCTTCTGGCGATTGCAGCTGCACTTGATTTGGACCTGATGCAGCTCGATGTGAAGAACGCGTTCCTCCATGGCGTGCTGGACCGAGACCTTTACATGGAGCAGCCGAGCTACTACGAGGATGGGACTCCTCGTGTCTGTAAGTTGGTGAAGAGTCTGTATGGGCTCAAGCAGAGCCCGATGCTATGGTATGAGGCCTTGGATGGGGTGCTGCTTGGGGCTGGATGGAAGAAGAGCAAGGTGGATGAGGCTCTGTACTTCAAGACTGATGCTGAGGGGGAGATGTGCTGGCTGCTGGTATATGTGGATGACCTGCTTGCTGCCAGCCGCAGTCAGAGCATGCTAGCGGAGCTGCGTGACCTGCTGCAGAGTGCCTTTCAGCTGCGGGAGATTAGCCCTGTGGAGAAATATCTGGGGTTGCAGCTGATTCGGGACAGGCCCACGAGGAGGCTGTGGCTGCACCAGGGGGCCTATGTGGACAAGGTCCATAGGCGCTTCTTTGACGGGGAGCAGCCGCTGCGAGTGCCTCGCACCCCTCTTTCCTCTGACCCTTTCAGTGTGCAGACCTTCGAGGATGTGGGATGGCAGTCTCGCCAGGAGGAGGAGTACAGGCAGAAGGTGGGATCCTTGCAGTTCGCGGCCTGTACCACCCGTCCCGAGATCTCGTTCGCCTGCAGCAAGCTGGGGTCGGGCCAGACTGTGCGGAGTGATCAGCACTGGAAGGAGTTGGACCGGTGCTTGACGTACTTGGTGGGGAGCAGGGATGTGGCGCTGGAGTTTGGTGGTGGGCCGGAGTCCTTGGAGCTGGTGGGCTACGCCGATGCTGATGATGCAGGGGACAAGCAGAACAGGACCAGCACAGGTGGCTATGTCTTCGTGCTCGGGGGTGCTGCTGTCTCATGGGCGAGCCAGCGGATTCGTTGCGCCACCCTTTCCTCCACTGAGTCTGAGTACGTTGCTGCTGTGGAGGCTGGGAAGGAGGCGCGCAGGCTGCGCTTCCTGCTGGCAGAGTTTCAACTGCTGAGGAGTGAGGAGCCCACGACTCTCTTTGTGGACAACTCCTCCGCCATTTCAGTGGCAGGTGGCATGGGGCTCAAGGGGAGCCTCAAGCACATGGAGCGTCGTCACATGTGGCTGCAGCACATGGTCAAGCGCAGGAAGCTGCAGCTGCAGTACATCCCTACGAGCGAGCAGCCTGCTGACTACCTCACAAAGGCATTGCATTTCCCCGCCTTCAGTCGTTGCTTCGAGGCTGTGGGGCAGGTGCGGCTCTCGAGTGAGGGGAGTGAAGACCTAGACACTCCATGATGTGGATGGTGCCATGGCCTATCCATGGCTGGTGCGGTGCGTGTTTACACTTTGAGCGTTTTTCGTTTGTGTGTATCCCTTTGTTTTGGTGTGTATGTGTGTATGCATGCCCTGTGATTATAAAGGGCCTTGCTGTAGTATGGCAGGGGAGTGTTAGAGGGCCCTACGACAGCAAGGGCCCTCGATGACCTTTGACTTGGCAGGTCGGCGCCTAACGACTGAGTCTACTCGGCACCGACGCACGAGTTCGGTGGCGGTCATTAGTGACTACGGGTGACTGTGAGCTACTGCAGCGAACTCGGCGGAATCGGTGCTAGGAATGACGAGTCTTGGGGGTCGTAGGTGCCTTGCTTGTGAGGCACCCTGCTCACTTGCTGTGTTGGCAGGAGTAGCGTGCACGGTGAGACATTCCGGTGCCGAGTTGGGTTGGAAATGTGCGGGGCGCGTTCACCCACCTGCACAGCACTTTCGTGTGGGTTGGGTTACTCGCAGCGCCACGCAACAATTGTGCAACTCTTGCTTGCCTATATATGTTTGTGTTTGCTTGTGTGTTTGATAATTGATATTGCAATTCTACTTGGCCCAAATGCTACTTCAATTCTCACAAAGTCCTTAGAGGCAAACGCTACCAAAACTCTACCAAGTTGCTGGCGCAACATCATTCCCATAGCAGAGACTCTCTCGCTATCGCTACGCTCTCTAATATATTCCTTCAGATTTTGCGGAATTTTAAGACATTTCGAGCAACTCCAACTTGCCTCAGTCTGTAAAATCTACACGGGAGAAAAATAAAACGACATACCTCTTTGCTGACGGTTTTCGTAGTCCCGTCTGATGCTTTGGAGTAGTATTTTGAAGTCGTCGCCCACCAGTTGCTCACTTTCGGATCCCCGGCTTTCCCCTGCTGTTCGGAGCCTCCAAGGCTCAGCGACCGAATGAAATTTTCGATCACATCCTGCCCGATTCCCGCTGGCCAGAAGCCATAGTAGATTATGTACACGTTCAGCGTCTCGCCGCTCATCACAGGGCCACCGTGGTATTCGATGGGAGTGGATGACGACCCGTTGGTTGCGCTTCCTTCTTCGCGTCGCTCGTCATCGAATCTGGGCTTCGTTTCGAACAGGTGCAGCGGAGGCTCAGAGCCGCGGTCGACAACGTCTGTCAATTTTCGTTCACGGTCGTTCAGCTGTCGCTGACGGAGGTACTCGTCGTGCACCTGTCGCGTCCGAGCGACGCGCACCCGGCCCGCAAATGCGGGGGGGAGCAACGATAAGCAGACGAGCACCATCGAGAGAGCGAGAAGCAGGGAACTGGGGAGTTTCTCCATATCTGGGGGTCGGTAAGAGTTGTCGCTGATAGCAATACCTGCACTTGTAGTTTTCGATACTATCAGTGGTAATGAGCAGCTTTGGCACGGACTGAGAAGGTGGATTATATTATGCCTTTCAGCATGACCACGTTCTCTCTCAAACAGAAAGGAACGATAACGCACGCTGCTGCACCCACTAAAAGTCCATAATGAGAAGCTCCGTGTGAGTCTCGTCGCGTCTTTTCCGTAGAGCGACGTCCCGCCATGGCAGGAGTGCCTGGCATTTCAACAACTACTTGGATGTCCATGTGTTTCCCCGAAAGTCTGACGTTCACCGTGTTCAAGCTCTTCAATAACAATAATGACTGAGTTCGTCGGTGCTACTTTGGTGTAAGGGTGTACAGGGGTATCGTAAGAATTTATTACGGTTCCAAGCGGTCTTTGCGCGCTTAGCAATAATCCCATTCTCCCAGTGGAAAAGCGCTGAACGCATCACATGGGGCGATCGATCGTCAAACATTGATCCTCCACCGCACTGGAAACACAATCATTCCATCTAAAACTTTCTAAACTGTTTGTAAACCTGCTAAACAACGATTCGGCGCAGGATCCATCGTGATTTGTGACGCGTCCTGGGAATGTACAACAACATCCGCACATATACACCAGGCTTATATCGAATTTATGAGCCGTGAAACTGACTTGACACTTACATATATTTACGGTATACTGTGTTTATCTGGCGCCTTTAGAACTAGGAAAATATTGGATAGAGCCACATGATCGCTCAATCGGTTGCTCCACATGTAGCAGTGCCAGATGGTTCCACTGGAAGCATGTCATACGGGCGAGTCGTGCTCTTGCCGTGCCTTGTTTAAATCCGGGGTGAAATGGTGCATTTATTGGAGCTTCATAAGCCTACGGGTCTTAACGCTCATCACCAGTCACTTGGGGTAGTTTGCCTCAAGGGGTTGCTCCGAAAATCATACAGCACTCAAGGATAAAATGAAGGACCAATCTGTGAAGAGTGAGTTGATGCAGCCCTCACTGGTGGTGGTGATGACACTGGTAGAGTATCTCCCTCGAAAACTGGCCATTCATGTTGCTTCTGCTGTTGCTGCTGCTGCTGGTGCTGCTGGTGCTGCTGCTGCTGCTATTGCTGCTGACAATCATTCTCATACTGCCGCTGCCGCTGCTGCTGCTGCTACCTACTGCTGACTCTCCTCCTGATGATGATGTTGAACCTGCTTGCGTTGCCGCCACCGCCCTAGGTACATACGAATGACTCTATACAGAAGGCAGACGAGTGCAACGACGAAAGCGAGGCACACTATGGTGATGATAAGAGAGGCCCACCAGGACATGCCACCACAGTGAACACACACCATGACTCCACCATAACTCGGATATGCTGCAGCAGAAGGAGCGACCGCAGATGCGGCAGAACGAGCACCACAGGTGTTTAAACAAGATATGCACAGCAGGAGCAGGACGAGCCAGACGGATGCCATGCTTCCAGTAGAACCATCTGGCACTGCTACAACTAGAGCAACCGCTTCAGCGCAAGTTTGTAAGAGACTCCCCATGAGGCTTCATCCCCAACTATTTGAAACGGCGTCAGGTATTATTGTATCAAAATACTTCGTGAAAAAAGGCACAAAAGTTCCTGTAAGGAGCGCCGGAAGAAAACGCAGGTAAGGAACGAGAAGATGGTGCGTTGTTATCCAGAAATATCCGAAAATCGGCTGCCTACAAATATCCCCGAATTTCCATTGTAGGCAAACCCTAGTTTTTGGAAAGAGCTGTTACAATCCCAAGAGGGACTTAGCGAAGGATCGCTCAGGGTTGATCGCAGGGCAGCGGAAGTTTGAATCTCAGGTCAGAGTGAATGTAATTGACTGAGTTGATGAAAGCATGCATACATCGAGTTTATATAAGAGTACAGGGGAATACGAAAAGACCTAGACTAGCCATGTACTCTAAGGGGTACATTCCCTTATTACATCGAATTCAAACCGTGCGGCGCGGGAACCCGTTTTGAACCTGTTCCCGCTCTTTTCACTTCGAATGTTTCTGCCTGCATCGGTCTTGGTCGGGCGGTTGCTGCGTCGCTTCGACTCTTCTGACTCCTCGACTTCGTACTCGGTAGAGTCGGCTCCTGCAGCATACAGGAATGCCTTCTCATAAAGTATCATATCGTAACACTCCCCTTCATTCCTGGGCGCGGGCAGAGCTGACTCGCTTGACTACTCCGGTGAGGTCGGAGCAGTGCTTGTACTGCTGACGTGGTAGGCGCTTGGTGAGGAAATCTGCTGCCATCTCGGTGGTCGGGCAGTAGGAGAGGTCAACCTTTCCTTGGTCAATTTCGTCCTTGACGAAAAAGTACCGAAGGGCGATGTGCTTGGTGCGGTTCACGAAACCCGGCTTGTTCGCAATCTTGATGGCGCTCTGGTTGTCGCAGTGAAGGCGAAAGGTGGGCGAAGTTGGAATTTTCGCTTCCTGTAGCAGCTCCTGCAGGTACAGGCCTTCGCGAACTGCTGCTGTCGCGGCGATGTATTCAGCTTCAGCTGATGACAGGGCAACCAGCTCCTGCTTCTGCGAGTTCCAGGAGATTGGCCCAGTTGGTTCCAGGCGAAAAACGAAGCCGGTTCGGGACCGTCGATTTTCAGGATCAGCTGCGTGATCTGCGTCCACGTAGCCGTTGAGGTTGAAGGAGGTTGTTGTCAGCGTGGAGTAGGAGAGCCCGATGTCAGGTGTGGAGATGAAGTACTGCAGGGCGCGCTCCAGGTCCAGCTGGTTCTCAGCTACTGGCTTGCGGGAGTACTGTGCCAGTTGGCTGGCGATGTATGAAAGGTCGGGTCGGCAGGTGACAGAGGCGAAGAGCAGACATCCTAATTTCTGCTGGTACATTTGGAGTCCTGCGGGTGACAGAGGTTTGTTGTCCGGTTTGTGGTTGGCGCTGGGGTTGCGGTAGGGAGTTGAGAGTGGTGCAGGTGAGATGTTGAAGCGTTCCCCCAGCTGCTCTGCGTACTTGGAGGCTGACAGGTGAATTGCTTCTGGCGCGTAAGTGATGTTCAGCCCCAAAAACTGCTTCACGTTGTGGTTGATGGTGATGTCAACGCGCTGCGCCAGGTTCTCCTCGAACTGATTAAGGAGCTTGTTGCAGGTGCCCGTGTAGAGCAGATCGTCGACATAGACTGTCAGGAGGATGTAGTCGCCGCTGAAATGGAGGCGATACATTCCCGGGTCGTGCGGTAGCTGCTTGAAACCGATCTCCAGGAGGATTTTGTGCAGATGCTGCTGCCAGAGACGAGGCGCCTGCTTGATCCCGTAGAGGGACTTCTTTAGTTGACAGACCTTGGGATCTCCTTCCCCGTAGGTGTGCGGCTGCTCCACAAAGATGGTGGCGTCCACCAATGCGTATAGAAACGCGTTCTTTACGTCGATCTGTCGCAGTGGTAGATGCTTCGCGGCGGTAATAGCGAGTAGAATCCGGACTGAGGTGTGACGACTGACGGGAGCGAAGGTCTGGTCGAAGTCAATGCCATGACGCTGGTCGTACCCACGTACGACCCATCGTGCCTTTAAACGCTCGATAGTGCCGTCTGCGTTAGTTTTAAGACGGAAAACCCATTTGCCGCTCAGCACCCTCCTCCCCTTCACTGCTGCACGATCGACTAGGACCCAGGTGTCACGTGATTCTAGCGCCTTCAGCTCCGCATCCATCGCAGCGCGCCACTCCTTGGCGTGGGGACCGGTTAGGGCTTGGCGAGGGTTCTTGGGTTCCACGGCCCGTACGAGGGTGGTGACGGACGTGTGTAGGCCGAGTAGTTGCAGGCCGGACACGTTAGTGGTGTCTGTGTTGGTAGGCACTTCCACCACGTCGTCATCTCCGCTTTCGTAGCCGGTTGCTGCGGTGTTGGGGTCTGTGTGGCCCCGTGGAGGTCCTGGCGCGGGGTCATCGTCGCTGTCATCGTCGTCGTCGTCGCGCGGGCGAGGCGGGATGCCGGGATGTTCGTCGGCGTCGTCGCGGTCTAGAGCTGCTGCTGCTGCTTCGTCCTCTGGAGTCGCAAAGCTGCGGCCGCTATTGGCGTAGCCTCTTGCCTGGTTGCGGCGCTCGTCTTCGATCCATTGCTTCAAGGTAAGCCGTTCGTAGAAAAGAATGTCACGCGCGGGGACAATTTCGTTGCTGTCCATGTCGAGAATGAGCCAACCCTTGTGCTCGTGGCTGAGCCCCAGGTGAACTCCCCAGCGCGCGCGATGAACGAACTTGCCGATTGTGGCCGAAGTGGGCCGATACTGCACCATGCACCCCCAAACCCTCAGCATGGAGGGATCTCCCTGTGAACCGGTCCACTTCATGTGAGGTGACAGGTTATCCCTGTTGGCGGTGGTGGAGAGGAGGTTGTGCAGGCGCACCGCGTGATTCATGGCGTACGGCCAAAATTTCTTTGGCAGGCCGGACTGGTTCATGATGGCGCGGACTTTAGTCATGAGGGTCCGATTGACCCGCTCCGCGACACCTTGCTGCTGGTGAGCGTAGGGGAGCGAAATCTCATGCTTGATCCCCTTCTCGGTGAGGACGCTCTCTAGTTCGTTGCTGCGAAATTCCTTTGCCCCATCACTCTGCCAGATTTTTAGCTTTCGTCCTGACTGGCGTTGCGCGTGCGCGAGGAAGATGCGGAATACTTCTGGAGCCTTGGAGCGCGCGTCGACGTTGGCGACCCACACGTGGCGTGAGTAGGCGTCGATGAAGGTCAGCGTGTACTTTTCGCCGTTAAGTCCGTCGCAGGTGAGCACGATGAAATCGCTGTACACCTTTTCTAGCTTCTTGTAGCGATTGGTGCTCGGCTCCAGAGAGGGATAGGCGGTGTGGGAGAGTGCAGCTGTGGGGCAGACAGTGCAAGTGGTTGGATGGGGGGTGGTGTGCTGTAACTCTGTTCCGTCGGGGCGCAGCAGTGCTCCTGGCGGAAAGACTTTTGCGCGGAGGCAGTTGGCGAGTGTCTGGCGCGAGGGGTGTCCCATCCGCTGGTGCCAGAGATCGTCCTCGGCGCGAATGCCGGAGGTGCGCTTGTAGCGGGTGTGGTACTCTGCTGCCTCCTCCGCCGTGAGTTCCGGGATCTGGAGTGGAGGTTCTTCCTCTTCTCCTGGTTCTGCTTCGTTGTTCTCCTCCTCTGCTTCTGCTTCTGCCGTTGCCTCCCCTTCTGCAGGTGCCGTTGTGAGGTAAAGCGCCAGAAATTCACGGTCGGGGATGATCGTGAGCGGGGTCGTGGTGCCTTCGATGAAGCGCGCAAACGGATCTGGGCGGGAGATTGGACCGAGTGAGTCCCGCGGAGGCGTTGGCGGTACATTCCCCTCCTCAATCTCCGACCAGGGATCGCTCCAGCGATGAGGTGAGCGCGGAGGTTCGCGAGTGCGCGAGGGTCGTCCGAGAGGAATGACGACGCGGGGTGGTGCTCCGCCTCGCTCGGCTTGCATTTCGCGTTCGGCTTCCTCCAATTCTTCTTGCGTGAGTTCCCCTTCGTCGGGCTCGACTGTTCCCCATCCTCCCGTGGTGACCGTGCCGCTGGCGCTGGCTCCCCATGCTCCCGTTGCGGATGCCCAGGTTCCGGCGGGAACAGGTTCGTAATCCTTATCACCCCATGCTCCACGACGTGCGGACTCTTCGTCCCATCCTGCCGCGACGCGTTCCTCGTACAATTTCTGTTTCTTCTCCGCCCGTGCCTTATCTTGTTCTTCCTTGACGCTCAGCTCCTCTGGTGCGTCAGGATCCTTCCAAGCTGGATCAATCTCGCGGCGGTAGACTTCGCGAGTGTATGGGCGCGGCCGTTCTTCTTCGTCGAGGGTGCGCGCGTTGGCTTCGAGGACGAACTTTAGGGTGTCCGAGTAAGGTCGTGGTCGCTCCGCTCGTTCCTGTCCGAACACCTTGCTTGGCTCGCCGAAGATGCGGTGAGATGACACGGCAAGCTCTTCGGGAGTCATGCCTGTGGGTTCTGTCTCCGCGCTTTCTGCTTCCTGAATGGCCGCATATTCTCGCTCAACCTGCTCCGTGCGGCTTGCTGTGGGTGTATGGCAGGTGGTGCACAGGCCGTTGATGTCAGGATCGTGCAGATTGATCTCGCGGGGGTGAGGACTGCGGCGAACCCACGGGCGTCCGTCCGGGTGCTCCCATGATTCCTTGTTCATGAAGGCGAACTCGAGTGGGACAAGATCCACGAGCTCGTCGGAAGAGGCTTGGCAGGAGGGTACGTCGAAGTCCAGGATGTAGATTCCGTTGATAGAACGTGCTCGCCCGAGATATTTAAATGACTCGGGGGGTGTGTCTGGAGGGGCGTATGTGAGGATGAGATCGCGTGTTTCTAAATCCGTGTGAATAATGACTCCGCAGTCACGGAGTTGTCCGGCCGAGAGCAGATTGAAGCGCAGATTCGGGACGTAGAGCACGTCGTTGAATGAAATGTGTGTGTTGCTGTCTCGTGCTTGCAGGACGACAATGCCTTGTGAGTTGGCGCGCAGCTGCTCGTTGTTGGCGACGGTGACGTAGGTTGCGGGGGCGCGGCTCAGGTTGGAGACATAGCGCGTTGATCCCACCATGTGCTGTCCGCAGCAGCTGTCCAGGTACCATGTGTTATGGTTGTCGGTGTTGTTTCGTCGTAGCAGTAGCGCCAATCGCGGAGTCACCAGGGTCGCCTTGTAGCGCCTGTGAAAGAATAGGTCTTCGTCCTCCTTCCAGCCCACTGGTACGTAGTGCTGATTGTCATGTGGCGGGCTTTCCCGCAGTGTGATTGGTAGATTCCAATCTTGCTTGTCTTCGTCATAATCGTAGTAGTGGTCCTCAGTGAGGGGATTGTTCCATCCCTCTTCCGGCTCCAGAAGTCTTCCTTGGACTTCGTTCTCTTCGTCAGGTTCAGCAGTGCGGCGACGGCGCGTCGCCATGTTCGCAATGATGTTCCTCGGAGCTCCTGACTGGGGTCCTTGATTTTGTTGGTGTTGATGTTGTGCAGGAGGACGAGCTTGCTGATGCTGAGGTTGAGAATGACGAGCGTCTTGTCGGCCGACCCAGTTGTTGTGGTGAGTGGAATTTGGGTGGCGGAAGTTGGATCGGGACTTGCATCGATCCGTTGAGTGTCCGAAGACTTTGCATATTTTGCAGTAATGGCGCCTTGGTTGTCGTCGCTCTTCTCGGTTGTCTGTGTAGAAGGTGAGGCGCTCACGGCGCGGCGCGGAGCTCGTTCTGCTTGAGTCCATGTCCTGTTGTTCGGACAGGAGTGCGGCGCATAGCGCGGCTTCTGAGATCGTTCCTCGCTGTCGGAGTAGCGCTTTGCAGGGCTTCCACTCTGGCCCGAGTCCTTGAAGGACTATGTTGACGAAAATCTCTTCCGAGATTGTACTCCCATGCTTCGTGATTTGGTCACGAATGTTGCGACAGCGGTTAATGTATGGATTCGCTTTCTCCCCGTGCCCCATTTTTATCTCCAGAAGTTGCTGCAGAAGCCTGCTGGCGGTGACCGAGTCCTTCGGCTGGTAGACTTCAACAAGATGCTTCCAAGCTTCCAGGGCTGGAGCGTCGCTCTCTTTGTAGGAGCGGATGTTGAGTTGTTCCGCAGGCGTCATGTTACGTAGCAGCACACTGTAGGCCATGAGGGACTCACTGTAGTATTGAGCCCTGGCGACTTCGGTGTTTTCCACCGGTTTAGGATAGGAGCCGTCGAAGTAGTGGTAGATCTGCGCCGTTTGTAGGAGGAGCTCAAGCTCAAAACTCCATGTGTAGAAGTCCTTGCCGTCAAACGCGGCAATGGTTTTGATTTTAGAAACGCTGAGAAAGCGTGCTTGCGCAGAGTTGATTGCTTCATCACTTGGACGGGGGGCAGTAGTTGCTGATTTGTCTGTGTCGAGGGAGAAGGTGTGCGCGGCGGTATCACGGCTTTTCTCAGCCGGTTGTCCAGGTTGTACTGGTTGGGAAGAGGTTCCCGCATCGCCTTTGCGCAGGTCTTGGAGTTCTTTCTCCATGGTTGAAAGTCGAGCGAAGAGTTCCTCGAGGGCGGCAGTGCCGATCGTGGTTGTCGCCTCATTTGTCGTAGCCGGATTGGATTGTCCTTCAGCCGTTAGATTTGTTTGGCCTCCGGATCCTCCGGCCATCTTGGTTTTGGAGCGTGTGCCGCTCGCCAGATCTTGGCTCGGCGAATTTCACGGAAGTGTGATTGCGAAGAATCCCTGAGTAGCTCTCATACCATGTTACAATCCCAAGAGGGACTTAGCGAAGGATCGCTCAGGGTTGATCGCAGGGCAGCGGAAGTTTGAATCTCAGGTCAGAGTGAATGTAATTGACTGAGTTGATGAAAGCATGCATACATCGAGTTTATATAAGAGTACAGGGGAATACGAAAAGACCTAGACTAGCCATGTACTCTAAGGGGTACATTCCCTTATTACATCGAATTCAAACCGTGCGGCGCGGGAACCCGTTTTGAACCTGTTCCCGCTCTTTTCACTTCGAATGTTTCTGCCTGCATCGGTCTTGGTCGGGCGGTTGCTGCGTCGCTTCGACTCTTCTGACTCCTCGACTTCGTACTCGGTAGAGTCGGCTCCTGCAGCATACAGGAATGCCTTCTCATAAAGTTTCATATCGTAACAAGAGCGCCTTGTGGTGCGTGATCCAGGCCGCGACTCACGCGACACGGAAGCTGTGGAGCCCACGTGAATTCCGAAAGAGTGAACGGTTAGGAGATTCATGTTGGCCGATACGAGCAGTGATATTGGTATGCTGACCAGGTGTAGCTCCATGTAAGCTTATTATTAGCTCCCAGCTAACAATGTGAGGTGCATGCAGGGATAGAGGTCGCACGACCTGTCAAGTCAACATTCTGGGTTTCGATATTAGCCCCACATTGGTAGCATCGCTTTCCTGTTTGAGATGTTGCTTAGTGAGTCCCTTTTCATGCATATGCATTGCAAAACACTTACACCATATTGTCTCAGCAATATTTGGTTTTCGTGACCAGGTTTTGTCCACCGAGATCTACGCTACGTTTCCGCCTCCCACGGATTCACCTGCAGCAACCTGCGCAGCCACCACCACAAGCCTCTGTCGGAACAGCCAATAAACACTCGACATTCAGCGCCACGGTATTTCACATGTTTTTTCCTCCAGCCGCAGTATTCTTACAAAACCTAGCGACGGTCAGCTGAATATGCTGTTCGGCAGGGCTGATTCTGCTAAATACGGCTGCACAGTGTATGAAAATAACCTTTATGCAAAAGTTTGTCTTCCGCTTCTTCCGCCCCATCCTGGCGTCTTGCTGAGCAGAACCGAGTCGCAGGCAACATCTCAACCTTAGTCAGTTGCCGAGGAGGACGTGTATGACGGGACGGGGAGGCCACGAGTGAGCAGCTTCCTTCCCTTTCCCATTCGCCACCCGCAATTCTCCTGTGCTTCCTTCGGAAGCCATACCAGGAGCTGTCTAATGACAGTGCTCATGACGAGCAGGCGTATGATCACGAACACGACATACTAAAGCACGGAATTACATTTCAAACCGCTGCGCGTCGAGAAGGTCCCATCCAAACGATCCAAGATTTCCAGGCGCCTCACGAAGTACCCCATCCAGTGGCTAAGATCTCTAGGCGTCTCGGAAATTGCGTCGTCCTGTGGTCGAAGACCATCAGACATTTGAGTCAACGACTATCCAAAAAGTCACCTCCGAGGCAGCAGTGTCAACTATCGACTCGATAGTAACAAACCGACGAGCAGCGTGCGCCGACGAGACTACAGTGAACAGATCAAGCCCCCCTTTCTGTGCGCACAGCTGCGGAGTATTCACGGCCTTTGTTACGCCCACGCGGAGGCTGCTCAACAGCGCTGCTTTTCACAATCGAACACCATGCTCACATTCCCACGCGCCGCCGCGCGCGGCGGAGGGAAACTCCTCCCTCCCAAGCGTCGCCGTCCATTGGCAATGCCTACCAACAATAGAGACTTTTTCGCGTCCCGGCAGGCGTGCTACGCGGTGATCGTGCTTCTCGCCGCGCTGCTCGCGAGCGGCAGTGTCGCAGTCGCAGGTTAGTCATGCGTCGTCCCTTCTTTCTACCGTCCTTGCCTTCCGTTTCTTCCCTTGTCCGATCGCGACTCGCGCATGCGAGGCAACAATCTCTCCGGCCCCTCCCTCCTTTCCCTTCCTCCCGCTCCTCCATCCACTCGATTCGACTTTGAGTCGTTCCAAAGTCCAAAAGTCGCCCTTCTCACCATGTTATTGCATGAAGCAGCAACCTCCAAGTCCCTCCCCCTCGCTCCCTCCCTTCCGAGGTGACTCTTTGTCGCCTCACAAGGCGAACTGGCGTAATACTCGCATCGCTACCAGAAGTTCTAGAATAACAACAACATACCGTCCATCTCTCCAGATCAGTGTAGGTTCTAAATCCCGTCCCTTTCTCCCCTGACCCTCTTCTTTCCCACTCCCCTCCGTTACTCTCCCTTCCCGCTCCCCCTTTCCTCGTCTGTCCCCCGTCTGTCCCGGGCCCTTTTGACCATGTCATCTGACCAGCCCCTCGAAAGGGAGCAGTCCCGAGCTATCCATGCAGCGCGAATCCCGCTCTGGCCTCGTGTTCTCCGAAGTATGCGAACCGGTTCTTCCGGTTGATCAGCAGCCTCTACGACGGGGCGACGGGGGAAGTCCTAAGTGACCTTTTCACGCTCGGTCGCAACTGGGCCGAGGATCCACGCCTAACGAACCCGCGCATCGAGCCGGTTCTCGCGCTGCGCACCGAAGGCAAATGCAGTGAGTGTGGCGCCGCGGGCTGGCTGTTTATTTTTCGAGAGGGGGAGGGAGGGGGGGAGGGAGGGGAGGGGAAGGGGGGAGGAAGAGGGGGAGGGGAAGTGGGGAGGGAGAGGGGCAGGGCCGACGGCAGGCAGGTAGAATTCTCGGGGGAAGAGGAGAGCAAAGCGCGGCTTATTTTCCGACCTACTAATGAGACTTATCTTTTTTTCAATCTGCAGGCTCAGGTGTTTCTCACCCTTATTCAGACGCGACCTTGCTTTTTCCACAGGAAACCATTTTTTTGCCCTTCTATTCATCTCCCCTCCCCTCCCCCCCCCTCCCCTCCTCTCCCCTCCCCTTCCCGTTTTCAACCCCCAGAGTCATCATGGGCCATCACAGCAGTGAGCGCGGTGGAAATGGCGTACGCGTTAGTGGCTGCCTCGACGCCCTCCATGGATCCCCCCAAGCGCATATCACTACAGCAGGTGCGGTGCTGCTACCCAAGCACGGGCTTTAACGAGGACAGTTACTTCGGCTGAATAATTATTCGTGCTTATAAGCGTGCAGCTTATACCGTGTACACGTAGCTTTGCACCTAGGAGCAGCAGCAGCAGCAGCAGCAGCAGGTTTTGATTGCAGGCTCACCAGCAGGTGCTCTGTTCTGTACCTCCCCCCACCAATAACCCAACCCCACAGGTGCTGGACTGCAGGAACAGAACCAGCAGCAGCTGTGCGGCGGGCGGGTGGCCGACCCACCCGCACCCCTTCCCCCTGCCGTCACCCACCCTTTCCACCCCCCAACCCCGTAGGTGCTACTGCAGGAACAGCAGCTGTTCTGCCAGCGGCCGCGCCACTCCCTTTCGCGTCACCCACCGTTCTCCTCTCCTTCTCTCAACCCCCAACCCAACCCCACAGGTGCTGGACTGCAGGAACGCAACGAGCAGCAGCTGTGCGGCGGGCGGGTGGCCGACCCACCCGCACCCCTGCCCCTACCGTCACCCACCCCTCCTGCCTCTCCCCACCCGCAACCCATCAGATTCTGGACTGCAGGAACGCAACGAGCAGCAGCTGTGCGGCGGGCGGGTGGCCGACAGCAGCGCTGGACTACATGGTGGACGCCACGCTCACGTGGGGGGGGCTTGCGAGCGAGTCTGGTTACGCGTACACGCAGAAGGACGGCAAATGCAACAGGGGAAAGGTACGGCTGGGGGAGGTATGCCTGGGGGAGGTATGCCTGGGGGAGGTATGCCTGGGGGAGGTATGCCTGGGGGAGGTATGCCTGGGGGAAAGGACGCTGACGTGGGGGGGCTTGCCGCCGAGGCTGGCTACGCATACGCGCAGAAGGACGGCAAATGCAACAGGGGAAAGGTATTTCTGGGGCAGGTACACCGGGGGCAGGTATAATGCTTCATGATGGCGCGCATCTTTGTCACGAGAGGCTCCTGTCCGTTCGATCCGCAACGTCTTGCAGCAGGGGAGAGATGAGCCGTTCATGTCCATGTGCCCGTGCCCGTGCCCATGCCCATACCCATATGCCCATGCCCATACCCATACCCATGTGCCCATGTGCCCATGTGCCCATGTGCCCATGCCCATGCCCGTGCGCATGCCCATGCGCATGCCCGTGCCCATGCCCATACCCATGTGCCCATGCCCATGCCCATACCCATGTGCCCATGCCCATGCCCATGCCCATGCCCATGCCCATGCCCATGCCCATGTCCATACCCATACCCATACCCATGCCCTTGTGCCCATGTGCCTATGCCCATACCCATGCCCATGTGCCCATGCCCATGCGACCATACCCATGCGCCCTTGCCCATGTGCCCGTGCCCTGTCTCTCCCCCCCCCTCAGGCGAAGCAGCAGGCGACGACCATAGGCGTGATTGGGTACGACCAGGTGGACTACTACAGCTGGCTCGGCCTTCTCCTTGCTGTCAACGTAAGCCTCGCTGTCAGCGTAAGCACATAAGCCGACTAGTTACCACGTTACGTCAGGGCACGTGCTGGTGAGCTGAGCAACGGGGACGACCAGGTGGACTATCACGGCTGGCTCGGTCTGATGCTTGCTGTCAACGTAAGGTAGGGTGCTGATGATGCGCTGCAGTGGGATAGATTATCACGGCAGTGCAGGCAGTGGTGCAGGCGGCAACGCAGGTGACAGCGCAGATGGCAGTGCAGGCGACAACTTTTGAGGCGCCTCAAAAGCAGTGCAGGCGACAACTTTTGAGGCGCCTCAAAAGCAGTGCAGGCGACAGTGCAGGCGACAGTGCAGACGGGAGTGCAGCGGCAGCGCAGGAAATATATATGCTGGATTTGTGCACACAGTTAATACTTCTTAGCACGAAGCTTCCTGTTTCCCCTTCTCCCACACTTTTCAAGCCGCCTGTTCCTCGTCTCCCCTTCTCTCCTCCCTTCTCCTCTCCTCAACTTCCCTCCCTCCCCCCTTCCCTCCCCTCCTACCCACTGCACCACCCCAATACCCCCCTGTGGCAGACTCAGCCCACCATTGCGTTCGTACGAGGCTCCTACCCCTCCTTCCAGACTTACACAGATGTAAGGGGAACAGTGTCTTGGTGTACTTTTCTGTAGCATTTAAGGCGCTTACCCCTCCTTCCAGACGCACACGTCATAGGTACGAGAAGCAGTCGTTAGGTGTGTGTTAATTCGACTCAAGGGCTCTTATCCCTCCTACTAACGAGGTGTCCAGGGCAGTGGTTTGGTTGGTTCTTTAGTTGACGCAAGAGCTTCATACATACACCCCTCTTCCAGGCCCCACAGGCAGGCAGGAGGGGAGTATTTCCAGATGAAGTGTTGAGCAGTCATAGCTTGTAGTAAACTGTGCTCATCCTTCCCCTTTTCCCTCCACCACCTCCTCCCTCCAGGGCATATACGGCGACCCAGGGTGTGCAGCGGCGGGGGTGGTGGATCACAGCGTAGTGGTGATGGGGTACAGCTTAACGTCATCGGAAGGCGCCTACTGGATCCTCCGCAACTCCTGGGGGGCCACGTGGGGCATGCAGGTGGGGGGTATGCGTGGCTTTGTTGTTTTTGCAGGTCGTTGTTTTTATCATGTAAATAAAAAAAAAAGACCTGCAAGACAAAAAAAATAAAAAAAAATGCCCACTCTCTTTTTGCGTTCTTGCTCTTTGGATGCAGGGATACATGAAGATGGCCTTCGAGGGAGGCGTTGGCATCTGTGGCATTCACTCAGTGCAGGCCCTCTACCCCATCATAAAGAGTGAGTAGACCCCCTCGCCTGTGTGCTTCTATGCAGTGCATGTGTGCACACGTGCACATGTGCATGCAGTGCATGCGTCTGTGAATGCCATGGCTGTAACATGTGATGGCTCCCATGTGCGGCAGTGATGGCTCCCATGTGGGGCAGTGATGGCTCCCATGTGCGGCAGTGATGGCTCCCATGTGGGGCAGTGATGGCTCCCATGTGCGGCAGTGATGGCTCCCATGTGGGGCAGTGATGGCTCCCATGTGGGGCAGTGATGGCTCCCATGTGCGGCAGTGATGGCTCCCATGTGGGGCAGTGATGGCTCCCATGTGCGGCAGTGATGGCTCCCATGTGGGGCAGTGATGGCTCCCATGTGCGGCAGTGATGGCTCCCATGTGGGGCAGTGATGGCTCCCATGTGCGGCAGTGATGGCTCCCATGTGGGGCAGTGATGGCTCCCATGTGGGGCAGTGATGGCTCCCATGTGCGGCAGTGATGGCTCCCATGTGGGGCAGTGATGGCTCCCATGTGGGGCAGTGATGGCTCCCATGTGGGGCAGTGATGGCTCCCATGTGCGGCAGTGATGGCTCCCATGTGCGGCAGTGATGGCTCCCATGTGGGGCAGTGATGGCTCCCATGTGCGGCAGTGATGGCTCCCATGTGGGGCAGTGATGGCTCCCATGTGCGGCAGTGATGGCTCCCATGTGGGGCAGTGATGGCTCCCATGTGCGGCAGTGATGGCTCCCATGTGGGGCAGTGATGGCTCCCATGTGGGGCAGTGATGGCTCCCATGTGCGGCAGTGATGGCTCCCATGTGGGGCAGTGATGGCTCCCATGTGCGGCAGTGATGGCTCCCATGTGGGGCAGTGATGGCTCCCATGTGCGGCAGTGATGGCTCCCATGTGGGGCAGTGATGGCTCCCATGTGCGGCAGTGATGGCTCCCATGTGGGGCAGTGATGGCTCCCATGTGGGGCAGTGATGGCTCCCATGTGCGGCAGTGATGGCTCCCATGTGGGGCAGTGATGGCTCCCATGTGGGGCAGTGATGGCTCCCATGTGGGGCAGTGATGGCTCCCATGTGGGGCAGTGATGGCTCCCATGTGGGGCAGTGATGGCTCCCATGTGGGGCAGTGATGGCTCCCATGTGGGGCAGTGATGGCTCCCATGTGGGGCAGTGATGGCTCCCATGTGCGGCAGTGATGGCTCCCATGTGCGGCAGTGATGGCTCCCATGTGGGGCAGTGATGGCTCCCATGTGCGGCAGTGATGGCTCCCATGTGGGGCAGTGATGGCTCCCATGTGGGGCAGTGATGGCTCCCATGTGCGGCAGTGATGGCTCCCATGTGCGGCAGTGATGGCTCCCATGTGCGGCAGTGATGGCTCCCATGTGCGGCAGTGATGGCTCCCATGTGGGGCAGTGATGGCTCCCATGTGGGGCAGTGATGGCTCCCATGTGCGGCAGTGATGGCTCCCATGTGCGGCAGTGATGGCTCCCATGTGCGGCAGTGATGGCTCCCATGTGCGGCAGTGATGGCTCCCATGTGGGGCAGTGATGGCTCCCATGTGCGGCAGTGATGGCTCCCATGTGGGGCAGTGATGGCTCCCATGTGCGGCAGTGATGGCTCCCATGTGGGGCAGTGATGGCTCCCATGTGCGGCAGTGATGGCTCCCATGTGGGGCAGTGATGGCTCCCATGTGGGGCAGTGATGGCTCCCATGTGCGGCAGTGATGGCTCCCATGTGGGGCAGTGATGGCTCCCATGTGGGGCAGTGATGGCTCCCATGTGGGGCAGTGATGGCTCCCATGTGGGGCAGTGATGGCTCCCATGTGGGGCAGTGATGGCTCCCATGTGGGGCAGTGATGGCTCCCATGTGGGGCAGTGATGGCTCCCATGTGCGGCAGTGATGGCTCCCATGTGCGGCAGTGATGGCTCCCATGTGGGGCAGTGATGGCTCCCATGTGCGGCAGTGATGGCTCCCATGTGGGGCAGTGATGGCTCCCATGTGGGGCAGTGATGGCTCCCATGTGCGGCAGTGATGGCTCCCATGTGCGGCAGTGATGGCTCCCATGTGCGGCAGTGATGGCTCCCATGTGCGGCAGTGATGGCTCCCATGTGCGGCAGTGATGGCTCCCATGTGGGGCAGTGATGGCTCCCATGTGCGGCAGTGATGGCTCCCATGTGGGGCAGTGATGGCTCCCATGTGCGGCAGTGATGGCTCCCATGTGGGGCAGTGATGGCTCCCATGTGCGGCAGTGATGGCTCCCATGTGGGGCAGTGATGGCTCCCATGTGGGGCAGTGATGGCTCCCATGTGCGGCAGTGATGGCTCCCATGTGGGGCAGTGATGGCTCCCATGTGGGGCAGTGATGGCTCCCATGTGGGGCAGTGATGGCTCCCATGTGGGGCAGTGATGGCTCCCATGTGGGGCAGTGATGGCTCCCATGTGGGGCAGTGATGGCTCCCATGTGGGGCAGTGATGGCTCCCATGTGGGGCAGTGATGGCTCCCATGTGGGGCAGTGATGGCTCCCATGTGGGGCAGTGATGGCTCCCATGTGGGGCAGTGATGGCTCCCATGTGGGGCAGTGATGGCTCCCATGTGGGGCAGTGATGGCTCCCATGTGCGGCAGTGATGGCTCCCATGTGCGGCAGTGATGGCTCCCATGTGGGGCAGTGATGGCTCCCATGTGGGGCAGTGATGGCTCCCATGTGGGGCAGTGATGGCTCCCATGTGCGGCAGTGATGGCTCCCATGTGGGGCAGTGATGGCTCCCATGTGGGGCAGTGATGGCTCCCATGTGGGGCAGTGATGGCTCCCATGTGGGGCAGTGATGGCTCCCATGTGGGGCAGTGATGGCTCCCATGTGGGGCAGTGATGGCTCCCATGTGGGGCAGTGATGGCTCCCATGTGGGGCAGTGATGGCTCCCATGTGGGGCAGTGATGGCTCCCATGTGCGGCAGTGATGGCTCCCATGTGCGGCAGTGATGGCTCCCATGTGGGGCAGTGATGGCTCCCATGTGGGGCAGTGATGGCTCCCATGTGGGGCAGTGATGGCTCCCATGTGGGGCAGTGATGGCTCCCATGTGGGGCAGTGATGGCTCCCATGTGGGGCAGTGATGGCTCCCATGTGCGGCAGTGATGGCTCCCATGTGCGGCAGTGATGGCTCCCATGTGGGGCAGTGATGGCTCCCATGTGGGGCAGTGATGGCTCCCATGTGGGGCAGTGATGGCTCCCATGTGGGGCAGTGATGGCTCCCATGTGGGGCAGTGATGGCTCCCATGTGGGGCAGTGATGGCTCCCATGTGGGGCAGTGATGGCTCCCATGTGGGGCAGTGATGGCTCCCATGTGCGGCAGTGATGGCTCCCATGTGCAGCAGTGATGGCTCCCATGTGCGGCAGTGATGGCTCCCATGTGGGGCAGTGATGGCTCCCATGTGCGGCAGTGATGGCTCCCATGTGGGGCAGTGATGGCTCCCATGTGCGGCAGTGATGGCTCCCATGTGGGGCAGTGATGGCTCCCATGTGCGGCAGTGATGGCTCCCATGTGGGGCAGTGATGGCTCCCATGTGGGGCAGTGATGGCTCCCATGTGCGGCAGTGATGGCTCCCATGTGGGGCAGTGATGGCTCCCATGTGGGGCAGTGATGGCTCCCATGTGGGGCAGTGATGGCTCCCATGTGGGGCAGTGATGGCTCCCATGTGGGGCAGTGATGGCTCCCATGTGGGGCAGTGATGGCTCCCATGTGGGGCAGTGATGGCTCCCATGTGGGGCAGTGATGGCTCCCATGTGCGGCAGTGATGGCTCCCATGTGCGGCAGTGATGGCTCCCATGTGCGGCAGTGATGGCTCCCATGTGGGGCAGTGATGGCTCCCATGTGCGGCAGTGATGGCTCCCATGTGGGGCAGTGATGGCTCCCATGTGCGGCAGTGATGGCTCCCATGTGGGGCAGTGATGGCTCCCATGTGCGGCAGTGATGGCTCCCATGTGGGGCAGTGATGGCTCCCATGTGGGGCAGTGATGGCTCCCATGTGCGGCAGTGATGGCTCCCATGTGGGGCAGTGATGGCTCCCATGTGCGGCAGTGATGGCTCCCATGTGGGGCAGTGATGGCTCCCATGTGCGGCAGTGATGGCTCCCATGTGGGGCAGTGATGGCTCCCATGTGCGGCAGTGATGGCTCCCATGTGGGGCAGTGATGGCTCCCATGTGGGGCAGTGATGGCTCCCATGTGCGGCAGTGATGGCTCCCATGTGGGGCAGTGATGGCTCCCATGTGGGGCAGTGATGGCTCCCATGTGGGGCAGTGATGGCTCCCATGTGGGGCAGTGATGGCTCCCATGTGGGGCAGTGATGGCTCCCATGTGGGGCAGTGATGGCTCCCATGTGGGGCAGTGATGGCTCCCATGTGGGGCAGTGATGGCTCCCATGTGCGGCAGTGATGGCTCCCATGTGCGGCAGTGATGGCTCCCATGTGGGGCAGTGATGGCTCCCATGTGCGGCAGTGATGGCTCCCATGTGGGGCAGTGATGGCTCCCATGTGGGGCAGTGATGGCTCCCATGTGCGGCAGTGATGGCTCCCATGTGCGGCAGTGATGGCTCCCATGTGCGGCAGTGATGGCTCCCATGTGCGGCAGTGATGGCTCCCATGTGGGGCAGTGATGGCTCCCATGTGGGGCAGTGATGGCTCCCATGTGCGGCAGTGATGGCTCCCATGTGCGGCAGTGATGGCTCCCATGTGCGGCAGTGATGGCTCCCATGTGCGGCAGTGATGGCTCCCATGTGGGGCAGTGATGGCTCCCATGTGCGGCAGTGATGGCTCCCATGTGGGGCAGTGATGGCTCCCATGTGCGGCAGTGATGGCTCCCATGTGGGGCAGTGATGGCTCCCATGTGCGGCAGTGATGGCTCCCATGTGGGGCAGTGATGGCTCCCATGTGGGGCAGTGATGGCTCCCATGTGCGGCAGTGATGGCTCCCATGTGGGGCAGTGATGGCTCCCATGTGGGGCAGTGATGGCTCCCATGTGGGGCAGTGATGGCTCCCATTTGGGGCAGTGATGGCTCCCATGTGGGGCAGTGATGGCTCCCATGTGGGGCAGTGATGGCTCCCATGTGGGGCAGTGATGGCTCCCATGTGGGGCAGTGATGGCTCCCATGTGCGGCAGTGATGGCTCCCATGTGCGGCAGTGATGGCTCCCATGTGGGGCAGTGATGGCTCCCATGTGCGGCAGTGATGGCTCCCATGTGGGGCAGTGATGGCTCCCATGTGGGGCAGTGATGGCTCCCATGTGCGGCAGTGATGGCTCCCATGTGCGGCAGTGATGGCTCCCATGTGCGGCAGTGATGGCTCCCATGTGCGGCAGTGATGGCTCCCATGTGGGGCAGTGATGGCTCCCATGTGCGGCAGTGATGGCTCCCATGTGGGGCAGTGATGGCTCCCATGTGCGGCAGTGATGGCTCCCATGTGGGGCAGTGATGGCTCCCATGTGCGGCAGTGATGGCTCCCATGTGGGGCAGTGATGGCTCCCATGTGGGGCAGTGATGGCTCCCATGTGCGGCAGTGATGGCTCCCATGTGGGGCAGTGATGGCTCCCATGTGGGGCAGTGATGGCTCCCATGTGGGGCAGTGATGGCTCCCATGTGGGGCAGTGATGGCTCCCATGTGGGGCAGTGATGGCTCCCATGTGGGGCAGTGATGGCTCCCATGTGGGGCAGTGATGGCTCCCATGTGGGGCAGTGATGGCTCCCATGTGGGGCAGTGATGGCTCCCATGTGGGGCAGTGATGGCTCCCATGTGGGGCAGTGATGGCTCCCATGTGGGGCAGTGATGGCTCCCATGTGGGGCAGTGATGGCTCCCATGTGCGGCAGTGATGGCTCCCATGTGCGGCAGTGATGGCTCCCATGTGGGGCAGTGATGGCTCCCATGTGGGGCAGTGATGGCTCCCATGTGGGGCAGTGATGGCTCCCATGTGCGGCAGTGATGGCTCCCATGTGGGGCAGTGATGGCTCCCATGTGGGGCAGTGATGGCTCCCATGTGGGGCAGTGATGGCTCCCATGTGGGGCAGTGATGGCTCCCATGTGGGGCAGTGATGGCTCCCATGTGGGGCAGTGATGGCTCCCATGTGGGGCAGTGATGGCTCCCATGTGGGGCAGTGATGGCTCCCATGTGGGGCAGTGATGGCTCCCATGTGCGGCAGTGATGGCTCCCATGTGCGGCAGTGATGGCTCCCATGTGGGGCAGTGATGGCTCCCATGTGGGGCAGTGATGGCTCCCATGTGGGGCAGTGATGGCTCCCATGTGGGGCAGTGATGGCTCCCATGTGGGGCAGTGATGGCTCCCATGTGGGGCAGTGATGGCTCCCATGTGCGGCAGTGATGGCTCCCATGTGCGGCAGTGATGGCTCCCATGTGGGGCAGTGATGGCTCCCATGTGGGGCAGTGATGGCTCCCATGTGGGGCAGTGATGGCTCCCATGTGGGGCAGTGATGGCTCCCATGTGGGGCAGTGATGGCTCCCATGTGGGGCAGTGATGGCTCCCATGTGGGGCAGTGATGGCTCCCATGTGGGGCAGTGATGGCTCCCATGTGCGGCAGTGATGGCTCCCATGTGCGGCAGTGATGGCTCCCATGTGCGGCAGTGATGGCTCCCATGTGGGGCAGTGATGGCTCCCATGTGCGGCAGTGATGGCTCCCATGTGGGGCAGTGATGGCTCCCATGTGCGGCAGTGATGGCTCCCATGTGGGGCAGTGATGGCTCCCATGTGCGGCAGTGATGGCTCCCATGTGGGGCAGTGATGGCTCCCATGTGGGGCAGTGATGGCTCCCATGTGCGGCAGTGATGGCTCCCATGTGGGGCAGTGATGGCTCCCATGTGGGGCAGTGATGGCTCCCATGTGGGGCAGTGATGGCTCCCATGTGGGGCAGTGATGGCTCCCATGTGGGGCAGTGATGGCTCCCATGTGGGGCAGTGATGGCTCCCATGTGGGGCAGTGATGGCTCCCATGTGGGGCAGTGATGGCTCCCATGTGCGGCAGTGATGGCTCCCATGTGCGGCAGTGATGGCTCCCATGTGGGGCAGTGATGGCTCCCATGTGCGGCAGTGATGGCTCCCATGTGGGGCAGTGATGGCTCCCATGTGGGGCAGTGATGGCTCCCATGTGCGGCAGTGATGGCTCCCATGTGCGGCAGTGATGGCTCCCATGTGCGGCAGTGATGGCTCCCATGTGCGGCAGTGATGGCTCCCATGTGGGGCAGTGATGGCTCCCATGTGCGGCAGTGATGGCTCCCATGTGGGGCAGTGATGGCTCCCATGTGCGGCAGTGATGGCTCCCATGTGGGGCAGTGATGGCTCCCATGTGCGGCAGTGATGGCTCCCATGTGGGGCAGTGATGGCTCCCATGTGGGGCAGTGATGGCTCCCATGTGCGGCAGTGATGGCTCCCATGTGGGGCAGTGATGGCTCCCATGTGGGGCAGTGATGGCTCCCATGTGGGGCAGTGATGGCTCCCATGTGGGGCAGTGATGGCTCCCATGTGGGGCAGTGATGGCTCCCATGTGGGGCAGTGATGGCTCCCATGTGGGGCAGTGATGGCTCCCATGTGGGGCAGTGATGGCTCCCATGTGCGGCAGTGATGGCTCCCATGTGCGGCAGTGATGGCTCCCATGTGGGGCAGTGATGGCTCCCATGTGGGGCAGTGATGGCTCCCATGTGGGGCAGTGATGGCTCCCATGTGCGGCAGTGATGGCTCCCATGTGGGGCAGTGATGGCTCCCATGTGGGGCAGTGATGGCTCCCATGTGGGGCAGTGATGGCTCCCATGTGGGGCAGTGATGGCTCCCATGTGGGGCAGTGATGGCTCCCATGTGGGGCAGTGATGGCTCCCATGTGGGGCAGTGATGGCTCCCATGTGGGGCAGTGATGGCTCCCATGTGGGGCAGTGATGGCTCCCATGTGCGGCAGTGATGGCTCCCATGTGCGGCAGTGATGGCTCCCATGTGGGGCAGTGATGGCTCCCATGTGGGGCAGTGATGGCTCCCATGTGGGGCAGTGATGGCTCCCATGTGGGGCAGTGATGGCTCCCATGTGGGGCAGTGATGGCTCCCATGTGGGGCAGTGATGGCTCCCATGTGGGGCAGTGATGGCTCCCATGTGCGGCAGTGATGGCTCCCATGTGCGGCAGTGATGGCTCCCATGTGGGGCAGTGATGGCTCCCATGTGCGGCAGTGATGGCTCCCATGTGGGGCAGTGATGGCTCCCATGTGGGGCAGTGATGGCTCCCATGTGCGGCAGTGATGGCTCCCATGTGGGGCAGTGATGGCTCCCATGTGGGGCAGTGATGGCTCCCATGTGGGGCAGTGATGGCTCCCATGTGGGGCAGTGATGGCTCCCATGTGGGGCAGTGATGGCTCCCATGTGGGGCAGTGATGGCTCCCATGTGGGGCAGTGATGGCTCCCATGTGGGGCAGTGATGGCTCCCATGTGCGGCAGTGATGGCTCCCATGTGCGGCAGTGATGGCTCCCATGTGGGGCAGTGATGGCTCCCATGTGGGGCAGTGATGGCTCCCATGTGGGGCAGTGATGGCTCCCATGTGCGGCAGTGATGGCTCCCATGTGGGGCAGTGATGGCTCCCATGTGGGGCAGTGATGGCTCCCATGTGGGGCAGTGATGGCTCCCATGTGGGGCAGTGATGGCTCCCATGTGGGGCAGTGATGGCTCCCATGTGGGGCAGTGATGGCTCCCATGTGGGGCAGTGATGGCTCCCATGTGGGGCAGTGATGGCTCCCATGTGGGGCAGTGATGGCTCCCATGTGCGGCAGTGATGGCTCCCATGTGCGGCAGTGATGGCTCCCATGTGGGGCAGTGATGGCTCCCATGTGGGGCAGTGATGGCTCCCATGTGGGGCAGTGATGGCTCCCATGTGGGGCAGTGATGGCTCCCATGTGGGGCAGTGATGGCTCCCATGTGGGGCAGTGATGGCTCCCATGTGGGGCAGTGATGGCTCCCATGTGCGGCAGTGATGGCTCCCATGTGGGGCAGTGATGGCTCCCATGTGCGGCAGTGATGGCTCCCATGTGGGGCAGTGATGGCTCCCATGTGGGGCAGTGATGGCTCCCATGTGGGGCAGTGATGGCTCCCATGTGGGGCAGTGATGGCTCCCATGTGGGGCAGTGATGGCTCCCATGTGGGGCAGTGATGGCTCCCATGTGGGGCAGTGATGGCTCCCATGTGGGGCAGTGATGGCTCCCATGTGGGGCAGTGATGGCTCCCATGTGCGGCAGTGATGGCTCCCATGTGCGGCAGTGATGGCTCCCATGTGGGGCAGTGATGGCTCCCATGTGGGGCAGTGATGGCTCCCATGTGGGGCAGTGATGGCTCCCATGTGCGGCAGTGATGGCTCCCATGTGGGGCAGTGATGGCTCCCATGTGGGGCAGTGATGGCTCCCATGTGGGGCAGTGATGGCTCCCATGTGGGGCAGTGATGGCTCCCATGTGGGGCAGTGATGGCTCCCATGTGGGGCAGTGATGGCTCCCATGTGGGGCAGTGATGGCTCCCATGTGGGGCAGTGATGGCTCCCATGTGGGGCAGTGATGGCTCCCATGTGCGGCAGTGATGGCTCCCATGTGCGGCAGTGATGGCTCCCATGTGGGGCAGTGATGGCTCCCATGTGGGGCAGTGATGGCTCCCATGTGGGGCAGTGATGGCTCCCATGTGGGGCAGTGATGGCTCCCATGTGGGGCAGTGATGGCTCCCATGTGGGGCAGTGATGGCTCCCATGTGGGGCAGTGATGGCTCCCATGTGGGGCAGTGATGGCTCCCATGTGGGGCAGTGATGGCTCCCATGTGCGGCAGTGATGGCTCCCATGTGCGGCAGTGATGGCTCCCATGTGGGGCAGTGATGGCTCCCATGTGCGGCAGTGATGGCTCCCATGTGCGGCAGTGATGGCTCCCATGTGCGGCAGTGATGGCTCCCATGTGGGGCAGTGATGGCTCCCATGTTGGGCAGTGATGGCTCCCATGTGGGGCAGTGATGGCTCCCATGTGGGGCAGTGATGGCTCCCATGTGCGGCAGTGATGGCTCCCATGTGCGGCAGTGATGGCTCCCATGTGGGGCAGTGATGGCTCCCATGTGCGGCAGTGATGGCTCCCATGTGCGGCAGTGATGGCTCCCATGTGCGGCAGTGATGGCTCCCATGTGGGGCAGTGATGGCTCCCATGTGGGGCAGTGATGGCTCCCATGTGCGGCAGTGATGGCTCCCATGTGGGGCAGTGATGGCTCCCATGTGGGGCAGTGATGGCTCCCATGTGGGGCAGTGATGGCTCCCATGTGGGGCAGTGATGGCTCCCATGTGGGGCAGTGATGGCTCCCATGTGGGGCAGTGATGGCTCCCATGTGGGGCAGTGATGGCTCCCATGTGGGGCAGTGATGGCTCCCATGTGGGGCAGTGATGGCTCCCATGTGCGGCAGTGATGGCTCCCATGTGGGGCAGTGATGGCTCCCATGTGCGGCAGTGATGGCTCCCATGTGCGGCAGTGATGGCTCCCATGTGCGGCAGTGATGGCTCCCATGTGGGGCAGTGATGGCTCCCATGTGCGGCAGTGATGGCTCCCATGTGGGGCAGTGATGGCTCCCATGTGCAGCAGTGATGGCTCCCATGTGGGGCAGTGATGGCTCCCATGTGGGGCAGTGATGGCTCCCATGTGCGGCAGTGATGGCTCCCATGTGGGGCAGTGATGGCTCCCATGTGCGGCAGTGATGGCTCCCATGTGCGGCAGTGATGGATCCCATGTGGGGCAGTGATGGCTCCCATGTGCGGCAGTGATGGCTCCCATGTGGGGCAGTGATGGCTCCCATGTGCGGCAGTGATGGCTCCCATGTGGGGCAGTGATGGCTCCCATGTGGGGCAGTGATGGCTCCCATGTGCGGCAGTGATGGCTCCCATGTGGGGCAGTGATGGCTCCCATGTGGGGCAGTGATGGCTCCCATGTGCGGCAGTGATGGCTCCCATGTGGGGCAGTGATGGCTCCCATGTGCGGCAGTGATGGCTCCCATGTGGGGCAGTGATGGCTCCCATGTGCGGCAGTGATGGCTCCCATGTGGGGCAGTGATGGCTCCCATGTGCGGCAGTGATGGCTCCCATGTGGGGCAGTGATGGCTCCCATGTGCGGCAGTGATGGCTCCCATGTGGGGCAGTGATGGCTCCCATGTGCGGCAGTGATGGCTCCCATGTGGGGCAGTGATGGCTCCCATGTGCGGCAGTGATGGCTCCCATGTGGGGCAGTGATGGCTCCCATGTGCGGCAGTGATGGCTCCCATGTGGGGCAGTGATGGCTCCCATGTGCGGCAGTGATGGCTCCCATGTGGGGCAGTGATGGCTCCCATGTGGGGCAGTGATGGCTCCCATGTGCGGCAGTGATGGCTCCCATGTGGGGCAGTGATGGCTCCCATGTGCGGCAGTGATGGCTCCCATGTGCGGCAGTGATGGATCCCATGTGGGGCAGTGATGGCTCCCATGTGCTGCAGTGATGGCTCCCATGTGGGGCAGTGATGGCTCCCATGTGCGGCAGTGATGGCTCCCATGTGGGGCAGTGATGGCTCCCATGTGGGGCAGTGATGGCTCCCATGTGCGGCAGTGATGGCTCCCATGTGGGGCAGTGATGGCTCCCATGTGGGGCAGTGATGGCTCCCATGTGCGGCAGTGATGGCTCCCATGTGGGGCAGTGATGGCTCCCATGTGGGGCAGTGATGGCTCCCATGTGCGGCAGTGATGGCTCCCATGTGGGGCAGTGATGGCTCCCATGTGCGGCAGTGATGGCTCCCATGTGGGGCAGTGATGGCTCCCATGTGCGGCAGTGATGGCTCCCATGTGGGGCAGTGATGGCTCCCATGTGCGGCAGTGATGGCTCCCATGTGGGGCAGTGATGGCTCCCATGTGGGGCAGTGATGGCTCCCATGTGCGGCAGTGATGGCTCCCATGTGGGGCAGTGATGGCTCCCATGTGCGGCAGTGATGGCTCCCATGTGGGGCAGTGATGGCTCCCATGTGCGGCAGTGATGGCTCCCATGTGGGGCAGTGATGGCTCCCATGTGCGGCAGTGATGGCTCCCATGTGCGGCAGTGATGGCTCCCATGTGGGGCAGTGATGGCTCCCATGTGCGGCAGTGATGGCTCCCATGTGGGGCAGTGATGGCTCCCATGTGGGGCAGTGATGGCTCCCATGTGCGGCAGTGATGGCTCCCATGTGGGGCAGTGATGGCTCCCATGTGGGGCAGTGATGGCTCCCATGTGGGGCAGTGATGGCTCCCATGTGCGGCAGTGATGGCTCCCATGTGGGGCAGTGATGGCTCCCATGTGGGGCAGTGATGGCTCCCATGTGCGGCAGTGATGGCTCCCATGTGGGGCAGTGATGGCTCCCATGTGGGGCAGTGATGGCTCCCATGTGCGGCAGTGATGGCTCCCATGTGGGGCAGTGATGGCTCCCATGTGGGGCAGTGATGGCTCCCATGTGCGGCAGTGATGGCTCCCATGTGGGGCAGTGATGGCTCCCATGTGCGGCAGTGATGGCTCCCATGTGGGGCAGTGATGGCTCCCATGTGGGGCAGTGATGGCTCCCATGTGCGGCAGTGATGGCTCCCATGTGGGGCAGTGATGGCTCCCATGTGCGGCAGTGATGGCTCCCATGTGGGGCAGTGATGGCTCCCATGTGGGGCAGTGATGGCTCCCATGTGCGGCAGTGATGGCTCCCATGTGGGGCAGTGATGGCTCCCATGTGGGGCAGTGATGGCTCCCATGTGCGGCAGTGATGGCTCCCATGTGGGGCAGTGATGGCTCCCATGTGCGGCAGTGATGGCTCCCATGTGCGGCAGTGATGGCTCCCATGTGGGGCAGTGATGGCTCCCATGTGGGGCAGTGATGGCTCCCATGTGCGGCAGTGATGGCTCCCATGTGGGGCAGTGATGGCTCCCATGTGCGGCAGTGATGGCTCCCATGTGCGGCAGTGATGGCTCCCATGTGGGGCAGTGATGGCTCCCATGTGGGGCAGTGATGGCTCCCATGTGGGGCAGTGATGGCTCCCATGTGGGGCAGTGATGGCTCCCATGTGCGGCAGTGATGGCTCCCATGTGGGGCAGTGATGGCTCCCATGTGCGGCAGTGATGGCTCCCATGTGCGGCAGTGATGGCTCCCATGTGGGGCAGTGATGGCTCCCATGTGGGGCAGTGATGGCTCCCATGTGCGGCAGTGATGGCTCCCATGTGGGGCAGTGATGGCTCCCATGTGGGGCAGTGATGGCTCCCATGTGCGGCAGTGATGGCTCCCATGTGGGGCAGTGATGGCTCCCATGTGCGGCAGTGATGGCTCCCATGTGCGGCAGTGATGGCTCCCATGTGCGGCAGTGATGGCTCCCATGTGGGGCAGTGATGGCTCCCATGTGGGGCAGTGATGGCTCCCATGTGCGGCAGTGATGGCTCCCATGTGGGGCAGTGATGGCTCCCATGTGGGGCAGTGATGGCTCCCATGTGCGGCAGTGATGGCTCCCATGTGGGGCAGTGATGGCTCCCATGTGCGGCAGTGATGGCTCCCATGTGCGGCAGTGATGGATCCCATGTGGGGCAGTGATGGCTCCCATGTGCGGCAGTGATGGCTCCCATGTGGGGCAGTGATGGCTCCCATGTGGGGCAGTGATGGCTCCCATGTGCGGCAGTGATGGCTCCCATGTGGGGCAGTGATGGCTCCCATGTGCGGCAGTGATGGCTCCCATGTGCGGCAGTGATGGCTCCCATGTGGGGCAGTGATGGCTCCCATGTGCGGCAGTGATGGCTCCCATGTGCGGCAGTGATGGATCCCATGTGGGGCAGTGATGGCTCCCATGTGCGGCAGTGATGGCTCCCATGTGGGGCAGTGATGGCTCCCATGTGCGGCAGTGATGGCTCCCATGTGGGGCAGTGATGGCTCCCATGTGGGGCAGTGATGGCTCCCATGTGCGGCAGTGATGGCTCCCATGTGGGGCAGTGATGGCTCCCATGTGGGGCAGTGATGGCTCCCATGTGCGGCAGTGATGGCTCCCATGTGGGGCAGTGATGGCTCCCATGTGCGGCAGTGATGGCTCCCATGTGGGGCAGTGATGGCTCCCATGTGGGGCAGTGATGGCTCCCATGTGCGGCAGTGATGGCTCCCATGTGGGGCAGTGATGGCTCCCATGTGCGGCAGTGATGGCTCCCATGTGGGGCAGTGATGGCTCCCATGTGGGGCAGTGATGGCTCCCATGTGCGGCAGTGATGGCTCCCATGTGGGGCAGTGATGGCTCCCATGTGGGGCAGTGATGGCTCCCATGTGCGGCAGTGATGGCTCCCATGTGGGGCAGTGATGGCTCCCATGTGCGGCAGTGATGGCTCCCATGTGCGGCAGTGATGGCTCCCATGTGGGGCAGTGATGGCTCCCATGTGGGGCAGTGATGGCTCCCATGTGCGGCAGTGATGGCTCCCATGTGGGGCAGTGATGGCTCCCATGTGCGGCAGTGATGGCTCCCATGTGCGGCAGTGATGGCTCCCATGTGGGGCAGTGATGGCTCCCATGTGGGGCAGTGATGGCTCCCATGTGGGGCAGTGATGGCTCCCATGTGGGGCAGTGATGGCTCCCATGTGCGGCAGTGATGGCTCCCATGTGGGGCAGTGATGGCTCCCATGTGGGGCAGTGATGGCTCCCATGTGCGGCAGTGATGGCTCCCATGTGGGGCAGTGATGGCTCCCATGTGCGGCAGTGATGGCTCCCATGTGCGGCAGTGATGGCTCCCATGTGGGGCAGTGATGGCTCCCATGTGGGGCAGTGATGGCTCCCATGTGGGGCAGTGATGGCTCCCATGTGGGGCAGTGATGGCTCCCATGTGCGGCAGTGATGGCTCCCATGTGGGGCAGTGATGGCTCCCATGTGCGGCAGTGATGGCTCCCATGTGCGGCAGTGATGGCTCCCATGTGGGGCAGTGATGGCTCCCATGTGGGGCAGTGATGGCTCCCATGTGCGGCAGTGATGGCTCCCATGTGGGGCAGTGATGGCTCCCATGTGGGGCAGTGATGGCTCCCATGTGCGGCAGTGATGGCTCCCATGTGGGGCAGTGATGGCTCCCATGTGCGGCAGTGATGGCTCCCATGTGCGGCAGTGATGGCTCCCATGTGGGGCAGTGATGGCTCCCATGTGGGGCAGTGATGGCTCCCATGTGCGGCAGTGATGGCTCCCATGTGGGGCAGTGATGGCTCCCATGTGGGGCAGTGATGGCTCCCATGTGCGGCAGTGATGGCTCCCATGTGGGGCAGTGATGGCTCCCATGTGCGGCAGTGATGGCTCCCATGTGCGGCAGTGATGGATCCCATGTGGGGCAGTGATGGCTCCCATGTGCGGCAGTGATGGCTCCCATGTGGGGCAGTGATGGCTCCCATGTGGGGCAGTGATGGCTCCCATGTGCGGCAGTGATGGCTCCCATGTGCGGCAGTGATGGCTCCCATGTGGGGCAGTGATGGCTCCCATGTGGGGCAGTGATGGCTCCCATGTGCGGCAGTGATGGCTCCCATGTGGGGCAGTGATGGCTCCCATGTGGGGCAGTGATGGCTCCCATGTGCGGCAGTGATGGCTCCCATGTGGGGCAGTGATGGCTCCCATGTGGGGCAGTGATGGCTCCCATGTGCGGCAGTGATGGCTCCCATGTGGGGCAGTGATGGCTCCCATGTGCGGCAGTGATGGCTCCCATGTGGGGCAGTGATGGCTCCCATGTGGGGCAGTGATGGCTCCCATGTGCGGCAGTGATGGCTCCCATGTGGGGCAGTGATGGCTCCCATGTGCGGCAGTGATGGCTCCCATGTGCGGCAGTGATGGCTCCCATGTGGGGCAGTGATGGCTCCCATGTGGGGCAGTGATGGCTCCCATGTGCGGCAGTGATGGCTCCCATGTGGGGCAGTGATGGCTCCCATGTGCGGCAGTGATGGCTCCCATGTGCGGCAGTGATGGCTCCCATGTGGGGCAGTGATGGCTCCCATGTGGGGCAGTGATGGCTCCCATGTGGGGCAGTGATGGCTCCCATGTGGGGCAGTGATGGCTCCCATGTGCGGCAGTGATGGCTCCCATGTGGGGCAGTGATGGCTCCCATGTGCGGCAGTGATGGCTCCCATGTGGGGCAGTGATGGCTCCCATGTGGGGCAGTGATGGCTCCCATGTGCGGCAGTGATGGCTCCCATGTGGGGCAGTGATGGCTCCCATGTGCGGCAGTGATGGCTCCCATGTGCGGCAGTGATGGCTCCCATGTGGGGCAGTGATGGCTCCCATGTGGGGCAGTGATGGCTCCCATGTGCGGCAGTGATGGCTCCCATGTGGGGCAGTGATGGCTCCCATGTGCGGCAGTGATGGCTCCCATGTGCGGCAGTGATGGCTCCCATGTGGGGCAGTGATGGCTCCCATGTGGGGCAGTGATGGCTCCCATGTGGGGCAGTGATGGCTCCCATGTGGGGCAGTGATGGCTCCCATGTGCGGCAGTGATGGCTCCCATGTGGGGCAGTGATGGCTCCCATGTGCGGCAGTGATGGCTCCCATGTGCGGCAGTGATGGCTCCCATGTGGGGCAGTGATGGCTCCCATGTGGGGCAGTGATGGCTCCCATGTGCGGCAGTGATGGCTCCCATGTGGGGCAGTGATGGCTCCCATGTGGGGCAGTGATGGCTCCCATGTGCGGCAGTGATGGCTCCCATGTGGGGCAGTGATGGCTCCCATGTGCGGCAGTGATGGCTCCCATGTGCGGCAGTGATGGCTCCCATGTGGGGCAGTGATGGCTCCCATGTGGGGCAGTGATGGCTCCCATGTGCGGCAGTGATGGCTCCCATGTGGGGCAGTGATGGCTCCCATGTGGGGCAGTGATGGCTCCCATGTGCGGCAGTGATGGCTCCCATGTGGGGCAGTGATGGCTCCCATGTGCGGCAGTGATGGCTCCCATGTGCGGCAGTGATGGATCCCATGTGGGGCAGTGATGGCTCCCATGTGCGGCAGTGATGGCTCCCATGTGGGGCAGTGATGGCTCCCATGTGGGGCAGTGATGGCTCCCATGTGCGGCAGTGATGGCTCCCATGTGCGGCAGTGATGGCTCCCATGTGGGGCAGTGATGGCTCCCATGTGGGGCAGTGATGGCTCCCATGTGCGGCAGTGATGGCTCCCATGTGGGGCAGTGATGGCTCCCATGTGGGGCAGTGATGGCTCCCATGTGCGGCAGTGATGGCTCCCATGTGGGGCAGTGATGGCTCCCATGTGCGGCAGTGATGGCTCCCATGTGGGGCAGTGATGGCTCCCATGTGGGGCAGTGATGGCTCCCATGTGCGGCAGTGATGGCTCCCATGTGGGGCAGTGATGGCTCCCATGTGCGGCAGTGATGGCTCCCATGTGGGGCAGTGATGGCTCCCATGTGGGGCAGTGATGGCTCCCATGTGCGGCAGTGATGGCTCCCATGTGGGGCAGTGATGGCTCCCATGTGGGGCAGTGATGGCTCCCATGTGCGGCAGTGATGGCTCCCATGTGGGGCAGTGATGGCTCCCATGTGCGGCAGTGATGGCTCCCATGTGCGGCAGTGATGGCTCCCATGTGGGGCAGTGATGGCTCCCATGTGGGGCAGTGATGGCTCCCATGTGCGGCAGTGATGGCTCCCATGTGGGGCAGTGATGGCTCCCATGTGCGGCAGTGATGGCTCCCATGTGCGGCAGTGATGGCTCCCATGTGGGGCAGTGATGGCTCCCATGTGGGGCAGTGATGGCTCCCATGTGGGGCAGTGATGGCTCCCATGTGGGGCAGTGATGGCTCCCATGTGCGGCAGTGATGGCTCCCATGTGGGGCAGTGATGGCTCCCATGTGCGGCAGTGATGGCTCCCATGTGGGGCAGTGATGGCTCCCATGTGGGGCAGTGATGGCTCCCATGTGGGGCAGTGATGGCTCCCATGTGCGGCAGTGATGGCTCCCATGTGGGGCAGTGATGGCTCCCATGTGGGGCAGTGATGGCTCCCATGTGCGGCAGTGATGGCTCCCATGTGGGGCAGTGATGGCTCCCATGTGCGGCAGTGATGGCTCCCATGTGGGGCAGTGATGGCTCCCATGTGGGGCAGTGATGGCTCCCATGTGCGGCAGTGATGGCTCCCATGTGGGGCAGTGATGGCTCCCATGTGCGGCAGTGATGGCTCCCATGTGCGGCAGTGATGGATCCCATGTGGGGCAGTGATGGCTCCCATGTGCGGCAGTGATGGCTCCCATGTGGGGCAGTGATGGCTCCCATGTGCGGCAGTGATGGCTCCCATGTGGGGCAGTGATGGCTCCCATGTGGGGCAGTGATGGCTCCCATGTGCGGCAGTGATGGCTCCCATGTGGGGCAGTGATGGCTCCCATGTGCGGCAGTGATGGCTCCCATGTGGGGCAGTGATGGCTCCCATGTGGGGCAGTGATGGCTCCCATGTGCGGCAGTGATGGCTCCCATGTGGGGCAGTGATGGCTCCCATGTGGGGCAGTGATGGCTCCCATGTGCGGCAGTGATGGCTCCCATGTGGGGCAGTGATGGCTCCCATGTGCGGCAGTGATGGCTCCCATGTGCGGCAGTGATGGCTCCCATGTGGGGCAGTGATGGCTCCCATGTGGGGCAGTGATGGCTCCCATGTGCGGCAGTGATGGCTCCCATGTGGGGCAGTGATGGCTCCCATGTGCGGCAGTGATGGCTCCCATGTGCGGCAGTGATGGCTCCCATGTGGGGCAGTGATGGCTCCCATGTGGGGCAGTGATGGCTCCCATGTGGGGCAGTGATGGCTCCCATGTGGGGCAGTGATGGCTCCCATGTGCGGCAGTGATGGCTCCCATGTGGGGCAGTGATGGCTCCCATGTGCGGCAGTGATGGCTCCCATGTGGGGCAGTGATGGCTCCCATGTGGGGCAGTGATGGCTCCCATGTGGGGCAGTGATGGCTCCCATGTGCGGCAGTGATGGCTCCCATGTGGGGCAGTGATGGCTCCCATGTGCGGCAGTGATGGCTCCCATGTGCGGCAGTGATGGCTCCCATGTGGGGCAGTGATGGCTCCCATGTGGGGCAGTGATGGCTCCCATGTGCGGCAGTGATGGCTCCCATGTGGGGCAGTGATGGCTCCCATGTGGGGCAGTGATGGCTCCCATGTGGGGCAGTGATGGCTCCCATGTGCGGCAGTGATGGCTCCCATGTGGGGCAGTGATGGCTCCCATGTGGGGCAGTGATGGCTCCCATGTGCGGCAGTGATGGCTCCCATGTGGGGCAGTGATGGCTCCCATGTGCGGCAGTGATGGCTCCCATGTGCGGCAGTGATGGCTCCCATGTGGGGCAGTGATGGCTCCCATGTGCGGCAGTGATGGCTCCCATGTGCGGCAGTGATGGCTCCCATGTGGGGCAGTGATGGCTCCCATGTGGGGCAGTGATGGCTCCCATGTGCGGCAGTGATGGCTCCCATGTGGGGCAGTGATGGCTCCCATGTGGGGCAGTGATGGCTCCCATGTGCGGCAGTGATGGCTCCCATGTGGGCAGTGATGGCTCCCATGTGGGCAGTGATGGCTCCCATGTGCGGCAGTGATGGCTCCCATGTGCGGCAGTGATGGATCCCATGTGGGGCAGTGATGGCTCCCATGTGCGGCAGTGATGGCTCCCATGTGGGGCAGTGATGGCTCCCATGTGGGGCAGTGATGGCTCCCATGTGCGGCAGTGATGGCTCCCATGTGCGGCAGTGATGGCTCCCATGTGGGGCAGTGATGGCTCCCATGTGGGGCAGTGATGGCTCCCATGTGCGGCAGTGATGGCTCCCATGTGGGGCAGTGATGGCTCCCATGTGGGGCAGTGATGGCTCCCATGTGCGGCAGTGATGGCTCCCATGTGGGGCAGTGATGGCTCCCATGTGCGGCAGTGATGGCTCCCATGTGGGGCAGTGATGGCTCCCATGTGGGGCAGTGATGGCTCCCATGTGCGGCAGTGATGGCTCCCATGTGGGGCAGTGATGGCTCCCATGTGCGGCAGTGATGGCTCCCATGTGGGGCAGTGATGGCTCCCATGTGGGGCAGTGATGGCTCCCATGTGCGGCAGTGATGGCTCCCATGTGGGGCAGTGATGGCTCCCATGTGGGGCAGTGATGGCTCCCATGTGCGGCAGTGATGGCTCCCATGTGGGGCAGTGATGGCTCCCATGTGCGGCAGTGATGGCTCCCATGTGCGGCAGTGATGGCTCCCATGTGGGGCAGTGATGGCTCCCATGTGGGGCAGTGATGGCTCCCATGTGCGGCAGTGATGGCTCCCATGTGGGGCAGTGATGGCTCCCATGTGCGGCAGTGATGGCTCCCATGTGCGGCAGTGATGGCTCCCATGTGGGGCAGTGATGGCTCCCATGTGGGGCAGTGATGGCTCCCATGTGGGGCAGTGATGGCTCCCATGTGGGGCAGTGATGGCTCCCATGTGCGGCAGTGATGGCTCCCATGTGGGGCAGTGATGGCTCCCATGTGCGGCAGTGATGGCTCCCATGTGGGGCAGTGATGGCTCCCATGTGGGGCAGTGATGGCTCCCATGTGGGGCAGTGATGGCTCCCATGTGCGGCAGTGATGGCTCCCATGTGGGGCAGTGATGGCTCCCATGTGGGGCAGTGATGGCTCCCATGTGCGGCAGTGATGGCTCCCATGTGGGGCAGTGATGGCTCCCATGTGCGGCAGTGATGGCTCCCATGTGGGGCAGTGATGGCTCCCATGTGGGGCAGTGATGGCTCCCATGTGCGGCAGTGATGGCTCCCATGTGGGGCAGTGATGGCTCCCATGTGCGGCAGTGATGGCTCCCATGTGCGGCAGTGATGGATCCCATGTGGGGCAGTGATGGCTCCCATGTGCGGCAGTGATGGCTCCCATGTGGGGCAGTGATGGCTCCCATGTGCGGCAGTGATGGCTCCCATGTGGGGCAGTGATGGCTCCCATGTGGGGCAGTGATGGCTCCCATGTGCGGCAGTGATGGCTCCCATGTGGGGCAGTGATGGCTCCCATGTGCGGCAGTGATGGCTCCCATGTGGGGCAGTGATGGCTCCCATGTGGGGCAGTGATGGCTCCCATGTGCGGCAGTGATGGCTCCCATGTGGGGCAGTGATGGCTCCCATGTGGGGCAGTGATGGCTCCCATGTGCGGCAGTGATGGCTCCCATGTGGGGCAGTGATGGCTCCCATGTGCGGCAGTGATGGCTCCCATGTGCGGCAGTGATGGCTCCCATGTGGGGCAGTGATGGCTCCCATGTGGGGCAGTGATGGCTCCCATGTGCGGCAGTGATGGCTCCCATGTGGGGCAGTGATGGCTCCCATGTGCGGCAGTGATGGCTCCCATGTGCGGCAGTGATGGCTCCCATGTGGGGCAGTGATGGCTCCCATGTGGGGCAGTGATGGCTCCCATGTGGGGCAGTGATGGCTCCCATGTGGGGCAGTGATGGCTCCCATGTGCGGCAGTGATGGCTCCCATGTGGGGCAGTGATGGCTCCCATGTGCGGCAGTGATGGCTCCCATGTGGGGCAGTGATGGCTCCCATGTGGGGCAGTGATGGCTCCCATGTGGGGCAGTGATGGCTCCCATGTGCGGCAGTGATGGCTCCCATGTGGGGCAGTGATGGCTCCCATGTGCGGCAGTGATGGCTCCCATGTGCGGCAGTGATGGCTCCCATGTGGGGCAGTGATGGCTCCCATGTGGGGCAGTGATGGCTCCCATGTGCGGCAGTGATGGCTCCCATGTGGGGCAGTGATGGCTCCCATGTGGGGCAGTGATGGCTCCCATGTGGGGCAGTGATGGCTCCCATGTGCGGCAGTGATGGCTCCCATGTGGGGCAGTGATGGCTCCCATGTGGGGCAGTGATGGCTCCCATGTGCGGCAGTGATGGCTCCCATGTGGGGCAGTGATGGCTCCCATGTGCGGCAGTGATGGCTCCCATGTGCGGCAGTGATGGCTCCCATGTGGGGCAGTGATGGCTCCCATGTGGGGCAGTGATGGCTCCCATGTGCGGCAGTGATGGCTCCCATGTGGGGCAGTGATGGCTCCCATGTGCGGCAGTGATGGCTCCCATGTGGGGCAGTGATGGCTCCCATGTGGGGCAGTGATGGCTCCCATGTGGGGCAGTGATGGCTCCCATGTGCGGCAGTGATGGCTCCCATGTGGGGCAGTGATGGCTCCCATGTGCGGCAGTGATGGCTCCCATGTGCGGCAGTGATGGCTCCCATGTGGGGCAGTGATGGCTCCCATGTGGGGCAGTGATGGCTCCCATGTGCGGCAGTGATGGCTCCCATGTGGGGCAGTGATGGCTCCCATGTGGGGCAGTGATGGCTCCCATGTGCGGCAGTGATGGCTCCCATGTGGGGCAGTGATGGCTCCCATGTGCGGCAGTGATGGCTCCCATGTGCGGCAGTGATGGCTCCCATGTGGGGCAGTGATGGCTCCCATGTGGGGCAGTGATGGCTCCCATGTGCGGCAGTGATGGCTCCCATGTGCGGCAGTGATGGCTCCCATGTGCGGCAGTGATGGCTCCCATGTGGGGCAGTGATGGCTCCCATGTGGGGCAGTGATGGCTCCCATGTGGGGCAGTGATGGCTCCCATGTGGGGCAGTGATGGCTCCCATGTGAGGAAGTTCTACACCTGGATCACACCTGATGTTTGAGGCGCCTCAAAAATCACCTCAATGCAGTGAGAAAGTTCTACTCGTGCTCGTGCTTGAAACCCGCTCTTTTGAGCCGCCTCACGAGCCCTCTCCCCCTTTCCCCCCTCCCCACTCTTCCTCTCTTCACTCTCCCCACTCTCCCCTCTCCCCCCTCTCCCCACTCCCCCTTCTCCCCCCTCCCCCCTCCCCCCCCCCCCCCCCCACATCAGCGCCCAAGCCGTGCCAGTCACCGCAGAACCCATGTGGGGGGGCCACGTGCGAGGACGTCATGGATAGCGTCTACACGTGCTCGTGCCTGGACCCACTCTTCATTCCCGTTGCCGACAAGGGCGGTGCCCAGACGTGTGTGTTCGGTGAGTGGCGCCCACGCGTGTGTGTTCGGTGAGTGGCGCCCACGCGTGTGTGTTCGGTGAGTGGCGCTCACGCGTGTGTGTTCGGTGAGTGGCGCCCACGCGTGTGTGTTCGGTGAGTGGCGCCCACGCGTGTGTGTTCGGTGAGTGGCGCCCACGCGTGTGTGTTCGGTGAGTGGCGCCCACGCGTGTGTGTTTGGTGAGTGGCGCCCACGCGTGTGTGTTCGGTGAGTGGCGCCCACGCGTGTGTGTTCGGTGAGTGGCGCCCACGCGTGTGTGTTCGGTGAGTGGCGCCCACGCGTGTGTGTTCGGTGAGTGGCGCCCACGCGTGTGTGTTCGGTGAGTGGCGCCCACGCGTGTGTGTTCGGTGAGTGGCGCCCACGCGTGTGTGTTCGGTGAGTGGCGCCCACGCGTGTGTGTTCTGTGAGTGGCGCCCACGCGTATGTGTTCGGTGAGTGGCGCCCACGCGTATGTGTATTGGGATCATGAAGCTCACACTACTTTTTCCCCACATGCCATGCATCATCATCTTCCCCCCCTTCCCATCATACCCCATGACCTTACACTGACCTCTCCTGCACCCCCCACCGCCCCTCCCTCCTCTTCCTGCCCCGCCTAATAAAAGCTCCCCTTGCGCCTCTTCCCCTTCCCCTGCACCTTTTCCCCTCCCCTAGCCCCTCTTCTCCTTCCCTCCCCCCACTCCCCCCTTGTACCTCTTCCCCTCCCCTTGCCCCTCCGCCCACTCGCTCCCTGCCAGCTGGCATGTGCAGCCAAAGGACAACAGTCTCCAAATCCCCTTGCACCTCTTTTTTTCCCCCTGGCCACCCCCCCCCCCCCCCCAACTCGCCCTCCCCCGTGTGCAGTCGGCACGTGCATCAACGACAAGGCGGGCGGCTTCTTTTGTCTCTGTCCGCCGGGATTCGACCAGGGGTACCGCCCCAACGGCGCTCACACATGCGTCCCAAGTGAGTGTTCAAGTGGGCGGCTAATCTTGTCTTTTCCTACCCTTGTTCTGATATGCATCCCTATACGTGTTCAAGTGGAAGGCTGCTCTTGTCCTTTTGCAATTCATGTTTCTTTAGGAGCCGCAGCGAATTACATCCAACCCATCCCATGAATGCACCGCAAATCACATCCATTTCATCCCATGAATGCACCGCAAATCACATCCATTTCATCCCATGAATGCACCGCAAATCACATCCATTTCATCCCATGAATGCACCGCAAATCACATCCATTTCATCCCATGTATGCACAGCTTACTTCTGAACCATCACTGCATCTTCATCTCTCATGTTCTTCGCACTTCTCAATCGCGTCTCCTCTTTCTCGCCCCTCCTCTTTCTCGCCCCTCCTCCTCTTTCTCACCTCTCCTCCTCCCCCTTATACTTCCCGATTTATTTGGTTTATATTTTCTCTCTTTCCTCCTTGCTTCCCTGCATTCCTGCAGCCTCCAACCCCTCATACACCGTCATATTCCCAATAGACATCGACTGCCCGCTAGTCTACCAGCTCTACGGCCTCACAGAGGAGGCGTTTCTCGCTCAGAACCTCAACCTGGTGAGCCGGAAGCTGGGAGGCTGGGAGTACCTTGAGAGCTGGGAGGCTGTTCTGGGAGGCTGTTCTGGGAGGCTTTTCTGGGAGGCTGATCTGGGAGGCTGATCTGGGAGGCTGATCTGGGAGGCTGATCTGGGAGGCTGATCTGGGAGGCTGATCTGGGAGGCTGATCTGGGAGGCTGATCTGGGAGGCTGATCTGGGAGGCTGATCTGGGAGGCTGATCTGGGAGGCTGATCTGGGAGGCTGATCTGGGAGGCTGATCTGGGAGGCTGATCTGGGAGGCTGTTCTGGGAGGCTGATCTGGGAGGCTGATCTGGGAGGCTGATCTGGGAGGCTGATCTGGGAGGCTGATCTGGGAGGCTGATCTGGGAGGCTGATCTGGGAGGCTGATCTGGGAGGCTGATCTGGGAGGCTGATCTGGGAGGCTGATCTGGGAGGCTGATCTGGGAGGTGAGGCTGGGAGGTGAGGCTGGGAGGTGAGGCTGGGAGGTGAGGCTGGGAGGTGAGGCTGGGAGGTGAGGCTGGGAGGTGAGGCTGGGAGGTGAGGCTGGGAGGTGAGGCTGGGAGGTGAGGCTGGGAGGTGAGGCTGGGAGGTGAGGCTGGGAGGTGAGGCTGGGAGGTGAGGCTGGGAGGTGAGGCTGGGAGGCAGGGAGAACGTTGCAACTGTGATCTCTTCTTATCTCCTGCGTGCTCGCACTGTCCCAACTGCTCGCATGCTCCACCCTGCGGCCTCCCACTGAGCATGCAAGAGGACTTGAACGTGTGCTTTGAATAACACCCACCCCCACCCACCGCACCCACCCCACCACACCACACCCAACCCCTGCCTTCACCTTTTGAATCACAGGGAATGGACCACTGCGAGACCATCCCTGCCAACACGGCAGTGAGCGTGGCACCGCCCCTCAAGGGGGCCGTGTGCTGTGCGCTCTACTACTCGTGGACGGAAAATGACACGTGTGAGGGCGTGGCGGACAGTTTCTGGCTCACAGTGGAGGACTTTCTGACGCTCAACCCCGGAATCAACTGCACGGATTGCACCGCTTGGAACGCTCCGACTGTGAACCAGCAGGTGAGATGCGGTGCAGTGCGGTGCTCGGCGGTGTGGTGGACGCGTTTGGGCAGGCATTAGATCTGCCAGTGGGGTTCAACCAACCTAGGGTTAACCGTGCACCTCGCTCACACCCATTCCCAACACCACACGCTCTTTTTCTCTCCTTTTCTCCGCCCTGCAAGTGTGTTTGTTGAAGGGTAATGGGGGACAGACCTTCTTTTGAGTCCACTCAAAAGGCCCTCACACCCATTCCCAACACCACACGCTCTTTTTCTCTCCTTTTCTCCGCCCTGCAAGTGTGTTTGATGGAGGGTAATGGGGGGGCAGACCTGCCCAGGCTGCCCACATGCACGGGATATAAAAAGTGCTGGTTTGAGATGTCTCAAAACAGCACTTTTAACTCGTGGCTGATGGGGGTAACGCCTGCCCAGGCTGCCCACTCGCACGGCATAGTACACTGTGCGAGGCAGGGGCACATACGAGGGCAACATGCCTCGTCAAACCCCTTCTTACTCCTCTCTCTCTTCTTCCCTCTTCCCACCTCTTTCCTCACAGCTGTGTGTGGCGAAGGGCAGTGGCGGAGGAAACGTGCCTACGCTGCCCATGTGCACGGCATGGTACACAGTACACTCGGGGGACACATGCGAGAGCATCATGAAGGATTTCTCTCTCAACCAAACCGCCTTCTTCTCCCTCAACCCGGGCGTGGGCTGCGACAGCCTCTTCGCGTCTGTTGGGGGCAGCAGCCTCGGCTGGAGTGGAGGTGGTGTGCAGGTGAGGGAATGGCAGCAGGTGAGGGGTGGGGAGCAGGTGAGGGGTGGGGAGCAGGTGAGGGGTGGGGAGCAGGTGAGGGGTGGGAGCAGGTGGGGAGCAGGTGAGGGGTGGGGAGCAGGTGAGGGGTGGGGAGCAGGTGAGGGGTGGGGAGCAGGTGAGGGGTGGGGAGCAGGTGAGGGGTGGGGAGCAGGCGAGGGGTGGGGAGCAGGTGAGGGGTGGGGAGCAGGTGAGGGGTGGGGAGCAGGTGAGGGGTGGGGAGCAGGTGAGGGGTGGGGAGCAGGTGAGGGGTGGGGAGCAGGTGAGGGGTGGGGAGCAGGTGAGGGGTGGGGAGCAGGTGAGGGGTGGGGAGCAGGTGAGGGGTGGGGAGCAGGTGAGGGGTGGGGAGCAGGTGAGGGGTGGGGAGCAGGTGAGGGGTGGGGAGCAGGTGAGGGGTGGGGAGCAGGTGAGGGGTGGGGAGCAGGTGAGGGGTGGGGAGCAGGTGAGGGGTGGGGAGCAGGTGAGGGGTGGGGAGCAGGTGAGGGGATGGCATGCAGGTGAGGGGTGGGATGCAGGTGAGGGGTGGGATGCGGTAGTGAAGGGAGATCTGGCGCGTGTGGGATGCATACCTGGTGGATACCCCGGGCCCATCCACCCAATCTCTCCACCCACTAAACCAGGTGTGTTTTGAGTCGACTCAAAACACACTTGGCGCATGCAGATGCATACCTGGTGAAAACCTCGGGCCCATCCACTAAAACGCACCCATCCATCCTTAAACTTGCTGGCTACACCAAAGGAAGCAAAAAGGAAACACCCTCCACGCCCACCCACCCATCCCCATGGGCCGTCGCAGGTGTGTGTGCATGCATACCCGGTGGAGAGATCGTGTGGTTAAGCCCCGAGGTATCCACTAGGTAGGCATCCACACACACCTCGATCCTCAGGCTCGTCGACCCAGTCTCTCCCCCCACCCTCCACGCCCGCCCACCCATCCCCTTGGGCCATCGCAGGTGTGTGGGGATGCATACCTGGTGGTTACCCCCAGTCCGCTCAACCCATTCTCCTCTCCCTCAATGAAACGCACTCACCCATCTCACCCTCCGTGCCCACCCACCCATCCCCATGCGCCATCGCAGGTGTGTGTAGATGCTTACCTGGTGGAAACCCCATGCTCATTTTTCCCCCTTTGTGCTCCGCGCCCACCCACCCATCCCCATATGCCATCGCAGGTGTGTGTGGATGCATACCTGGTGGAAACATCGGGCTCACCCACCCCTCGCTCCCTCCGTGAGCTCTTCTCCACTTCCCCACTCGTTCCCTCCACCCCATCCCTCTCCTTCGAATCCTCCTCTTCTTCCTCCTCTTCCTCCTCTCCCTCGTCTCTCTCAACACGAGGAAGACTGCTCATCCCCTCTCCCTCCGCTCAACCAATGAGAGGACGCCAGCTGGCGGTGTCAAAGAAGCGGTGCCTGGCGTTTTACTCAGTGACGCGGGGGGACTTTTGTGCGCGCATCATATCGCTCAAGTTCCAGAACAGTGCAAAGATGCTGGCTGACTTGAACAATGGATACGTGTGCACCAATGATAGGCTATATGTCGGGCTCTCGCTTTGCACTCGAAGATAGGCGTGCGTGCTTTCAAGGCGCCTCAAAAGGTTGTACCACAAAAGATTGTGTATTTTTACTTTGTAGGCTTTCCATTCGTGGATTGTACTTTACCTTGGTCGATTGTAACGTATGCATTGAGAAATCTAAACTGAATACCATAGTTCGTTTCCTTACAAATCACTCACAAGATTCTGTAACACTTTTCTGCAATATCTGGTTTCGTGACCAAGTTTCGCCCACCCCACAGATACCTACGTTTCCAGTTCCCACGGAAACACCTGCAGCAACCTGCGGAGGCACCAGAAACATTCGACATTGATCGCCACGCATATGCTGTCCTTTTGTCCCTTTCACATGTTTTTTTAAAGCTGAACACGGTTCGCTGAATATTATGCTATTGTTAATTTTGGCCGACCTCTGTGCTGAACAATTTTGCTAATTTCGAATGTTGCTCGTTACAACCCCTCATGCCAAAAGGTTTGTCTGCCGCTGCTTGCGCTCCATCCCGGCGCCTCGCAGGGCAGAACCGAGTCGCAGGCAAGAACTCAGAGAAGAGCCTCAGTCAGTTGCCGCCTTTCAGAAAGCTACAGAACAGTACTGTCGTGAGGCCCCGGGGTGGATGAGGGGGACGTGCGTGACAGGACGGGATGAGGGGGGAAGAGAAGAAAGGGGCATGCATGAGTTGACAAAAAGCTGCTCCAATTTCAACTTCCGCGAATGAATCTCTTCGGAAGGGCGTGGTGTACTGTACTGCACACGAGAGGGTCACGGGAGAGTACACCTGTGCACTTCCTACGCACTTCCCCAAACTTCCCCATTCGCCGCCCGCCCTAATGCTGTGCACTTCCTTCGCACTATGTACCAGGAGCTGTCTAATGGAGGAAATGACGGACCGCCCTGATTGCTCGTTTTCGATTCCTTTCGGCAGTGGCTTTGACAGCGACTCCCTCCGCGCTCGCGCCGAATTCCCACGGTCAGTTTTTATTGCAATTTCCTATTTCTCGTGACGAAACGTATAAAAGGGAAAATCCGAAGTCTACCTGGTTTCAGTATAGAGGCAGTGAAAAAACTAAAACCCACTTGGATGACAAGCCATTTGGGAGGCATCAACCCTAAACACCTTGCCTCATGGTGTTTAGGGTTGATGCCCTTTACGTGGCATACCATCCATGAGGGTTTTCCTTTTTTGTCCCAAGCTGCGCGTTTGCTGCGGAGTCGAAAAACAATTAGGAATATCCTGTAAAACAAAAAAACGTTTGTATTAATGGACTATAAAGGGGAAGAAATCAAATGCCCGAAGGTATTGGACGCGAGCGCGGAGCGATGTGCTGTCAAAGCCACTGCCCATTGGAATTGGAAACAAGAAAACACGGCGCTCTGTCATTTCCTCTGTCGAGGAAATGACGGACCGCCCTGATTGCTCGTTTTCGATTCCTTTCGGCAGTGGCTTTGACAGCGACTCCCTCCGCGCTCGCGCCGAATTCCCACGGTCAGTTTTTATTGCAATTTCCTATTTCTCGTGACGAAACGTATAAAAGGGAAAATCCGAAGTCTACCTGGTTTCAGTATAGAGGCAGTGGAAAAACTAAAACCCACTTGGATGACAAGCCATTTGGGAGGCATCAACCCTAAACACCTTGCCTCATGGTGTTTAGGGTTGATGCCCTCTACGTGGCATACCATCCATGAGGGTTTTCTTTTTTTGTCCCAAGCTGCGCGTTTGCTGCGGAGTCGAAAAACAATTAGGAATATCCTGTAAAACAAAAAACGTTTGTATTAATGGACTATAAAGGGGAAACAGAGAAATCAAATGCCCGAAGGTATTGGACGCGAGCGCGGAGCGATGTGCTGTCAAAGCCACTGCCCATTGGAATTGGAAACAAGAAAACACGGCGCTCTGTCATTTCCTCTGTCGAGGAAATGACGGACCGCCCTGATTGCTCGTTTTCGATTCCTTTCGGCAGTGGCTTTGACAGCGACTCCCTCCGCGCTCGCGTCGAATTCCCACGGTCAGTTTTTATTGCAATTTCCTATTTCTCGTGACGAAACGTATAAAAGGGAAAATCCGAAGTCTACCTGGTTTCAGTATAGAGGCAGTGGAAAAACTAAAACCCACTTGGATGACAAGCCATTTGGGAGGCATCAACCCTAAACACCTTGCCTCATGGTGTGTAGGGTTGATGCCCTCTACGTGACATACAATCCATGAGGGTTTTCTTTTTTTGTCCCAAGCTGCGCGTTTGCTGCGGAGTCGAAAAAAAATTAGGAATATCCTGTAAAACAAAAAACGTTTGTATTAATGGACTATAAAGGGGAAACAGAGAAATCAAATGCCCGAAGGTATTGGACGCGAGCGCGGAGCGATGTGCTGTCAAAGCCACTGCCCATTGGAATTGGAAACAAGAAAACACGGCGCTCTGTCATTTCCTCTGTCGAGGAAATGACGGACCGCCCTGATTGCTCGTTTTCGATTCCTTTCGGCAGTGGCTTTGACAGCGACTCCCTCCGCGCTCGCGTCGAATTCCCACGGTCAGTTTTTATTGCAATTTCCTATTTCTCGTGACGAAACGTATAAAAGGGAAAATCCGAAGTCTACCTGGTTTCAGTATAGAGGCAGTGGAAAAACTAAAACCCACTTGGATGACAAGCCATTTGGGAGGCATCAACCCTAAACACCTTGCCTCATGGTGTTTAGGGTTGATGCCCTCTACGTGGCATACCATCCATGAGGGTTTTCTTTTTTTTGTCCCAAGCTGCGCGTTTGCTGCGGAGTCGAAAAACAATTAGGAATATCCTGTAAAACAAAAAATGTCTGTATTAATGGACTATAAAGGGGAAACAGAGAAATCAAATGCCCGAAGGTATTGGACGCGAGCGCGGAGCGATGTGCTGTCAAAGCCACTGCCCATTGGAATTGGAAACAAGAAAACACGGCGCTCTGTCATTTCCTCTGTCGAGGAAATGACGGACCGCCCTGATTGCTCGTTTTCGATTCCTTTCGGCAGTGGCTTTGACAGCGACTCCCTCCGCGCTCGCGCCGAATTCCCACGGTCAGTTTTTATTGCAATTTCCTATTTCTCGTGACGAAACGTATAAAAGGGAAAATCCGAAGTCTACCTGGTTTCAGTATAGAGGCAGTGGAAAAACTAAAACCCACTTGGATGACAAGCCATTTGGGAGGCATCAACCCTAAACACCTTGCCTCATGGTGTTTAGGGTTGATGCCCTCTACGTGGCATACCATCCATGAGGGTTTTCTTTTTTTGTCCCAAGCTGCGCGTTTGCTGCGGAGTCGAAAAACAATTAGGAATATCCTGTAAAACAAAAAACGTTTGTATTAATGGACTATAAAGGGGAAACAGAGAAATCAAATGCCCGAAGGTATTGGACGCGAGCGCGGAGCGATGTGCTGTCAAAGCCACTGCCCATTGGAATTGGAAACAAGAAAACACGGCGCTCTGTCATTTCCTCTGTCGAGGAAATGACGGACCGCCCTGATTGCTCGTTTTCGATTCCTTTCGGCAGTGGCTTTGACAGCGACTCCCTCCGCGCTCGCGTCGAATTCCCACGGTCAGTTTTTATTGCAATTTCCTATTTCTCGTGACGAAACGTATAAAAGGGAAAATCCGAAGTCTACCTGGTTTCAGTATAGAGGCAGTGGAAAAACTAAAACCCACTTGGATGACAAGCCATTTGGGAGGCATCAACCCTAAACACCTTGCCTCATGGTGTTTAGGGTTGATGCCCTCTACGTGGCATACCATCCATGAGGTTTTCTTTTTTTGTCCCAAGCTGCGCGTTTGCTGCGGAGTCGAAAAACAATTAGGAATATCCTGTAAAACAAAAAAACGTTTGTATTAATGGACTATAAAGGGGAAACAGAGAAATCAAATGCCCGAAGGTATTGGACGCGAGCGCGGAGCGATGTGCTGTCAAAGCCACTGCCCATTGGAATTGGAAACAAGAAAACACGGCGCTCTGTCATTTCCTCTGTCGAGGAAATGACGGACCGCCCTGATTGCTCGTTTTCGATTCCTTTCGGCGGTGGCTTTGACAGCGACTCCTTCCGCGCTCGCGCCGAATTCCCACGGTCAGTTTTTATTGCAATTTCCTATTTCTCGTGACGAAACGTATAAAAGGGAAAACCCGAAGTCTACCTGGTTTCAGTATAGAGGCAGTGGAAAAACTAAAACCCACTTGGATGACAAGCCATTTGGGAGGCATCAACCCTAAACACCTTGCCTCATGGTGTTTAGGGTTGATGCCCTCTACGTGGCATACCATCCATGAGGGTTTTCTTTTTTTGTCCCAAGCTGCGCGTTTGCTGCGGAGTCGAAAAGCAATTAGGAATATCCTGTAAAACAAAAAAACGTTTGTATTAATGGACTATAAAGGGGAAACAGAGAAATCAAATGCCCGAAGGTATTGGACGCGAGCGCGGAGCGATGTGCTGTCAAAGCCACTGCCCATTGGAATTGGAAACAAGAAAACACGGCGCTCTGTCATTTCCTCGAGGAAATGACGGACCGCCCTGATTGCTCGTTTTCGATTCCTTTCGGCAGTGGCTTTGACAGCGACTCCCTCCGCGCTCGCGCCGAATTCCCACGGTCAGTTTTTATTGCAATTTCCTATTTCTCGTGACGAAACGTATAAAAGGGAAAATCCGAAGTCTACCTGGTTTCAGTATAGAGGCAGTGGAAAAACTAAAACCCACTTGGATGACAAGCCATTTGGGAGGCATCAACCCTAAACACCTTGCCTCATGGTGTTTAGGGTTGATGCCCTCTACGTGGCATACCATCCATGAGGGTTTTCTTTTTTTGTCCCAAGCTGCGCGTTTGCTGCGGAGTCGAAAAACAATTAGGAATATCCTATAAAAAAAAAACGTTTGTATTAATGGACTATAAAGGGGAAACAGAGAAATCAAATGCCCGAAGGTATTGGACGCGAGCGCGGAGCGATGTGCTGTCAAAGCCACTGCCCATTGGAATTGGAAACAAGAAAACACGGCGCTCTGTCATTTCCTCTGTCGAGGAAATGACGGACCGCCCTGATTGCTCGTTTTCGATTCCTTTCGGCAGTGGCTTTGACAGCGACTCCCTCCGCGCTCGCGTCGAATTCCCACGGTCAGTTTTTATTGCAATTTCCTATTTCTCGTGACGAAACGTATAAAAGGGAAAATCCGAAGTCTACCTGGTTTCAGTATAGAGGCAGTGGAAAAACTAAAACCCACTTGGATGACAAGCCATTTGGGAGGCATCAACCCTAAACACCTTGCCTCATGATGTTTAGGGTTGATGCCCTCTACGTGGCATACCATCCATGAGGGTTTTCTTTTTTTGTCCCAAGCTGCGCGTTTGCTGCGGAGTCGAAAAACAATTAGGAATATCCTGTAAAACAAAAAACGTTTGTATCAATGGACTATAAAGGGGAAACAGAGAAATCAAATGCCCGAAGGTATTGGATGCGAGTGCGGAGCGATGTGCTGTCAAAACCACTGCCCATTGGAATTGGAAACAAGAAATCACGGCGCTCTGTCATTTCCTCTGTCGAGGAAATGACGGACCGCCCTGATTGCTCGTTTTCGATTCCTTTCGGCGGTGGCTTTGACAGCGACTCCCTCCGCGCTCGCGCCGAATTCCCACGGTCAGTTTTTATTGCAATTTCCTATTTCTCGTGACGAAACGTATAAAAGGGAAAATCCGAAGTCTACCTGGTTTCAGTATAGAGGCAGTGGAAAAACTAAAACCCACTTGGATGACAAGCCATTTGGGAGGCATCAACCCTAAACACCTTGCCTCATGGTGTTTAGGGTTGATGCCCTCTACGTGGCATACCATCCATGAGGGTTTTCTTTTTTTTGTCCCAAGCTGCGCGTTTGCTGCGGAGTCGAAAAACAATTAGGAATATCCTGTAAAACAAAAAACGTTTGTATTAATGGACTATAAAGGGGAAACAGAGAAATCAAATGCCCGAAGGTATTGGACGCGAGCGCGGAGCGATGTGCTGTCAAAGCCACTGCCCATTGGAATTGGAAACAAGAAAACACGGCGCTCTGTCATTTCCTCTGTCGAGGAAATGACGGACCGCCCTGATTGCTCGTTTTCGATTCCTTTCGGCAGTGGCTTTGACAGCGACTCCCTCCGCGCTCGCGTCGAATTCCCACGGTCAGTTTTTTATTGCAATTTCCTATTTCTCGTGACGAAACGTATAAAAGGGAAAATCCGAAGTCTACCTGGTTTCAGTATAGAGGCAGTGGAAATACTAAAACCCACTTGGATGACAAGCCATTTGGGAGGCATCAACCCTAAACACCTTGCCTCATGGTGTTTAGGGTTGATGCCCTCTACGTGGCATACCATCCATGAGGGTTTTCTTTTTTTTGTCCCAAGCTGCGCGTTTGCTGCGGAGTCGAAAAACAATTAGGAATATCCTGCAAAACAAAAAACGTTTGTATTAATGGACTATAAAGGGGAAACAGAGAAATCAAATGCCCGAAGGTATTGGACGCGAGCGCGGAGCGATGTGCTGTCAAAGCCACTGCCCATTGGAATTGGAAACAAGAAAACACGGCGCTCTGTCATTTCCTCTGTCGAGGAAATGACGGACCGCCCTGATTGCTCGTTTTCGATTCCTTTCGGCAGTGGCTTTGACAGCGACTCCCTCCGCGCTCGCGCCGAATTCCCACGGTCAGTTTTTATTGCAATTTCCTATTTCTCGTGACGAAACGTATAAAAGGGAAAATCCGAAGTCTACCTGGTTTCAGTATAGAGGCAGTGGAAAAACTAAAACCCACTTGGATGACAAGCCATTTGGGAGGCATCAACCCTAAACACCTTGCCTCATGGTGTTTAGGGTTGATGCCCTCTACGTGGCATACCATCCATGAGGGTTTTCTTTTTTTGTCCCAAGCTGCGCGTTTGCTGCGGAGTCGAAAAACAATTAGGAATATCCTGTAAAACAAAAAACGTTTGTATTAATGGACTATAAAGGGGAAACAGAGAAATCAAATGCCCGAAGGTATTGGACGCGAGCGCGGAGCGATGTGCTGTCAAAGCCACTGCCCATTGGAATTGGAAACAAGAAAACACGGCGCTCTGTCATTTCCTCTGTTGAGGAAATGACGGACCGCCCTGATTGCTCGTTTTCGATTCCTTTCGGCAGTGGCTTTGACAGCGACTCCCTCCGCGCTCGCGTCGAATTCCCACGGTCAGTTTTTATTGCAATTTCCTATTTCTCGTGACGAAACGTATAAAAGGGAAAATCCGAAGTCTACCTGATTTCAGTATAGAGGCAGTGGAAAAACTAAAACCCACTTGGATGACAAGCCATTTGGGAGGCATCAACCCTAAACACCTTGCCTCATGGTGTTTAGGGTTGATGCCCTCTACGTGGCATACCATCCATGAGGTTTTCTTTTTTTGTCCCAAGCTGCGCGTTTGCTGCGGAGTCGAAAAACAATTAGGAATATCCTGTAAAACAAAAAAAACGTTTGTATTAATGGACTATAAAGGGGAAACAGAGAAATCAAATGCCCGAAGGTATTGGACGCGAGCGCGGAGCGATGTGCTGTCAAAGCCACTGCCCATTGGAATTGGAAACAAGAAAACACGGCGCTCTGTCATTTCCTCTGTCGAGGAAATGACGGACCGCCCTGATTGCTCGTTTTCGATTCCTTTCGGCAGTGGCTTTGACAGCGACTCCCTCCGCGCTCGCGCCGAATTCCCACGGTCAGTTTTTATTGCAATTTCCTATTTCTCGTGACGAAACGTATAAAAGGGAAAATCCGAAGTCTACCTGGTTTCAGTATAGAGGCAGTGGAAAAACTAAAACCCACTTGGATGACAAGCCATTTGGGAGGCATCAACCCTAAACACCTTGCCTCATGGTGTTTAGGGTTGATGCCCTCTACGTGGCATACCATCCATGAGGGTTTTCTTTTTTTGTCCCAAGCTGCGCGTTTGCTGCGGAGTCGAAAAACAATTAGGAATATCCTGTAAAACAAAAAACGTTTGTATTAATGGACTATAAAGGGGAAACAGAGAAATCAAATGCCCGAAGGTATTGGACGCGAGCGCGGAGCGATGTGCTGTCAAAGCCACTGCCCATTGGAATTGGAAACAAGAAAACACGGCGCTCTGTCATTTCCTCTGTTGAGGAAATGACGGACCGCCCTGATTGCTCGTTTTCGATTCCTTTCGGCAGTGGCTTTGACAGCGACTCCCTCCGCGCTCGCGTCGAATTCCCACGGTCAGTTTTTATTGCAATTTCCTATTTCTCGTGACGAAACGTATAAAAGGGAAAATCCGAAGTCTACCTGATTTCAGTATAGAGGCAGTGGAAAAACTAAAACCCACTTGGATGACAAGCCATTTGGGAGGCATCAACCCTAAACACCTTGCCTCATGGTGTTTAGGGTTGATGCCCTCTACGTGGCATACCATCCATGAGGTTTTCTTTTTTTGTCCCAAGCTGCGCGTTTGCTGCGGAGTCGAAAAACAATTAGGAATATCCTGTAAAACAAAAAAAACGTTTGTATTAATGGACTATAAAGGGGAAACAGAGAAATCAAATGCCCGAAGGTATTGGACGCGAGCGCGGAGCGATGTGCTGTCAAAGCCACTGCCCATTGGAATTGGAAACAAGAAAACACGGCGCTCTGTCATTTCCTCTGTCGAGGAAATGACGGACCGCCCTGATTGCTCGTTTTCGATTCTTTTCGGCAGTGGCTTTGACAGCGACTCCCTCCGCGCTCGCGTCGAATTCCCACGGTCAGTTTTTATTGCAATTTCCTATTTCTCGTGACGAAACGTATAAAAGGGAAAATCCGAAGTCTACCTGGTTTCAGTATAGAGGCAGTGGAAAAACTAAAACCCACTTGGATGACAAGCCATTTGGGAGGCATCAACCCTAAACACCTTGCCTCATGGTGTTTAGGGTTGATGCCCTCTACGTGGCATACCATCCATGAGGTTTTCTTTTTTTGTCCCAAGCTGCGCGTTTGCTGCGGAGTCGAAAAACAATTAGGAATATCCTGTAAAACAAAAAAACGTTTGTATTAATGGACTATAAAGGGGAAACAGAGAAATCAAATGCCCGAAGGTATTGGACGCGAGCGCGGAGCGATGTGCTGTCAAAGCCACTGCCCATTGGAATTGGAAACAAGAAAACACGGCGCTCTGTCATTTCCTCGAGGAAATGACGGACCGCCCTGATTGCTCGTTTTCGATTCCTTTCGGCAGTGGCTTTGACAGCGACTCCCTCCGCGCTCGCGCCGAATTCCCACGGTCAGTTTTTATTGCAATTTCCTATTTCTCGTGACGAAACGTATAAAAGGGAAAATCCGAAGTCTACCTGGTTTCAGTATAGAGGCAGTGGAAAAACTAAAACCCACTTGGATGACAAGCCATTTGGGAGGCATCAACCCTAAACACCTTGCCTCATGGTGTTTAGGGTTGATGCCCTCTACGTGGCATACCATCCATGAGGGTTTTCTTTTTTTGTCCCAAGCTGCGCGTTTGCTGCGGAGTCGAAAAACAATTAGGAATATCCTGTAAAACAAAAAACGTTTGTATTAATGGACTATAAAGGGGAAACAGAGAAATCAAATGCCCGAAGGTATTGGACGCGAGCGCGGAGCGATGTGCTGTCAAAGCCACTGCCCATTGGAATTGGAAACAAGAAAACACGGCGCTCTATCATTTCCTCTGTCTAATGACTGTATTCATGACGAGCTTTGGGGTGTGAAGACGAACACGACATACTAAAGCAGGGAATGGCATTCGAAACTCTGAGCGCGTCGTGATAGTCCGTCCTGGCGATCCAATACTGTTTTTCTAGGCGCCTCGAAATACCCGGCTGAAATTTTCTTCTACGCCTCAGAAATTGCCCCGTCTGGTTGGTCTAGGACTATCTGACTTCTGCGTCGGTCCAAAAGTCACCTCCGAGGGGCCTCCGCGTCGACTGTCACGTGCCAAAAGGGGGCTTTTCGACCGTCGCTGCTTGGATCATCGAGAGCAGTGTGCCTCGACATTAGAGCAGCGTGCCTCGACATTAGAGAAGCGTGCCTCGAGATTAGAGCAGCGCGCCTCGAGAGTAGAGCAGCGCGCCTCGAGATTAGAGCAGCGCGCCTCGAGATTAGGCAGCGTGCCTCGAGATTAGAGTGACTGAACCAAAGCCCCTTTTCTGTGCGCACGGCCGCCGCCATGCGCATCTTCGGCGGCGTTTGTTGTTACGCGCGCGGTGCGGCGGCTCAGCAGCCGTGCGATTCGCTATCAATTCCAATGTTCCCACGGGCCGCCGCGAGCGGAGAGAGACTTCTCTCTGAGCGTCGTCGTCCAATGCCTACTAACAGTAGAGACTTCTTCACGTCCCGGCAGGCGTGCTACGCGGTGATCGTGCTACTCGTCGCGCTACTCGCGAGCGGCAGTGTCGCAGTCGCTGGTCAGTCATACGTCGGCCCATCCCTAGTACCTTCCCTTCCTCCGTTTTCTCCCTTCTCCAAATTTTGAGTCGACTCAAAAGCCGCGCAGCTCGCGAGTGGCGGCGTCGCTGTCGCAGGTTACTCCTGCGTCGGCCCGTCCTTCCACCTTCCTTGCCTTCCGTTTCTGCCCTTGTTCGATCGCGACTCGCTCATGCTAGGCAACAACTTCAAGTTCCCCGGCCCCTCCTTCCCTTCCCCTTCCCCCGTCTTCCGTCCTTCCGATGCGACTTCTTGAGTCGATTAGGAAGTCCAATCGCCCTTCCAATCGTGTTATCATAATAGCAGCCACCTCCACGCCCCCCCTTCGCGCTCCCTCCCTTCCAAAGCGACTCTTTGTCGCCTCACAAGTCCAACTGGTGTCACTCTCGGCATCCGCATCAGAATGGAACAAAATCCCGTCCTTCTCTCCGTTGACCATTTCTTCCTCCTCCCTCCCTTCCGTTACTCCCCCTTCCCCCTCCCCTCCGTTACTTATTCTCCCTTCCCGTCCCCCTATCATCTGAATAGCCCCTCGAAAGGGATCAACCCCGAGCTACCGATGCAGCGCGAATCCCGCGGTGGCCTCGGTGGCTCCCAAGTACGCGAACCGGTTCTTCCGGCTCATCAGCACGCTCTTCGACGCGTCGACGGGGAATGTCATAACGGAGATCCTTACCGACGGTCGCAACTGGGTCGAGGACCCGCGCCTCGAGCCCGTTCTCGCGCTGCGCTCCGAAGGCAAATGCAGTGAGTGTGTGCCGCCGCGGCGGCGGCGGCGGCTTTTGTTGGTTTTCGGGAGTTTATCGAAAGGCAAGTGCACGTGGTGTGCGCGCGAGATGGTTCGGGACGGACACGCACGCACTGGCACGCGCTGGCTCTCGTTGGCTCGCGTTGGCTCGCGCCAGCGAGCGCGCGCAGAGAGCAACGCCGTCACGCGGGCCGCGGGTGCGCATGTCCTGGCGGGTAGACCCTGTGGGAAAGGGGAGGGGGAGGGCGCGCCGGGTTGGTGGGATTCGGGGGTGTTTTTTTCCCGCGGTGGTACCACTAGTGCACTGGTGTTACTCACCCTTCATTCATACACGACCTTATTTATCCCACAGAGAAAGCGTTTCTCAGCTCTTCTCCTACTATTTCCCTCTCCTCGTCCCCCTCCCTCCACTCGGCCCCTTCCTCCCCCCTTCCCTCCGCCCCTTCCTCCCCCCTTCCCTCCGCCCCTTCCTCCCCCCTTCCCTCCGCCCCTTCCTCCCCCCTTCCCTCCGCCCCTTCCTCCCCCCTTCCCTCCGCCCCTTCCTCCCCCCTTCCCTCCGCCCCTTCCTCCCCCCTTCCCTCCGCCTTAGTGGGAATATACGCTCAAACCTGTTTGCGTTTAGCGTATACACGCTAGCGTGTATACGCAAAACGCTATACGCTATCGAATACGCTATACGCTCGCCAGATTTTTTTAGGGGCAGCCCGGCCAGAAAATTTCAACCTATACGGTTCGCTTCGGAATTGCACGACGAAGACATTGGCGGGGTCAGATGGCACGTCCGCGCTGTGTGCTAGCGTGGACGTGGGTTGAAAGTTCGTGTCGCAAATTGAAAGTCACGTTCGTCGAGTCGCGCCTGCACGTTCCCTCACATTTTGGTGTTCACTATCAGTACCGCATTCAAACCCTTCGCAACCAACACCTCTCCAATTTTTGTTGGCCATCTTCCCACTCCACAATCAACTCGCTATAAAACAACCACACCCCCAACATCCAACTCATTAGGTCTTCTCTCGCTACCAGCAGAGCACTAGGCATTCCCTAGCGCATGGTGCCTATGTCGACGACTACTACCTCTCCTCTAACGCCACCGTCAGATACCACCGTTGGCAGTTCGCAAACTCTTCTAACCGAGGCACGGGAGTATCTCCCCGACGTTGACCATGCCGTCTTCAAGCACTTCCGCATCATCAAGAGGGTCGAGGGAAAAGCTCAGCAGTACGAGTGCAAGTTCTGCAGCAACGTCTACACTGGTGCTGCCATCCGATGCGCGCAACACTTCACGTCGTGGAAGGGGATGAAACGCCGTGAAGTGGTGCTTTGCAAGGATGCGCCGCAAGATGTGCGCTTGGCCATGCGCGCGAAATACGAGGCAAAGGCTGCTGCGGCCGAAGAGAAGAGGCGGGCAGCAGCTGAAGCGGTTGCCGCGGTCAAGGCTAATGGTGTGAAGCGGGCGCGCATCACCGATTACCTTGGGGAGGATGCGGCTGCAAGAAAGAGAGAAGCGGACGAGGCACTAGCGCTTGCTTGGGCCGCCCTCCATATCCCCGAGCGCCACATTGACCATCCTCTGATGGTCAATGCATTGAAGCTCGTCAAGCGCGCCGGCGTCGACTACGTCCCTCCCAAGAGGAAATACATCGGCGGTGCTGGCCTTCTCTCGTGTCGCAACGGAATCGAGCAGGGTTTGGTGGGCATTAAGGCGAGCTGGAAGAGGACGGACGTGACGGTTTCGTCCGACATGATGACAGACCGCAACGGCAGGCCGCAGGCCAACGTGCTTCTCGTAAACGATTCCGGCGCCGTCTTCACTGACTGTATTGACTGCAACATGGAGAGGAAAACCGGAGGTTATGTGGCGGGGATTCTTAGGCCCGTGGTGGAGGAAGTGGGTCCAGAGAACGTTGTTGCGTTCTGCATGGACGGGGGGTCGAACTATGCGGTGGCGGTGAAGCAGCTCATACGGGAGTGGCCGCACATTCAGGATGTGCCGTGCGCCACTCACGTATTGGATCTTCTCATGGAAGATGTCGGGAAGATGGGATGGGCTAAGCCGGTGGTCGACAAGGGAGGGGAGATATCTAGCTTCGTCCGCAACCACCACTGGACCCGAGGGTACCTGCGGAAGCCGGAATTGGTGGAGGGGAAGGTTCTGCAGGCGCTGAAGCCGGCTGGAACGCGATTCGGGACCCACTACATAGCCATATCCCGGCTATGTGCGATGCGCGGCAGCCTTACCAACATGGTGACGAGCGAGGGTTGGAAGGAGTGGGCGGTAGGGGACCGGAAGAAATCGTGTGACGCGTTCAGTGCGCTGATCCATGATGCCGCCTGGTGGAAGACGGCCGAGTTCTTCGTCGCCCTGCTGAAGCTGCCCTTTAAGGTGATGAGGCAGACGGACGGGCATGCCGTGGGGATGATGGGGAGGATGTACGATTTGATGCTGCAGTTGACTGAGGACGTGGGGGGCGTGCTCGATGCGGACGAGGAGCAGCTGAGCGACGGGGATGACAAGGACAAGATCCGCCGCATCCTCAGAGACCGCTGGGACGGCAGCCTCGCATGCGCCATGCATGTCGCTGGCCGCATCCTCAACCCCGCGAATCAGGAGGAAGATATTTTCGGCACTGATCCCGAGTGCACGAAAATCTTCAAGGCATTCATCAGCCAGCAGGCCGAGTTCCTTGCGAGCCGCGGGGATGGGGGGGATGACGCGTGCGACATCTTGCTTGAGCTGGGGGACGGGCTGAGGGCGTTCCTTGACATGAAGGGTTCTTTTGGGATGCCGGAAGCCGTGGCACAGAGGAAGCTGGTGAAGGAGGGAAAGTATAGCATGGTGAAGTGGTGGCAGTGGAATGGGACGGATGCCCCTCGAGTGGCGGGGCTCGCGGTACGGGTGCTGTCTCAGGCCGTGTCAGCCTCACCTTGTGAGCGTGGATGGTCCTCGTGGGATGCCGTCCACACCGCACGTCGAAACAGGCTCGGATCCGCCAAGTGCAGGGACTTGGTCTATGTTGCGCACAACTGGAATGTTGTGCGCAACTGTCACACGCGCGCCGATGTCTTGCCACATGTGGTGCCCGGGATTGGAGCGGAGCCTCCAATCCCGGCGGGATACAATGGGCTGGAAGACGAGTACGCTAAGTAGAGGGGGCAAATGTGGCTTGCTGTGGGCGGCTTGTCTAAGGAGTAGTACGTAGCTTGTCTTAGAGAGAAGTGATGGTCGTGATGGAGTAGTGATGATAGTAGTGATGGTAAGTGATGATGGTAAGTGATGATAGTAGTGATGATAGTGATGATAGTAGTGATGACAGTAGTTATGTGTAGGCCGTGGTATATGTGTAATGTGGAAAAAAAAAATCTCTGAAACTTCAGGCCCCATACCCCACCCCCATACCCCCCCCCCCCCCCCCGCGGCTTTTTTTGACCCTGCCCGGGAAGTTTTTTTCCTGCCCGAAAAAGCGTATTTCCAAACCCGTCCCTACAGCGTATAGCGTATGTAAGATTGCGTATATACGATAAGCGTATATACGCAATAAGCGTATATTCCCACTAAGCCCTCCGCCCCTTCCTCCTCCCTTCCCTCCGCCCCTTCCTCCCCCCTTCCATCTGAACCTTCCTCCCCCCTCCCCTCCGCCCCTTCCTCCCCCTCCCCTCCGCCCGTTCCTCCCCCCTCCCCCCACCAGAGGCATCATGGGCCATCACTGCAGTGAGCGCGGTGGAAATGGCGTACGCGTTAGTGGCTGCCTCGACGCCCTCCATGGATCCCCCCCAACGCTTATCGGTACAACAGGTGCGGAGGCTGCTACCCCAGCACATATGCTTCAACCTGAGCAATTTCTACTGCTGAGTCATCATGTGTGCTTATGCGCGAGCAGCTTACAGCGTGTTCGCGTAGCTTGCACTTGCACCTACCAGCAGCAGCAGCAGCAGCAGCAGCAGCAGCAGCAGCAGCAGCAGCAGCAGCAGCAGCAGCAGCAGCAGCATCAGGTTCTTGATTGCAAGCTCACCAACAGGTGCGCGCCGGGTTTGTGAGTTCCGTACTCTCCAACTCCTCAGGTGCTTGACTGCAGGAACAGCACCAGCTGTGCAGCGGGCGGGTGGCCGACAGCGGGGGGGGGGGGGCGTCTCGGCGCCACATTGAACTGGCACCCCTCACCCTTTTCTTCCCTTACCTTCAGATTCTGGACTGCAGGAGCAACACCGGCAACAGCTGCAGTGCGGGCGGGTGGCCGACGGCAGCGCTGGACTACATACATACATGGTGGATGCCACAATGCAGTGGGGGGGTGGTCTCATCGCCACGTTAACCTGGCACCCCGTTACCCTTTTCTTCCCAACCCCGCAGATACTTGATTGCAGGAACAGCACCGGCAGCTGCTGTGCAGCGGGCGGGTGGCCGACAGCAGCACTGGACTACATGGTGGACGCCACGCTCACGTGGAGGGGGGGGGGGGGGCTCACCTCCACAGCGCTCTTCTCTTGTCCCCTCCCCACCTCCCAACCCCGCAGATACTTGATTGCAGGAACAGCACCGGCAGCAGCTGTGCGGCGGGCGGGTGGCCGACGGCAGCGCTGGACTACATGGTGGATGCCACGATGCAGTGGGGGGGGCTCGCGTGCGAGTCTGGCTATGCGTACACGCAGAAGGACGGCAAATGCAACCGCAACAAGGTACACATATGGGAGGTTCACCTGGGGCAAGGACGCTGCAGTGGGGGAGGCCTTGCCACCGAGACTGGGTACGCATACACACAGAAGGACGGAAAATGCAGCTGCGCTGAGGTACGCCTGGGGGAGGTACGCTCGAGGGAGGTACGCCTGGGGGAGGTACGCCTGGGGGAGGTACGCTCGAGGGAGGTACGCCTGGGGGAGGTACGCCTGGGGGAGGTACGCCCGAGGGAGGTACGCCTGGGGGAGGTACGCCTGGGGGAGGTACGCCCGAGGGAGGTACTCCTGGGGGAGGTACGCCTGGGGGAGGTACGCCTGGGGGAGGTACGCCCGAGGGAGGTACGCCTGGGGGAGGTACTCCTGGGGGAGGTACGCCTGGGGGAGGTACGCCTGGGGGAGGTACGCCTGGGGGATGCACTCAGGAAAGGTGCCTTGCCCATGTATTGGACTCATATGCCCCTGCTTTTGTGCCCTGACCTTGCACCCCTGCCCTTGTGCCCATGCCCTTGCGTCCCTGCGCCCATGACCCTCCGCCCATGCCCCTGCGCCCATGACCCTGCGCCTGTGCCCATGTGCCCGTGCCCTGCGCCCGTGCCCATGTGCCCGTGCCCATGTGCCCGTGCCCATATGCCCATACCCATGTGCCCATACCCATGTGCCCATACCCATGTGCCCATACCCATGTGCCCATACCCATGTGCCCATACCCATGTGCCCATACCCATGTGCCCATACCCATGTGCCCATACCCATGTGCCCATACCCATGTGCCCATACCCATGTGCCCATACCCATGTGCCCATACCCATGTGCCCATACCCATGTGCCCATACCCATGTGCCCATACCCATGTGCCCATACCCATGTGCCCATACCCATGTGCCCATACCATGTGCCCATACCCATGTGCCCATACCCATGTGCCCATACCCATGTGCCCATACCCATGTGCCCATACCCATGTGCCCATACCCATGTGCCCATACCCATGTGCCCATACCCATGTGCCCATACCCATGTGCCCATACCCATGTGCCCATACCCATGTGCCCATACCCATGTGCCCATACCCATGTGCCCATACCCATGTGCCCATACCCATGTGCCCATACCCATGTGCCCATACCCATGTGCCCATACCCATGTGCCCATACCCATGTGCCCATACCCATGTGCCCATACCCATGTGCCCATACCCATGTGCCCATACCCATGTGCCCATACCCATGTGCCCATACCCATGTGCCCATACCCATGTGCCCATACCCATGTGCCCATACCCATGTGCCCATACCCATGTGCCCATACCCATGTGCCCATACCCATGTGCCCATACCCATGTGCCCATACCCATGTGCCCATACCCATGTGCCCATACCCATGTGCCCATACCCATGTGCCCCCATACCCATGTGCCCATACCCATGTGCCCATACCCATGTGCCCATACCCATGTGCCCATACCCATGTGCCCATACCCATGTGCCCATACCCATGTGCCCATACCCATGTGCCCATACCCATGTGCCCATACCCATGTGCCCATACCCATGTGCCCATACCCATGTGCCCATACCCATGTGCCCATACCCATGTGCCCATACCCATGTATACCCATGTGCCCATACCCATGTGCCCATACCCATGTGCCCATACCCATGTGGCCCATACCCATGTGCCCATACCCATGTGCCCATACCCATGTGCCCATACCCATGTGCCCATACCCATGTGCCCATACCCATGTGCCCATACCCATGTGCCCATACCCATGTGCCCATACCCATGTGCCCATACCCATGTGCCCATACCCATGTGCCCATACCCATGTGCCCATACCCATGTGCCCATACCCATGTGCCCATACCCATGTGCCCATACCCATGTGCCCATACCCATGTGCCCATACCCATGTGCCCATACCCATGTGCCCATACCCATGTGCCCATACCCATGTGCCCATACCCATGTGCCCATACCCATGTGCCCATACCCATGTGCCCATACCCATGTGCCCATACCCATGTGCCCATACCCATGTGCCCATACCCATGTGCCCATACCCATGTGCCCATACCCATGTGCCCATACCCATGTGCCCATACCCATGTGCCCATACCCATGTGCCCATACCCATGTGCCCATACCCATGTGCCCATACCCATGTGCCCATACCCATGTGCCCATACCCATGTGCCCATACCCATGTGCCCATACCCATGTGCCCATACCCATGTGCCCATACCCATGTGCCCATACCCATGTGCCCATACCCATGTGCCCATACCCATGTGCCCATACCCATGTGCCCATACCCATGTGCCCATACCCATGTGCCCATACCCATGTGCCCATACCCATGTGCCCATACCCATGTGCCCATACCCATGTGCCCATACCCATGTGCCCATACCCATGTGCCCATACCCATGTGCCCATACCCATGTGCCCATACCCATGTGCCCATACCCATGTGCCCATACCCATGTGCCCATACCCATGTGCCCATACCCATGTGCCCATACCCATGTGCCCATACCCATGTGCCCATACCCATGTGCCCATACCCATGTGCCCATACCCATGTGCCCATACCCATGTGCCCATACCCATGTGCCCATACCCATGTGCCCATACCCATGTGCCCATACCCATGTGCCCATACCCATGTGCCCATACCCATGTGCCCATACCCATGTGCCCATACCCATGTGCCCATACCCATGTGCCCATACCCATGTGCCCATACCCATGTGCCCATACCCATGTGCCCATACCCATGTGCCCATACCCATGTGCCCATACCCATGTGCCCATACCCATGTGCCCATACCCATGTGCCCATACCCATGTGCCCATACCCATGTGCCCATACCCATGTGCCCATACCCATGTGCCCATACCCATGTGCCCATACCCATGTGCCCATACCCATGTGCCCATACCCATGTGCCCATACCCATGTGCCCATACCCATGTGCCCATACCCATGTGCCCATACCCATGTGCCCATACCCATGTGCCCATACCCATGTGCCCATACCCATGTGCCCATACCCATGTGCCCATACCCATGTGCCCATACCCATGTGCCCATACCCATGTGCCCATACCCATGTGCCCATACCCATGTGCCCATACCCATGTGCCCATACCCATGTGCCCATACCCATGTGCCCATACCCATGTGCCCATACCCATGTGCCCATACCCATGTGCCCATACCCATGTGCCCATACCCATGTGCCCATACCCATGTGCCCATACCCATGTGCCCATACCCATGTGCCCATACCCATGTGCCCATACCCATGTGCCCATACCCATGTGCCCATACCCATGTGCCCATTCCCATGTGCCCATACCCATGTGCCCATACCCATATGCCCATACCCATGTGCCCATACCCATGTGCCCATACCCATGTGCCCATACCCATGTGCCCATACCCATGTGCCCATACCCATGTGCCCATTCCCATGTGCCCATACCCATGTGCCCATACCCATGTGCCCATTCCCATACCCATGTGCCCATTCCCATGCCCATGTGCCCACGCGCCCCTGCCCCAGGCGAAGCAGCAGGCGACGACCATAGGCATCACGGGGTACGACCAGGTGGACTACTACGGCTGGCTCGGCCTCATGCTCGCTGTTTACGTGAGTCTATGTGCCGAACGAAACTGGTTAACATTCGCTTTTGTTATTCAAGAGTTCGCAGAGAAAGCGTTTTCTATGGTACAGACAGCTGGCTCGGCATGCTCCTCGCTATCGATGTCCCATTCATCATCTCCCCTTCTCTCCTCTCTTCTCCTCTCTTCCCCTTTCCTCCCTTCCTCCCCTCCCCTCTCCCCCCCCCCCCCTTTCCTCCCCTCCTACCCACTCCCCTCCGCCTCGTTGCCTCCCTGTCGCAGGTTCAACCCACCATTGCATTTGTGCGAGGCTCCTACCCTTCCTTCCAGACCTACACAGATGTAAGGGGAACAGTGTTTTGGTGTATTTTAGCTTGAATCAAAGGCTCCTACCCCTCATTCCAGGCCTACACAGAGGTACAGGAAATAGTGGTTTAGTGTATGTAAGTCGAGGCAAGGGGTCCTACTCCTTCCAGATTCATACAGAGGTACGGGAAACACTTTGTTGGTGCATGTTTAGCCCGACTCAAAGGCTCTTACCCCACGTCACAGGCCTATGTCAAAAGGTCAGCACTGGGGATGCCCGATTGATCCTAACGAATTGTTACAGGCTCGTTGGTCTGAGAGGTTTTGGGCGCACTGACCCGGCGTTCAACAAGTCACTTTATTCAAGTGATCAAGTGACTGGGATTCTGACATGGTATCAAATCGAAGGTCTCAGGTGCGAATCCCCATGTGTGCACATGCTGGCGCTGCCGCTGTGCCGTGTCATAAGGAGGGGTGTCAGACGACCAGCACTGGGGATGGCCGATTGATCATAAAGAAGGGTTACAGGCTCGCTGGTCTGGAGGGTTATGGGCGCACTGACCCGCCGCTTAACAATCTTCTCTATTCCAGTGGTGTAGTGACTGAGATTTTGACAGCTTACACAGAGGTGAAGACAGGAAATAGTTGTTTGGTGTATATAAAGTCAAGTCGAAGAATCTTGTTAAGACGTCTCAAAAAGGTACGTCTCAGAACAGGGCGCCTACTATTCATGGTGAGGCGGTGTGATGTGATCTCACCTGTCATCCCACTCATTGCACCCTCCGTACTCTTTCCCTTCTCCCCCACCTCGCCCTCCATCCCCCACTCACCCCCAAGGCACATACAGCGATGCAAGGTGTGCTGGTGATAGGGGGTGTGAGAGGCACCATGCATTGCACTCTCCTCACCTTTCCCCTTTCCCACCCCTCCACTTCTCTCCCGCCACTGTGCTCTCTCTCTCCCGCCACTGTGAACTCTCTCTCCCGCCACTGTGCTCTCTCTCTCCCGCCACTGTGCTCCCTCTCCCTCCGCCCCAGGGCATATACGGCGACGCAGGGTGTGCAGCGGCGGGGGTGGTGGATCACAGTGTGGTGGTGATGGGCTACAGCATCACGTCTTCGCAGGGCGCCTATTCATGGTGGTGTGATCTCACCTCACGTGCCATGCCACTCATTGCACTTACGTCACCCTCTCCATTCCTCCCCACCTCCCTCCGCCCCAGGGCGTATACGGTGACGCAGGGTGTGCAGCAGCGGGGGTGGTGGATCACAGTGTGCTGGTGATGGGCTACAGCATCTCGGGCAGGGCGCCTACTCTACTCATGGTGGGGTGGGGTGACCTAACCTGCCATGCCAGTCCTTGCACGTCCCTCCGCCCCAGGGCATATACGGCGACCCAGGGTGTGCAGCGGCGGGGGTGGTGGATCACAGCGTGGTCGTGATGGGCTACAACATCACCACGGTGGAGGGCGCCTACTGGATTCTCCGCAACTCCTGGGGGGCCTCCTGGGGCATGCAGGTGGGAATGCGGGGCTTTTTTCTCTTGCATGTCGTTTTTCTGTGATATATAAAAAAAACCGCCTGCAATAGAGTTCTACAAATCGCTCTCTGCGTGCATTCCCACTCTCTGCGTGCCTTCCCACTCTCTGCCTGCCTTCCCACTCTCTGCCTGCCTTCTCACTCTCTGCATGACTTCTTCTGAGTGCAGGGATACATGAAAATGGCCTTTGAGGGAGGCGTTGGCATCTGTGGCATTCACTCAGTGCCGGCCCTCTACCCCATCATCCAGAGTAAGTAGACCTCCTCTGCTCTCTGCCCTCTGCTCTCTTCCCTTTGCTCTCTGCCCTCTGCTCTCTGCCCTTTGCTCTCTGCCCTCTGCCCCCTGCTCTCTGCTCTCTGCTCTCTGCCATCTGCCCTCTGCCCTCTGCCATGCCTGTCACCTCTTCCCACCCTCCTCCCCTCCCCCTTTACCCCCTGCCCCCCCCCGCACCAGCGCCCATGCCATGCCAGTCACCGCAGAACCCATGTGGGGGAGGCCAATGCGAGGCGGGCATGGGTAGCAACTACGCATGCACGTGTTTGGATCCGATCTTCATCCCTGTTGCTGACAAAGGCGGCGCGCAGACGTGTGTGTATGGTGAGTGCCTCGCCTCACAAACGCCCTGTAAAGAAGGTGAGTTTTGAGGCGCCTCAAAATATGGTGAGTGCCTCGCCTCACAAACGCCCTCTAACGAAGTTGAGTTTCCCGCGCAGACCTTTCTGAGTCGACTCAAGCTCAAACAACTTCCCCCCCACTTGACATGCATCATCATCTTCCCTCCCTTCCCAACATAACCAATGACCTTACATTGACCTCCCCATCCCCTGTTACTCTTCCTCGCCCCACTTCCCTCCCCTCCCCTCCCCTTCTGCCTTTCCTGTTAAATGCACGCATAATAAAAATCTCCCCCTCCGTCCCTCTCCCTCACCCCCCACCACCCCTCCCTCCTCTTCCCTCCCTGCCAAATGAAATCCTCCCCTGCACCTCTTCCCTCCCCAATGCACCCCTCCCCTTGTCCCTCTGCCTCTTCCCTTGGCTCCGCCCACTCGCCCCCTTATCCCTCTTCCCCTGCCCTTGCGCCTCTTCCCCTCCCCTTGCTCCCCCCACTCGCCCCTGTCAGCTGACGTGTGCAGCATGCAAGATGACAATCCATGTGCGGTCGGCACGTGCATCAACGATAATGTGGGCGGCTTCTTTTGTCTCTGTCCGACGGGATTTGAACAGGGGTATCGCCCCAACGGCGCACACACATGCGTTCCAAGTAAGTGTTCAAGCGGGCGGCTACTCTTGTCTTTTGTTACCCGTGTTCTCAACTGGACGGCACACCTACATGCGTCCCAATAAGTGTTCAAGTGCCCGGCTCCTTTTGTCCTTATATGATGCGTGTTGTTTAGGAGCCACAGCAAATGATTTCTAACCCATTTCTGAACCGTGGTTTCACCTTCCTCTCTCTTTCTCGCCTCTCCTCTTCTTTCTCGCCCTCCGTCTTTCCACCCCCACCCCTCTCCCTGCAGCCATCTACCCCAGATACACCGTCACCTTCCTAGTAGACATCGACTGTCCGCTCGTCATCCCCATTCCCCATAGCTGGCCTCCCCGTCTTTCCCCAACTCTCCACGTCTCTCGTCTCCCCCCCTCCATCCATCCCACCTCCCTGCAGCCATCTACCCCCACCTCGTTTACCCCCACCTACACCGTCTCCTTCCCAATAGACATCGACTGCCCGCTCATTCCCTCAAACTCTAGCCTCTCCCCTCTTTCTCATTCCACCCCGTATCTCCCCCCCCTTCCAATCCCCTCCATGCAGCCATCTACCCCAGCTACACCGTCACCTTCCCAATAGACATCGACTGTCCGCTCGTCTACCAGCTTTACGGCCTCACAGAGGAGAATTTTCTCGCTCAGAACCTGCAGCTGGTGAGTCTGTCCTCTTGAGGCAACTGAACCCCATCCTTCTGAGGGCGCATCTCCGGTTGGTGTCAAGGCAACTGTTCAGCGTTGACTTGGTGGCAGGGCTCCCAACAACACGGTGTGACTTTTGAGAATTCTCAAAGGTCACACCAATATGGTGGCAGGGTTCCCAAAAACACGGGGGTCCGGAAAATGCGCATGCCACCAACTCAACGTGAACAGTTGCCCTGCCACCAATGCGAGATACGCCCTCAGCTGCTAGCCTGTTCCTTCAACTCTGCATTCATCTCGTCTACCAGCTATACGGCCTCACATACACAGGAGCCCTTTCTCGGCCATACTACTCCCCTCATGGGGGCTGTGCTGTGCGCTGTGTGCTCTAGTTCTCCTGGACTCATGCAACGCACACCCACCCGAACTCCCACCCACCCCACCCACACAGAACATGGTGCCACCCCTCATGGGGGCGGAGCACTGTGTGCTCTACTACTCGTGAACTGGTGCACTGGTCACTTGTGTAACTCACACCCCACTCCACCGCACTCCACTCCACCCCATTCCATCACAGAACATGGAGCACTGCTACACCATCCCGGCCAACACGCAAGTGAGCATAGCGCCGCCGCTCATGGGGGCGGTGCACTGCGTGCTCTACTACTCGTGGACGGCAAGTGACACGTGTCAGAGCCTGGCCGACATGTTTTGGCTTACACTGGAGGACTTTCTGGCGCTTAACCCCGGGATAAACTGCACTGATTGCACCGCCTGGAACGCTCCGAGTGTGAACCAGCAGGTGAGATACATTGCAGTGCGGTGCAGTGCAGTGCGGTGCTTGGTGGTGTGGCGAGCAATTTTTGGCTCACAGTCGACGATCTGGTGACGCTCAACCCGGGGATCAACTGCACTGATAGCATCGCCTGGAATGCTCCGGCCGTGAACCAGCAGGTGAGATATGGTCGACCAAAGGAGGTCGTCGACGACTACAGGTCGGCGCCTGTAAGTCGGCGTGATGGCGACGAACACCTGCGTCGACCGCCGACTTCACTTCGTCGGCCTACTCCATGGCCAGCTTCGTCGAAGTCGGCTAACCAACAAGTCGGCGAACCAAGCCGACGTGCTTCTCGAAGTCAGCTAACCAAGCTGACTCGGCCGACCACAAGGTCGAATCCGCCGTTAGTTGAAGTCGGCTTCGCAGTGGAGGCTTTCACCGAAGTTGGCTAACCGCCGAACTCGGCTAGTCATTTCCACTGAGGTCGGCCAACCAAGCCGACGTGCTCCTCCAAGTCGGCGCTGACCACGAAGCCTAGCCGGCTGCTCACCTTGCATGTTGGCTAGCGACGTCGGCTTCGCCGAAGCGAAGGCGGGGCCAAATCTCCGATCAACAGCCCACTCATATCCTCCCACTCCTCTCCACCGCCGTCCCCAGTTGCTCCCCTTCTTTATCCCCTTCCCTACTCCCCTTCTTACTCTCTTCCTCACTGCAGCTGTGTGTGGCGAAGGGCAGCGGGGGAGAGGACGTGCCCAGGCTGCCAATGTGCACAGCATGGTACGCAGTGCAGGCATGGCAGGGGATACATGTAGTGTAACAGCCTACACCCACTCCCACCACACCCCTGCTGACTCTCCTGTATTCTCTCCCCTCTTTTTGCCTCTATGCGTGCAGTTGTGCGTGGCCAAGGGCAGTGGGGGAGGGGACGTGCCGAAGCTGCCCATGTGCACTAGATGGTACACAGTGCAGTCGGGGGACACGTGTGGAGCATCATGGCACCCACTCCCCTCCGTTCTCTCCCCTCTTCCTGCCCTTGTGTGCGCAGCTGTGTGTGGCAAAAGGAAGCGGAGGAACGGACCTGCCCAGGCTGCCCATGTGCACGCGGTGGTACACAGTGCAGTCGGGGGACACGTGTGGGAGCATCATGAAGGACTATGCTCTCAACCAAACCGCCTTCTTCTCGCTCAACCCGGGGGTGGGCTGCGACAGCCTCTTCCCCTCCGTCGGCGGCGGTGCCTTTGGCTGGAGTGGAGACGGCGTGCAGGTGAGCTGTGTGGGATGCGGTGAAGAGTGGTGATGGGGGTGAGTCTTCATGCCTTCTTCTCGCTCAACCCGGGGGTGGGCTGCGATAGCCTCTTCCCCTCCGTCGGTGGCGGTGCCTTTGGCTGGAGTGGCGATGGAGTGCAGGTGAGGGGCAGGGAGCAGGTGAGGGAACAGCGTCAGGTGAGCTGTGTGGGATGCGGTGAAGAGTGGTGATGGGGGGTGGGTCTCCATGTCTCCTTTTCCCTCAACCCGGGGGTGGGCTGTGACAGCCTCACTCTCACATAGTTCCTGCACTGGTCATTTTTCCCCCTCTGTGCTCCACGTTTGCCCACCCATCCCCATGGCAGGTGTGTGTGGATGCATACCTCGCTACCCCGGGCCCATCGCCCTCTCTCTCTCTCACATCGTTCCCCATACGCCCATCTCCCCCCTCTGTGTTCCTCGCCCATCCATCCCCATGGCAGGTGTGTGTGGATGCATACCTCGCTACCCCGGGCCCACTCAAACCCCGCTCCCTCCGTGAGCTCACCTCCACTTCCCCTCTCCTCCCCTCCGCCTCATCCCTCTCCTCTCAATCCTCCTCCTCATCCTCCTATTTCTCCTCCTCCTCCTCCTCATCATCTCCCTCGTTGTTCTCAACGCGAGGGAGACTTCTCGGTCTCGGCACCTCCTCCCACCCATCACCCTCCTCCCACCCATCACCCTCCTCCCACCCATCACCCTCCTCCCTCGCTCGCCTCCTCCCAACCCTCGTCCCGTCTCACTCCGACCAACCAATGAGAGGGCGCCAGCTGGCGGTGTCAAAGCGGCGGTGCCTGGCGTTCTACTCGGTGACGCGGGGGGACTTCTGTGCGCGCATCATATCGCTCAAGTTCCAGAACAGTGCGCGGAAGCTGGCGGAGCTTAATAATGGATACGTGTGCAACAACGATAGGCTGTACGTGGGGTTGTCCCTTTGCACGCGGAGGTAGGAGCAAGTGAGTTGTTTCGAGGCGCCTCGAAAGGTTGTGTGCGTGTTGTTTGGTTTTGATCGTGCCAGAGTTAGCATGTCCTTCCTTGCTTCCTTGTGTGAAGCCTGGAGGGGCATGTCTGCTTGGGGTGCAAACAGAAGATATATCTTTGCATCTCCCATTGGTCATTCACAGCGCAGTTAGTGGGAAATAATTCGACCAGATTGCTGCAGCCTAGGCCGCTGGCTGGCGTTGTGAGTGGCTTTCGCAGCAGTGGATCATTGTGAAACGCTTCATTTGAGTACATGTTATAACATGTGCTCAACATTTGAAATTTGTGTATTTTATTGCCTTCATGAACAGTTTTGCTGTGGCCAATTGCGGTGCTTGCTTGTTTGGTCAGTAGAGTGTTTCTGATTGCTTCAACGCAGCAGTGTGTATTGATAGGGGCATGCAAGTTGGCTGCACAGATGCACCTTGGTGCCTAGCACTTGAGTTGGGGCATGCATGGTATAATGATGCTAGGTAGGAAGTGATCACAGTGAAAAGCTGTGACACCTAAGCATGTCCTCACCAAATGAATCCTTGTCATATGGTGACATGACGTGGCGACTCTGAAACGTCGCCTCACCTCGCCACGACACACCATGTCCAAGCCCTGTGTCCTCAGGGGACCCCTCCCGTGAAGGAGTTGCAGCCCACCCGCACCCAAACTTGGGTCCAAGAGAAACACCACAGCACAGCCGCACCCATACCTGGGTCCAAGAGAAACACCACAGCACACCCACACCCACACCCATACACGGTACCACCTGCTTGTGAAAAGTCGCAAGCGCGGTCATCTAGAACCATGTGGAGTGAGAACCAGGGTCTGAAGGAAGAAGCTGAAGGCACAGATGGCCGGACCGGGCCAATTGAGCAACACCACCACACCCAACACGCTCACCATGCCCGTATAGGACGTGCCATTTGAGAATTCGCATGTGCAACATTCTAGAAGCAGGCTGAGTGTGAACGAGGAGCATACCAGGAGGAGCTGAAGGCACAGGTCGCTGGGCCGGGTAAAAAAGAGCACACCACCACCACATCACATCCACCATTGGGACCTGCTTTTGAGAACCGTGAAATGGAATGTGTCGAACCGAAGCCAAGTGTGTAAAAATGGGAGCATAACCCATAAAGAATCCAAGGTGGGAGAGGGAGAGGGATATCCTCCTGGTTAAACACGAAGCTGAGAACTATATATACTATACATGAAATGAAGAAATTCATAAATAAATAAAGTACCGGTATGGCGCTTATACCAGAACTGAAGCCCACACCTGGCTCAAGAAGCTTTTCCAGTTCCCTTTTATGCCGTACCACATTAGCATAGCTGCCCATTATTAAGGCGCCTGAATAACAGGCGCTACCATTAGCATAACAGACTGCTTGCTAGAGCAAAACCAGCTGGTGATAACATCACAAGCCATGATGAAGCTTATGATTACGGATGTGAGTGAGAGCCATGACAACCAGGGTTCACCCAACCCCTCTGCCCTCCATACAGAATCTCCTGACTGCACTCAAGCACACTCGCTGCTGTGGTTCTGTGTAGCAGCCAGCCCAAACACCCTTTCTGGACCATCACTCCCTTGAATGCCAAACCCACCGTTCCCAGAGTCATCCTGCATCAGAAGAAGGTCGTCCAAGCACGCATCTGGAATCGACACATGCATGCACGAGTCCATGGAGCAGCCGCTCATGCTTCCCATCGACATACCATTGCTGTCAGCCCTTGAACGTTGACATGCTTCGGTTCGGCTACTGCCATTGTGGAAGCTAGAGAGTGCGCCCATGCTCGTCCCCGCACTTGGGAGTGCATGTGTTGTACAACTGGGAACTATCCTCTGGGGCTCTGAACTTGCATGCGGGCCATGCAAAGTTGTGTGGCCTGTGGGAAGGCCAGCTAGCCTGGGAAGGCTGTGTATGGGGGCGCTGCTGCTTCTGTAGGGATTGGCGCTGCCCGCATAACCTGCCATGTACGCAGCTGGCCGCTGCTGCTGCTGCTGCTTCTCCTGCTGCTGCTGCTTCTCCTGCTTCTCCTGCTGCTCCTGCTCCTGCTGCTGCTGCTGCTGCTGCTGCTGCTGCTGCTGCTACTGCTGCTGCTGCTGCTGCTGTTGCTGCTGCTGCTGCTGCTGCTGCTGCTGCTGCTGCTGCTGCTGCTGCTGCTGCTGCTGCTGCTGCTGCTGCTGCTGCTGATGCTGCTGCTGCTGTTGCTGCTGCTGATACGGCTTCAACTTCGGATGATGCTGCTGCTCCAGTTGCTGTTGCTGGTAGGACTGCTGCTGCTGATACGGCTCCAGCTTGGGCTGATGCAGCTGCTCCAGTTGCTGTTGATGGTAGGCCTGCTGCTGCTGCTGCTGCTGCTGCTGCTGCTGCTGTTGCTGCTGCTGCTCCAGTTGCTGATGCTGGTAGGACTGCTGCTGCTGCTGCTCCAGTTGCTGTTGCTGGTAGGGCTGCTGCTCCTGCTGCTGCTGCTGCTGCTGCGGCTGCTGCTGCGGCTGCTGCTGCTCCAGTTGCAGTTGCTGGTAGGACTGCTGCCGCTGCTGCTGCTGTTGTGGCTCCAGCTGCTGTTCGTGATAACCCTCCAACTGAAAATGCGGTTGCTGGGAAGGAAGCGGATGGGAGTAACTCGCCCCGTCAGCTGCATTCTGCTTGTCACATGTTGCATTCGATTCCACGGCCCAGGCCCTACTCATTGGCCAGGAATCCCTGCCACAAGCAGCCAAGGCATCCATATCAGGGTTGGCGGTGGTTACAGGGGAATCAGCTAGTATAGTTGGGGTTGACCAAGCGATGAGTGCTGGTGAGCCTCCAGTATTGGGCATGGGTTGACAATCCCAGGTGCTCTCAACCGGCTCACTTTTCCCAGAGAGTTGATGAGAGGTGGGGCATGTTGCGACATAGGCACATGCACTGGTGTCTCCGCTTTGCAACACTCCAGTTTGACTGTCACAAGGGAGCGACTTGGCAGTAGGGTCTGCAGCATGAGGTTCAACCACGGGTACGCCAGCAGTGGTGGTTATGCCATAAGTGGTTCCACCAGTGGTGGTTATGCCATAAGTGGTTCCACCAGTGGTGGTTATGCCATAAGTGGTTCCACCAGTGGTGCTTATGCCATAAGTGGTTCCACCAGTGGTGGTTATGCCATAAGTGGTTCCACCAGTGGTGCTTATGCCATAAGTGGTTCCACCAGTGGTGGTTATGCCATAAGTGGTTCCACCAGTGGTGCTTATGCCATAAGTGGTTCCACCAGTGGTGCTTATGCCATAAGTGGTTCCACCAGTGGTGCTTATGCCATAAGTGGTTCCACCAGTGGTGCTTATGCCATAAGTGGTTCCACCAGTGGTGCTTATGCCATAAGTGGTTCCACCAGTGGTGCTTATGCCATAAGTGGTTCCACCAGTGGTGCTTATGCCATAAGTGGTTCCACCAGTGGTGCTTATGCCATAAGTGGTTCCACCAGTGGTGCTTATGCCATAAGTGGTTCCACCAGTGGTGCTTATGCCATAAGTGGTTCCACCAGTGGTGCTTATGCCATAAGTGGTTCCGCCAGTGGTGCTTATGCCATAAGTGGTTCCGCCAGTGTTGGTTATGTCATAGGTGTTCACGCCAGTGGCCGTTATGCCAATGGTGGTTGGAATCTCATAGGAAAGCGAATGTTCCATGCAGGGGAAGATTGAGGGCGCTTGAGACGTTTGTTGTTGCTGCTGATGCTGATTTTGGCCTTGATGCTGCTGGTGTTGATGCTGCTGCTGCTGCTGCTGCTGCTGCTGCTGCTGTGGCGGCGGCGGCAGCGGCGGCGGCGGCGGCGAATGATGCTGTCTCTGAAAATGTCGTTGCTGCTGCTGTTGATAGTAGTTCTGTCGGTGTTGCTTCTGATGCACCTGTGGCTGCTGCTGCCACCGCTCTGATCCGGGCTGTGGCTGGTGGTATTGCAGAATCTGCTGCTGCTGCTGTTGCTCCTGCTGGTGATGCCAGAGCTCTTGGGAACTTAAGCAGTTAGAAGCATGCCTCTGCTGGTTCCCATCCATAGAGGCTGTTGGATCGAGAAGCACGGGAAGCGCTTGATCTGTCTGTGTGCGCATCGCATCATCGACTTGAACGAATGAAGGTTGAGGAGCGTTTGGCACTTCACAGGCCAAGTGGGAGCACGCAGGACCTAGCATTGGTGGGAACGGGGATGGAGGAGGCGGCATGGTGCTACTAGAAGGGTTACATGGCTGAGAGAAGTTATCAGGAGGCAGGACAGGGGTGTTAAAAGGCTGTGTGTGAGCAGCTGATGAAGGGAACGCTTCGATGCTGGGGCCTGGGAACGGGATAGTGGCTTCAGATACCACTGGATGTGCAACATGCTGAGGATGGCTCATAGCAGGAGGGAAGGGCGTGGTGGAAGAGGACAGTGCAGCAGCTGCAGGAATACAGGTTGTAGAAGCAACGGGAATGTTGATTATAGCAGGGTGGGAGAGAGAAGCGGGAGCGCAGGTCGTAGTAGTAACAGGTGCATGGGTTGTGAGAGGAGCACAAGATGTAGCAAGAGCTCGTGGTGATGTAGCAGGAGTTGATGATGCAGGTGATGAATGGCTCAAAGGAGGAGTGAATGATACAGCAGGATGCAGAAGTGCAGTGGGAGCAGGAGCGCATGATGTAGCGGCAGCAATAGCGCAGGTTGCAGCCAACGCGCAGGCTGCAGCAGGACTAGGTGCAACTGGAGCGAGGGTTGTAACGGAAGCACATGCGGCAGCAGCAGGGCAGGGGGAAGAGTAGCAAAGGAGGCGGGTTGTAGAAGCATCAGGAGGTGGCGGTGGGTGGTTGTGTGAGCCGTGGTATACTGTCCGCACTACCACACGCATCTCAGTCACGGTCCTTGGCATCTCCACTTTCTCAGTCACCTCCTCATAATCTCTCAACCCTTCCACTGCAGCTCCAGACCCCACAGCAGCTCCAGTGACCACAATGGAATTCAATGCTCTGCCATCCAGACCGCCTCTGAATGTGGCCTTTGAGACGGTGCCCGCGCCTTGATGCCTCAGCCCGGTGATGCTGGTTGAGCGGCGGTGCCTCGCCTCTCCAGCCGCGCGGTCTTCTGTCTTCTTGGCCTGGCAGCCCGTTGCTTGCTTGGACGCGCACACAAAATACAGCCTGCAAGCACCAAGGGAAGATAGCGGCAGGCTATAACTTCTCCAAAAAGTTGTCGACCATAAGCTCATAACCCCCCGGTTACTTGAAGTACCTACTACTACTAGCATGAGCAGACTATGACACCGTGCCGCGGCCATCACTTTCACGGTGGTACTAGGAAGGGAAATCATTGTTTTTTGGGATCCAATAATACCCAATGAATATGTCTACAAAGAAACTGGATTAAACTGAAGAAAGCACCAATCTCAAAAGTGTCTACAAATGCAAACAAGCAAATGATGAAGGTTCACCGAAGAGAGTGATAAGCTTACCTCTTTATCTGCTGACGGGCCACGATGCGCTTGTGAGAAGTTTTTCTCCATTTGTATCCCTCATGCGGCCCTTTTTGTGGTTGTAGGGCCGCTGCGTGTTGCATCTGGTCCCGAACCAGGCAATCCTGGCTCGGGCCCATGATGATCCGGGTTGACGAACGTATTAACTGCACGTCAGCACCATCATGATCTTCATCATCATCACCAAAATGTCACTGACCCAAACCTCACCCAAAGCTCACTTTGACCCTAGCCTGACCCGAACCTTGCCCACATCTGTCCCAGAGGACACTTTAAGGTCACATGGGGAAACATGGTTACATTTGGGTCAGCGAGTTTTTAGACCCAAAAATGACCTCACCCAAACCTGACCCGAATATGGCCCAGGGAGTCCAGTAAGTTTGAGATCGAGGGGCCCGGGTTCGATTCTCGCCTGCAGCATAATATACTGATCTTATGATATGACATCCCTGTGGGGCTTTAGGGTGTGGGTTCGATTCTTGTTGCTGACTGTTTACGTCCAAGTTACTTACTTTTTTTTATATATAAACAAAAAAGTGCTGAATCTGACTTCGTGCGACAGACAAGACTCGAACTCCTCACCTCTCTTATGCCTGGTAATAATCGAACCGCTGTGCTAAACAGCGCACAGTGATTCCCCGCTACAAATTTATAAATAAATTTCCAACTGTGCCAAACTATAAACAAGTGCAAGTAACGAGTATCGTACCCGTCGCCTCGAGTTTACCAAACAATCGCGAGACCACTGCGCCCATAACATCGTCCTTTCGTTGGTTTAACCTTATACAACTATTGTCTGTGACGTGTTGGTTCCAATCTTCTCTTCACCCACCAGCCTCATCGCATCAGGACGCGTCCTCTCTCGCTCGAACGTGTCGAAAATGAACTTCGACCGCAACAAACTCCTGCGTAATGCATTGAAATCTTCTGCACGTAGTGGTAACCACGTTCGAAATTGATCCTCTGCACCCTCGTAGCAGGATCGCCGTTGAGGGGACACGTCCTAAACCAACCATGCTCAACCCAACCTTGTCGACATTTCACCCCCATCTAGATGTTCCATGTTTTAAAACCGGGGTGCACATTCAGCTGAATGTGCATCAAAGGTTATCCCTTGACTGAGTGGGTTACGAGGTGTGCTTTCAACCCCTTCAAGTCGAAATTCGTTTCCCCCCTCCCCCGCAATTTCGTTTCCCCACGCCCCCGCAATTTCATTTCCCCCTCCCCGTCGAAATTCGTTTCCCCCCTCCCCCGCAATTTTGTTTCCCCCCTCCCCCGCAATTTCGTTTCCCCCCCCTCCCGCCAATCTGTTTCATCCCTCCCGCCATTCGGTTTCACCCACTCCCGCCATTTCACCCCCTCCCGCCACCTACGAAATGCCCGAAGCTCTAGCGGAATCATTTTTTTGTCGCCCCTCGTGAGCCAATCACTGTTTTTCTCCAAACCCCCTTCCCAACATCTCAAGCCGAACCGCGTTGAATGTGCACCCTGGTTTTAATCTTGTTATCTTGTTATTCCTAGCTCCGCCCCTAAGTCCTTAGCTTGCCGTTCACGAGTCCGTATTAGTTCGTTCCCTAACTATTAAACTCTGCCATGCATGTAGCTGTTTCTGCATCGTCGTCTGTTTCCGCGCCTCCTGCAAATTTCCTAAAATCTATGCGCTTCTAATTTATATCCTTCCTTATCACCCGTTATGTACTTTCCTTTTACAGGAAACTAGTGTCAACAACCTGAGGGTCTTCAGCGACAACTGATAGTCAATCTTGGTGATTCGTTTGATTGTTTGTTGTTGAACTTATTGCCTAAATATGTTGTACTTTTTCTTTCCGCCATTGCGATTTATCAATGCCGTCTTTCCAAGCAGATTGTTGTTTTGTTTTCCCTATTAGTATGTCGTTGCACGTTCCGTTGCTTACTCGCAGAATGTGCGGCAGCGATAATGGAGGTATGCAGTATCACCTTCTTTTTCACCATTTAGTCATCTTAGGTTGTTTGATGTAACCCTTTTCTTTTTGTAGTCTCTACAAGCAGGTGCATATCCACTGTGAAGATTATGTGAATAAATTGTGTTGGTTCGACACCATTTCTGCGCCGCCACCACTCCTGCGTCGCTGACATCTTTCGCCCCTATATCAAGCTCGCAAAAGTACAATCACGTGAAGATTTTATTATTACTATCATTATGCCATTCCTGATGTCGTCTTGGTTTACCGAGCAGTAAAGGTGATAATTTCAAAATGCATGTATTGGTTTTCTTCTATAGAGCCTTTCCTCATGAATAAGGCCATCACCGTTTACAGTGTGCTTGTCGGTTTTGTGTTGTCAGGTTATTTTAGCCGTGTAATATATCTATTTACTCTGGGGCAGATGTACAAAGCACCATCATGCTAGTTTTCTGTTGTAGCCATGCTGTGTTTGTAGTTTGGGGTAGAATGCAAATTATGTTGGTAACATGATTTTATAGAATGTTATTGTTATACACAACAAATGCACATGTTATATCGAGGATTTTTGGCGCGGCTTTAAGCATACAATGTGACCACAGATTGACCCTAATCTGTCCATAAGGTGACCCCGAAGTCAATCGTGGGACGGATTTGCCTGGGAGCAATGTGTCCCAAAGAGCCAAATGTGACCCTTAGTTGACCTGTAATTGACCCGAATGAGACCTTGATGTTACCCATACGTGACCTCAAAGGAGCCTAAAGTGACAGTCCCAAAAGTGACTTTAGGGTCAGGTCGCGAAACGTCCCAAATGTTGCCTAAAAGTCACTTGGGGGTCAGATACATTTTGGAGATGATCATGACGTGCGTTTCCTGAACTGGATCCTACGGCAGCCCAAGCCACTGGTTCAGCCCTTGCCCGAGAATTGATCAAATCATGTTCGTGTTGCTGCTGTTCTTGCCTCTGGAGACTAGTACTAGGTTCTACGCTCATTGCGGTTTTTTTATGATAGAATATAATTCCAAAACCAAGGGGGGGTTGGGGGGATGCACTGTTGGAAGAACCTCTGAAGTCTGAAAGAGTTACATGTTCAGACATGGAGTCGGAAGTCCCTTGCATTGCTCGGAATGATGTTGTGCTTTCGGTAATAGTAACGGTACTAAATTGCTGTGAAGCATGCTTTGATGCAGTTTGGGAGGAGGGGGGAAGGGGTGTGCTGTGCCTGGTTGGATGCGGGTGTGCGGGAGAAGGGGGTGGTGCTGGGTTGGGGGGTTTCGGGGTGGATGTCGCTCGCCGGAAAGCCAGCCAGCAACTCAATTCGTGCAGACGCGTCCCAGGTGGAATTGGATGACAGCATCTCGTCCCCGTGCTGTCCATACCCTAAACAAATCCCAGAAAGGTGGGAAAGGGAGGAGAGAAGCGGGTGTACAGCATGGTGGTCCCACGGAGGGCTGGGTGTCAACGAACTGCTCGTATGACAAACAGCTGCCCGGAGAAAACAAAAACTAAACACCCTCGCAGAGCTGGGTTGTCTATTGAGACGATTGTAATGATTGCAATTATTGTAATCGCAGAATCGTTTGATTCGAGCAATTACGCAATCCTGCTGAACTCAGAACTTTTCCTTCCACCCTCGGCCTTCAAGGTCCAGTACAAGTCAGCCATAGTTTACTGTATTTGCTGGTCGACTATCCGTCATTTCGTTTCTATTTTCTACAGCTGGCAATAAATACACCAATACAACACACGAAGTGTTTGTAGAGATGGGGCTTTAGATGTGTCACCCTGCTGTGTACGAGTTGTGATTCCTTACTTTAGAGTGTGCCAAGTAGGCAACATCCGAGATTGCTAGGGAGGAGGTGTTTGGGGGTGAGGGTGCAGAGAGGTGTTGGTTCGGGTGTGGGTTTGGTAAGTCTGACTGGCCCTAAATTTGGGGTTTGTGTGGGGTAATTCTAGCCCTAAATTCGTTTGCTGTGCTGTACAGAAAAAACTGCCGTTTGAGTTTGTGTTTAGTTTTCTGTAACCCTTTTTGCAAGGAGTGCAATTCTGAGTTGTTTTTCTGGCCCCCCAAACCACTGTCATTGCAAATCAAGCTTAGTGTACTGTCTCGGTAATTGTCTTCTTCCCAGCCTGAAAATTTACAAAACCTGGACATTTCGACATTGCTGCGGGTGATCATCCACGCGAAGCTACAGTACAAAGTCAGCAGTGACCTCATTTTGAAGGCAGGCAGCTACACAAATCTGGGCAGCCAGCCACTACACAAGTCGCCACAACCACTGCACGGTGCAGGGCAATGAAGCACGGCCTTGTAATTTATTACAGTGCAGTACAAGAGCAGAATTGAATTTGAACGTTGGGCGTGTGGTCACGCTGTAACTGTCGCTGGGGCCTGAGGTTTGATCGTCGCGAAAGATTTGTGTGCCCAATTTTAGGGATGTCGAGAGTGCTGAACTGTCAGATTTAGGACCTTCGAAATATCCAACGGTTCTGCCTCAAAATTCCCCGAAATCCGTCAACATTTCACTTCTGACACCTCCATCGCCCCTCCTCTTCCCCACTTCTTCCTTACAAGGCACAGACGCTACACTGAATTAAGTTGGCCCAGAATATAAGTTGGCCCAGAGTATAAGTTGGCCCAGCTTCAGTACAAATAAAAGCAATATTACATATAACATGAAAATAAAACTCGTTCATATTTAAGCTAATGTACCGGTAAGGTTACCTATCCTAGACACCAATACTACATTGCCTCGCCTTCGGCTTTTTTTTCCCAATCTACGCTAAACCACGGTCTCCCTAGGTCCCTTCCTAGTTATGATTCTTGCTACCCATTTGCATGACAGACCATTTGAGGCAAAGCAGCTGGTACGTAATACATTGGGAGGCAATATTGAAGCTTAAGATTAGGGATGTGAGTTAACCCAGCCCCTCCCCCCCCCACAAACAGCATCTCTTGACTGTACTCAAGCACACCATGGTCGGCGTCACTGCTGCATTTCTGTGAAGCCAGCACAAACATTTTTTTCCGGATCATCACTCCCAACCCCGCTGTCCCCAACCACACTGCTGCCAACCCCGCCGTTTCCAACCCCACCGTCGCCAACCCCAATGTCGTCTGGCATCAGGAAAAGGTCATCCAAGCATGCATCTGGATCTGACACATGCATGCACGAGTCCATGGAGCAGCAGCTCATGCTTCCCACAGCCATGCCCATGTTGTCAACCCTACTGAGTTGACGTGTGTTGGATCGAGTACTGTTATTCAGGAAGCTAGAGTGTGCGCCAGTGCTCGTGCTAGCACTTGTGAGTGCATGTGCTGTAGTACAAGTGGGAACTATATTCTGGGGCCCTGCACTTGCACACAGTCCATGCAGAGTTGTGTGGTCTGTGGGAAGCCCAGTGAGCCCAGGAAGGCTGGGTATGGGAGTGCTGCTGCTTCTGTAGGGACCACCGCTGCTTGTAAAATCTGCCATGTAAGCAGCTGGCAGGTGCTTCTGCTCCTGCTCCTGCTGCACTTGCTGCTTCTGATATGGCTCGAACTGCTGTTGATGCTTCTGCACCATTTGAAGGCGGTGCTCGTCGCGAAACTGCTGCTGCTGCTGTTGCTCTTGCTGTTGCTGTTGTTGTTGCTGCTGTTGCTCCAGCTGCTGCTGCTGATGTGGCTCCGACTGAAGATGCCGCTGTTGGGAAGAGAGCAGAAGGGAGTAACGCAGTTCATCAGCTGCATTCTGCCTATCACATGCAGTGATCGGCTTGACGTCCCAGGCATCGCAAGCCACCCAACGATCTCTGCCACACGCAGCCATGGCATCCGTAGCTTGTTCCACCCAATGACACAACGTACCAGCACCAGGGTTACAGCTACAGGTGGTAACCCCAGGGTTGGTGGTGCTTATATGGGACGCAGCCAGTATCAGTGGGGTTGACACAGGGCTGAGTGATGGTGAGCCGCCAGTATTAGGAATGGGTTGACAACACCAGCTGTACTCAGCCGGCTCGCTTTTCCTTGGGATTTGATGAGAAATGGGGAGTTGTCGACAGCTGGGGGCTGCTGTGACATAGCCGCATGCACTGGTGTCTGCACTTTGCAACACCGCAGTTTGACTCTCACAAGGGAGCAGGTTGGCAGCAGGGCCTGCACAGTGATGTTCACTTGTTGTTATGTCGGTGGTGGGTACGGCAGTGATGGTTATGCCGCTGTTGGTTACACCAGTGGTGGTTGTTGGAATCTCCTGGGAAAGAAGTTGTTCCGTGCAAAGGAACATCTGGGGCGCCTGAGGCTGTTGTTGTTGTTGTTGCCGTTGCTGATGCTGATGCTGATGCTGGCCTTGATGTTGCTGTTGATGCTGATGCCGATGCTGGTCTTGATGCTGCTGCTGTTGATGCAGTTGCTGATGCCGATGCTGGTCTTGATGCTGCTGCTGATGCTGCTGTTGATGCTGCTGCTGCTGCTGCTGCTGCTGCTGCTGTTGATGCTGCTGCTGATTCTGCTGTTGATGCTGCTGCTGCTGCTGCTGTGGCGGCGGCGGCTGTTGATAGTGGTACGGCTCGTGTTGCTGCGATTGATAGTGGTACGGCTGGTGTTGCTGCGGTTGATAGTGGTACTGTTGGTGTTGCTGCTCATGTGGCTGTGGCTGCTGCTGCCACGGCTCTGTTCTGGACTGCGGCTGGTGGTACTGCAGAAGCTGCTGCTGCTGCGGTTGCTCCTGCTGGTGACGCCAGCGCTCCTGGGAACCCACGCAGATAGAAGCATGCGTCTTCTGTTTCCCATGCGTGGAGGCTGTTGGATCCCGAAGCCTGGGACGTGCGTGATCTATTTGAGTGTACTTTGAGTCGTCAACTTGATTGAACGAAGGTTGAGGAGCGTTTCGCGCTTCACAAGCCATGCGGGAGCATGCAGGATCTAGCAGCGGAGGGGATGGAGGAGGAGGAGGAGGCGTGGTATTATCAGAAGGGTGACACGGCAGAAATAGCTGTTTGAAAGGCAAGTTAGGAGGAGCGTTAAAAGGCTGCGTTTGAGAAACTGATGAAGGGACTGGTATGATGCTGAGACCGGGGAAGGGGATGGTGGCTCCACATGTCAAAGGACGTGTGGCATCCTGAGTACAGATCGTATCAGGAAGGAAGGTCGTAGCGAAGAGGGGAAGTGTAGTAGCAGCAGGGATACAGGTTGCAGCACCAACGGGAGTGCTGGTTATAGCAGGATGGGAAAAATAAGCGGGAGCGCAGGTTGTAACAGGTGCACAGGTTGTGAGAGGAACACAGGATGTAGCAGCAGGGAATGGTGATGTAGCACGAGGGAATGGTGATGTCGCTGATGAATGGCTCAAAGGAGGGGTGAAAGATACAGTAGGAAGGGGAAGCGCAGCAGGAGCAGGAGCACAGGCTGTAGCGGCAGCAGCAGGAGGACAGGTGCAGGCTGTAGCAGATGTGCAGGCTGCAGCAGGAGGCGATGCAGACACACAGGCTGTAGCAGTCGCACATACTGCAGCAGGAGGCGATGCAGAAACAGGGGTCCATGCTGTAGCAGCAGGACCAGGAGCAGGACCAGGAGTGGGAGTTGTAGCGGAAGCGCAGGTCGCAGCGGCAGGGTAGGGGGAAGAGGAGCGAAGGAGGCCGGTTGTAGAAGCATCGGGGAATGGCGGCGGGTGGTTATGTGAGCCGTGGTATACTGTCCTCACTACCACACGCATCTCAGTCCTTGGGATCTCCAGACTGTCAGTCTCCTCTGCATCTTTCCACCCTCCTACTGCGGCTGCAGCTCCCACTGCATCTCCAGCCCCCATAGCAGCTGCAGCCCCTGCAGTGGAATTCAACGCTCTTGTAGCAGAACCGCCTCTGAATGTGGCCTTTGAGTTGGTTCCTGCGCCTTGATGCCTATGCAAGGCGGCGGTTGCGCCTTGATGCCTTGGCGCGGAGGTGCTGTTTGAGCGGCGGTGCCTGGCCTCTCCAGCCACGCGGTCTTCTGTCTTCTTTGCCGGGCAGCCCGTCGCTTGCTTGGACGCGCACACAAAGTACAGCCTGCAGACATTAGCACCAAGGGATGTTGTTGCAGCATGCGTTCGAAAGCTTCAGAAAAGAACGATAACATCTGGCCCACATTCGTTGCAGAAGGACATCTTGTCCAACTGGCAGCGCTGCCGCAGTACTACTAGTAGCAGTCCCTTATATAACGTAGTAAAATGTCAGCTACAAGTGCTATTACTGCTGCTACTACTGCCATTACTGGTAGCCCCTTCTGTCACAAGTGTACTAGAAATACCTGAAGAGAAAACAAGCACTGCTGACACAGTCACTGAGGACATTTAGTACTAATGTGAGCCACTTTGTGTCCCACGGAGACTCACGGCTCCTGACCTAGTTGAAAGTATTAATGCAAGACGTTCTAGGTACTGATACGACATGCAGGATGCTACGAGGCCCGTGGCAAATGCAGGACCTGAGAAGGACGATGGTGGACTTTCTGAGTCGACTCAAAAGTCACCGTGGCCAATGCAGGAGGACGATGGTGGATTTACCTTTTCATTTGCTGACCCACGATGCGCTTGTGAGAAGTCTTTTTCCATTTGAACCCCTCATGATGGGGCACTTGCTGCGGCTGATGGGCCGCCGCCTGTTGCGTCATCTGGTTCCGAACCAGGCGATCCTGGTTCAGGCCCATGAGGATCGGCGCTTGTGTTAACTCCACGTCAGCACCATGATCACCTTCATGTGCGATCAGTTCTGAACTGGATGCTGAAGCCGAACCCCTACTACTAGTAGTGGCAGTAATAGGTTGGGCCCATCCTGGCGGAAAAACGGTCACATAATCAGGCTCGTGCTGCTGCGGCTCTTGCCTCTGGAAACAAGTAAGTTGAATGCTCACACCCACTGCTGCCTCGGAACTTGAACTAGCGGTTTTCATGGCGGTTCTCTGTAAATTGTGGAACATTTAAACAGAGAACTGATCCAATCGTCGAAAAAAATAAACCGATCGCTGATTTCAATGGAGCGCGAGGAGTCACGATATGAGTCAAACAAGTTCGAAGTCCCTGGATTCATAATCCACATATGGTCGGATGGTCGAGATTTTCCAACGGACTGTACAGAGGGAGTGCTGAAACTTTTGTGACGCAGCTGTACCAGCATGGCAAACTCTGATGGAAATGGAAGGAGGGTAGGGTTGAAGAAGTGAGATGGGTGTGTGTTACAGGTTGGGATTCCCGATGCCAGCCTTGTTTCAGTGTGTCTGGGAGGATGGGGAGAGAACGGGGTGGTGGTGGTGGTGTGGGGGGTTGGGGGGGAGAGGGGGGGAAGGGGAGGGGGGGGGGGGTGGGGGGTGTCGCTCTTCCTAAGCAACGCAATTCGCGCGTACGCCAGGGGCAATCGGATGGCAGCATCTAGATGGCGTGCAGATCCAGATAACAACATGAGGGGGGGGTGTCGGTGGGGAGAAGCGGGAAGATGCATACAGAACAGGGGGCATGAGGGGTGGTGGCATGGCGTGGCTGAGCATGATTTATGCGACTAGACTGAGGGGTGTTGACAAGATCAGGGGTACCTCTCACGCCAAGCATGATTTTCGTGCCGTGTGGAAATCAGGGTTACCTCTTACGGCTTGACATGATGAGTATGGAATCACCCTGCTAAACTTCCTGTTGTAAGTGTCAGGCCTTTTTGTTATGTCACAAAACACTCGAAGTACTGGTCTCAAACAGATAGAGTACCACTTATTCTCGCATGGCAGAAGCTCGAAGGTGGTGTTATTTCACAGACTCAACTCACAGGAACAAAAATTCATCAAAATCGGCGACCGGTTCACTCTCGAATTGCAAGAAAAAAAACAAACTACAATACAAACGCACACCAGAAAACGTGTGATATATGGGGTCCCTACCAATGAGTTGATGAGGGACCGACCTTTCATCTTTCTGTATCACCCATAAGTTTCCCGACGCCCCTTCAGAAGTACCAAAACCCCATACTACCCCCTAACCAAAACAACACCTCCCACAACCCAAACCTCCTCAACACTCCCTCTCCCCATGTCGCAAGACAGCTAACGACGTGTTGCGACCCAACAAGGTTGGGTTGGGTTGGGTTGACCTGGTCGACCTGACCATCGCGGCTCGGGGCCTCAAAGAATTTCTGAGAAATTTTGGCACATCCTCTGAGCACTGACATCGCAATCTGTTTCTAGCTTCCCTGCAGGGTAGGCGAGCTGTGACGAGTGTCAGAAACTCGCTGAACTAACGGTTACTCCGAAACTAGCCTCGCTGGATTCCAATTCGTAAACGAATACAATACGAGACTTTAGAGAGATTTTAAAATTCGTTAGATAAGGTAACTCGTCGCAATCTTGCTGAGTTGGTCGGGTCGACCTGGTTGGCCCGACCAGGTCGACCCAGATCGGGCAGACCCAACCCGACGCGGTTGGGTCGAGCTGGTTGGCTAGATCCGCAACGCAGCCTTCCTAGAAATGAGAAATCCGACCTGGTCGACCCGACCTCTTTGGGTCGCAACACGTCGTAAGCGAGAATTTGAAGCTGTGGATTCCAATTCGGGAGCAAAAATCCCAGCAATCACTTGGGTTGGCTGTTTAGCAAACTGCAGGGGCAGGGTAAGCCGGTCACCACAACACATCAAGACCCTTGTTTGTGTCCCATATATTAAAACAGCGTGTCTCTGGCTAAAACGATTCGTGTCACAGCGTATCAACACTGTAGTGCGCCTCAAAATGCCCAAAATCGGGTCGAACTGGACCCTGAAATCGGGTCACGGAAACCAATTTGACACGCTAACTCCTTCTGACCCTATTATCGTGTGAAAGTTTTGGAGAAAGGAGCCCACCTGTCAACCAGCTGTCAGTGTACAGAATTGGTTCGTTGATCGTCCACGGGGGAGCAAGTGACAAAAACTCACACTCAGCCACCACCTCCACCGCCACCACCACCATCACCACGCCAAGCTAGCGGTTGAATGAAAACAGAACAACGCTGTTAGTGTAGACTGGTGTGGGACTCTTCAAAATGGGCGGTTGAGTGCGGCTAGTTACACCAGATGGTTACTGTTTTTCGAGGTAACTGTGCTTGTCAGTTCAGAGACCCCACGAAAGAAGGACAACGGTCAGCAGTGACCTCGTTACTGGTTTTCGAGGTAACTGTGCTTGTCAGTTCAGATACCCACGAAAGAGGACAACGGTCAGCAGTGACCTCGTTCTGAAATGAAATGACAGCCAGACAGTCAACTTGTTCCACCCTTTCAATACCAACAACGCAAAATTACACCGATATGCCAACCGGTTGATTGACTCCTCCTCTACAGTATTGCCAGTACATTGTTGATCGACAAGGAAGCAACGGAAATAACTAGGGCTTGTACTTCGAACTTCGAATGTGAGAAGTGTGGTCTTGTTGTTTGTGACTGTCGCTGGGGCCTGAGGCTTGCGTGGTGCAACAGAATGTCAAACAACTTGGTACAAACGATGCTCGTTACAGTCATACAAAGTTCAGGGATGGTATCGGACTGTACATCTCAGCAGACAAGGGGACGACGGTCGCTTTATCCCCGTCGACCGTCGACCGTCGTCCACTAACCAACAGGCAGGAAAATAACTAAACCCTCTCGGATAGCATGCCATCCAAAGATGGTATCAACACTAAACATCATGTGACAATGTGTTTAGGGTTGATGCATCTCATCATGCATGCATTTCGTAAAATGTTTTAGTTATATATTTTCCCCGGGCAGCGAGCTTGCTGTGCATTTTGCCTTCCTTTGCCGAGTTCGACACGGGCAAAGGACTGTGAATTAACCCGAAATTAATAATTTCTAAATATCCGTGAATTTGTGGGTGATGTTCCTTGGGGTGTCTGGGTAACTTGCACAGTTGTAGATGCGTATCTGCTTGTACGCAATCTCTGTAACCGTAAATGACGTGCCGTTGTTGCACGTGCTCGAACGCATGAGGGAAGTGACTTCTGATTGGGATAAGCAAATGCACAGAATAATGGTAGGAATCGCGTGTAAAATGTAAGGGCGTGGTGCCTTTGCGCGCTTTTGCTCGAAGTTCGAACCTGGACCGCCTTGCACCGAAAAGAACAGTATCTAAAAGGTAGGTAAAAGTAAAGTTATACGGAAATTTAGGTAGTACGAGTATGAAGCCCATACAATTCACTTGGTAGCTCCAAGGCCGCCATGGCTCCCGCCAGGAACTTCAAGTCGACCAATGTCGATCAATTTCTTGTCAGTTGCTCACTTAAAGACTACATATGGAATCTACGTGGCACGACGTATACGGGGGTATATTTTTTGCTACTCATCATTGCACCATGGTTCGTCCAACGAAGAAGGCTGCTGCTGCTGCTGCTCTGAAGACCGGTGCGGTTGAGCGCTCGCCGCTGGACAAAGGGCATCAGACGGAGCCTGCAACGCCGGAGCCAATGTTGAAGGACACGGTCGGGCCGTTCGCTGCTGACGACTTTCGGATGTCGCTGGAAAAGAAGCTGGCCTCGCTGAGTTTTAAGACCCTGGAGGACAATGCATCCGGGGGGACAAGCGCTACGGAACAAGAGAAGGGAGACATTGGTGGTAAAGACGCGCCGGCTTCGGAAGCCCGTGTGGATCCTGTGGAAGAAGAAGATGAGGATGAGATACCGGACGATGGTTATTTGAGTGATGACCCAGAGGAGCGGCTGGACCCGGTCCGTGCGGGGGAGATCGCGGCTCTGGCAGGCTACACACTTACCCTGCTGATCCCGTTGGAATTTGACAAGGAGGTCCCGCGCACTATGGACACAATGGCGGAGTTGTTGGTCGTCTGGAAGAAGGCGTTGTCCCCGCATGCGCAGAAGACAACGAAGATGCAGACCTTGCTGCCAGCTTACCAGTCGAAGAAACGCTTCGGGAGGATGCAAGTTACCTTTCGCGAGGCTGCAGATGCGAACTACGTCTGGTGCAGGCGAGTGGAGCACATCTGCGCGGACGGGAAAACTAAGCTGGTGCTGAGCTGGCAGCACCCGGAGAACCCGCTGTATATCAAGGAGCGCGCGAAGAACCCGGAAGCGGTTGAAGTCCTGTTGAAGGAGGTTCCTGCGGAGATCTCGCCGGATATGATTTACAAGCTCCTGGTTACCACGCCGCTGGAGAAGCGAGGTCGCCCACCGTACCAGTTTGGCGCTGCTTTTCACCGAGTGGTGGATCCTGTGACGGGAGCTGACACGCATAAGATAAAGGGGTTGGTGAAAGTCCACCCGGGGGATAAGTATCGGTGGTGGCATATGCTTTATGATACGGTGCATCATAAGCAGCTGCTTGTTCATTTTCCGTCGCTGAAGTGTGATTTTTGCAACGCCATGCACTTTACGAAACTGCATGATGATTACGTTGCGAAAAGGCAGGAGAACATCTCGAAGTGGAACCTGACGCTGCAGCGAGTCCACGACATCAATGGTAAATGGCGGAAGACTAACCCTGTCTTTCAGGCTGTTAGGGTCCAGAACTGGAATGCTGACAGCCGCCTCCCACCCTCCGTGAGCAGCTGGTTCGCATCTGTTGACTGCGACGACGAAGAAGATCCTTCGGGACCCGGCGGTGACTCTGGTTTCCACGGGAGGCAGCAGGGAGGACTGGATCTGTGTCCAGGAGGCGTGCGCGAAGGCGAAGGGTTCCAGTTTCTCTCAAGCGCTGACCCATGTACGCTCCGTCCAGCACTGCACTGCGATCCTGAAAGGGGGGGAAGCTACGCGCGCAAGCAAGGGGAAGATAAATCCGAGGGCGATCCGCAAGGAGTTCGAGCTGTGAAGGGGAGTTTTGGGTCAAATCCAAGACCGGTGCCGCATGCATGTTTCAAGCAGTGGTTGATCAGGAGCAGTAGGGACAGTCGTCAGCGTTTCGGTTGCATGTTTCTTGGTTGTACTCAAGCCCGTGGATGCGAGGGGGCTCCTGTGCAGTGGATTAATGGGTAACAAAACCAACGGCATCACTCTGTGTGAGGTCAACGTGAATGGGCTCGGAAGCAACGGGAAAAGAAACAAGAATCTGAAGTGGTTGAAGAGAACGGCGGACATCATGGTGCTAACAAAAACAAGAGTAGGAGAGGATCACAACTTTTGGACTCAGCTAAGACCAACGGCGGTGGTGGCGGTGGCTCCTAGCCAGAAGGCTGGGGGAGTTGCTGTCCTCTCGTTTACAGAAGGCGTGAAGTTCACAGATGTCACGAAGCACAGCTCAGGTAGACTAGTGGGGGTCACGGTCAGCAGCACACACCTGTGTTTCCGGCTGATAGCGGCGTATCTGCCAGCGCAGGCGGGCACAAGGTCCTCCTTCCTCACCAGTGGACTTGCACCCTTTGTCAGGATGCAGCCGACGGCAGCTCACTTGGTGCTGATGGGTGACCTCAATCTGGTCGAAGACCCGGAGATGGACAGGTCCTCACGGGCCGGCTCAGGAACGGAGGATTTGAGGTTGCGGAACTTCTGGCCCGCACATGACCTGCGAGATGCTTTCCGCGCGCTGCACCCAACTCGGCGGGAGTATACGTTTTACTCCAAGGCGTCGCAGACGAGCTCGCGGATCGACAGAGCGTTGGTCTCGCTTTCAGCGTTGGGGCAGTTGACGGAGGCGAAACATGTTCGGGTTCCCAAGTCGCTGTCCGACCACTGGTTCGCGATTCGTGTGGGCTTCTCGGTCGCCTCGTCACTGAAGAGGGGGCCGGGGATGTGGAGACTACAGGCGAAGCAAGTGAACACGCAAGGGGTGAAAGCTGTAACGGAAAAAAAATCTAAAAAAGCTGGAAGAAGAGCCTGGCTGCGGGATAGACAAGACGCTTCGTCTCCTCTCGGCAGGACTGCGCGCGCACTCAAGGGAGGAGAAAAAACGGGTCAAGGCGACGATTGCACACCTGGAGCAGGAGGTGGAGGACTTGAGACATGCAGTAATGCAACGGCCGAGGAATAAGCGGCTGCAGGACAGACTGGCGCTTCAGGAAGCCCACCTGGAGGCCTACCTTGAGAGAGACAAGGAGAGGCTCCAAGTTCTGGCGGGGATGGATGTGGAGATGAACGGGGAGGTCCCGTCACCGTACCTAACGGCAAAGATCAAGATTAGGAAGAGCCGTACGGTGGTGCATGAGGTCAAGCATAACGGGGTGAAATACCAGGGCACGCGGGAAGTGCTCCAAGCGGCGGAAGAGCACTTCAGGGCAGCTTTCAGCAACGTGCAGCCGGAGGAGGAGGTGGACTGGACAGCTTTCGCGTCGGGCCCACGCCTCTCGGAAGTTGAAGCGGCTGAACTCGGGAGAAGCTGGACGGAGGAAGAGGTGAAAGAGGCGATTGCTTCCCAGCCGAAGGGCAAATCCCCGGGGCAGGATGGGCTCCCAGCGGAGTTCTTCGCGGCGCATTGGGGGCTCCTGGGAGGGAGAGTGATGCAGATGATCAGGGAATTCGAGGCGACAGGCAGCCTTCCGGAGTGTTTGGCCACGGCGGTCACGGTGCTCCTGCACAAGAACGGAGATCGAGATCAGCTGGGAAACTACCGCCCGATTACGCTGCTAAACTCGCTGTACAAGATCATAGCCAGGGTAATGGCTACAAGGCTCAAGAAAGTGCTGGGGAAGGTGTTGACGAAGGAGCAACATGGTTTCTTACCAGGGAGGAGTCTTGCTGACGCGGTGTCGGTGGTGGTGGACGCAGTAGAAGCGGCGAACAACGGCGGGAAAGACTGGCTACTGCTGCTGGTGCACTTTCAAAAGGCGTATGACACGGTCGCACGGGGATATCTCTTCAGAGTGCTGGCGGAGCTGGGGATGCCGGAGAATTTCGTGCGTTGGACGATGGGCCTGCACAAGGATGCCGGGACGAAGGTGTCAATGAACGGATGGCTGAGCGAAAAGGTGAGCATGGAACGAGGTGTGCGACAAGGGTGTCCCCTGGCGCCATACCTGTTCCTGTGCGCCTTGGAGCCGTTGTGCAGAGAGACTAATCGCCGGAGCTTGGGGATAGGAGAGACGAACGCGGAACGCCTGGCTTACGTGGGGTACGCGGATGATACCTCCTTTCTGTTGGAAGGGGAGGCGCAACTGAGGGAATCGGAGGCTTTGTTGGAGTCTTTCGGAAACCAGTCGGGTTTAAGAGTTAATTACGACAAGTCGGTGGTACTGCCTCTGGGCTCCAACCGGGGCAAGCAGGCCCCACACGGTCTTGGTTTCAAGTGGGCGGACAAGGAAGAACCGGAGCGGCTCCTGGGGATCTGGATCACCCCGAATGGGGACGCCGGACCTTCCTGGGACAAGACATACGGGCGGGTGAAAGAGGAGTTGGGAAAATGGGAGGCGCAATACCTCACAACGACAGCGAGGGTGGTGGTGATTTGCTGCTACGTGCTGCCAGTCATGATGTTCCAGGCGCAGGTCTACTCACCGCCAGAGGAGACGTGGGAGAAAATCCGCAAGATGTGCCACAATTTCATCTCCGGCGGGGTGGCGTCGGAGGAACGGCGTTTCGTGTTATGGAGTGCATACTTGGCCAGCCTGCCAAGGAAAGATGGAGGGCTGGGGCTGGTGGATTTGAAAACCTGGCTGGATGGTCTGGCGGTACGCAGAGTGGGGAAGCTGCTGGCAGAGCCGGAGGGTGTCCGCCGGTGGCTAGCCGAGGAGGCGGCGGCGCTACCGCAAGGAACAGCAACGTGGTATGCGCATCCGGCAGTGATCAAACGGTGGGAGGGGGGAAGTGAAAGGTGGAAGGCGGCGGCCAAAGCCTTCTGGAAAACTCCTTTTGCGGACCTGCCAGAACCAAGGAACAGATGGGAGGTGGATGAGGAATGGCTATGTTTCAACAGGAAGCTGATGCACAGAGGGAAGAGTCCGTTCGGGCATCAGAAGGGCACGGAGGCGATACTGAATCTGAGGGTCCGAGATCTTCTCACGAGCCTGCCGGACGACAGCAGGAGACCAACAAGCCTACAGGAGCTGACGGAGGAGCTAGGGGATGTGACAGCAGCAGAGTGGGCACTGAAGGCATATGGAGCTCTTCCGGCGGGGTGGAAGGAGATGGCACTAGCGCCCGTCACGACACAAGCGCTGCAGGCGGCGACGAACACGGTCAGCACGTCCTCGAGCAGAACAGGGGAGAAAGTATACTGGTCGGTGACCGGAGCGGTGGGGACGAAGCTGCAGATTAGCAGTTTGCAGAAAGAAAAAGGTGGCTCGCTGACGGCCCCGGAGCGGCCGGTGAGGGCATGTTTCGAGGTGTGCGGCGCGCAACCGGTGGTTCTACGAGAGGCGAAAGTCATAGGGCCTATGGGGGTGGCGAGAACAAAGCTGCTAACGGCGACGAAACTGTTTGATGGTGGTGGGTTGGTCCCGCTACGAACTATTTGGAAAGCAATGAACAAGACGGCGGGGGTATCCAGGAGGCAAGGCGAGTGGGAAGAGATGTGGGGAAGAACGATAGACTGGAAGGCAATAATTGGTGTAAGGGACTCCCTGGCGGTCTCCTTGAAGGCGCGTGACGTTCTACTCAGAGCCCACAGCATGAATCTGCAGGTGGGAGGGAGGTTGGATTTCTTGAGGAACAGCATCGACTGTCCGCACTGTGGGGGGTATGAAACCCTAGACCACTGCCTTTTCAACTGCCCAGTGATCCAACCAGTTATCGGCGCGCTGGTGAGATCGCTGGAGCTCATGAACCCGGGCAGGAAGGCAAATTCGCTCGAAGACCTACTGTTCGAGAAAGGGGGCTCTGTGTCCGGTTTTCCGGAGGTGACGCTGATATCTACAGTGCTCCGACAAATATGGTTGGCCCGCTGTGATGCCGCGTGGCGGACCGTTCCGTTTGAAAGAAAGAAGGTGGGCCGCGTTGCGGTGGTAGGTTTCATGTCACATGCGAGAGTCGTGCTGGCTGCGAGGGTAAGAGAAGCGGCGAAACGAGGGGTGAAAGGGAGTGGTGTGTACGATGCATGGAGCCAGGTGGCAGAGGACGAGAGAGCTTTGAAGGAGATCAGCTTGGAGGACGGTCCCACCAAGTGGACAGATGCTTTCGTGTCCATCTGGCGGAACCCGCGGACAATCTACCAGCCGCCGTAGATGGTAGAGGGGGGACGGACCTCAGCCCCGATATGCCAGGTCTCAGCCTCCCAAGCCTACAGTTACGACTGCGGATCTTTGTATGTTTTTATTAATATACTCATATCCACAAAAAAAAAAAAAAAACAACAACTAAAAGGTATAATAACGTATAGAACCGCTCTCAAAGTTCGAAATCCGCAAAACTTCGCCTCTGATGCACAACGCCCTAAAAGGTGCGTGCAACAGCACCCACACAATGTTATGATGGGTACATATTTACGCACGAAATAGAAACGAGAGTTTGTATATAGCAGATTCTATTCACAAGGTTATTTTCTTTTTAGCAGTTTCTATGTACATCATTTGTACAAATGTATAACAAAAAAAATTTCAGCCTTGCCACCGCGCCTGCATCCCCAGCGAAACACGGCGCCAGCTGGCGCAATGCTGTGTCGACAGCTTGCGGGAAGCGCTTGAGAAGCGGCTCCAAGCTGACTTGCGCAACACACGGAGGTGCGGCGAAGCGTGAGGGGGGAAGAGCAAAGCGAAGGGGGAGGGAGGGAAAAGGGAGAATTTTGCGCATCGAAATGATTTTCCCACATAGTCGCATGTCTACAAAATATGGCACATCCACCCATGGCGACCCCCCACCCCCCCAATCTCTTGCTCCTCATTCTGTCGATCTGCCCAATCTACCTCGGAATCCCCCATCGTATATGCTGCGTGCAAAAGGATCACACGGGCCTGAGCCTCTGCAAAGCTACCCCTATCGCGGCTGTCAAGGACCCAACCAAGTATGAGGAGAAACCTGAACTAGTGCCCCTCCCCACACCTTTGTTAGGAGCCACCTTACGGTGAACATCCCCTTGGTGTCGTAACCACTGTCGGAAGCTTCCCCCCAGGCAGCCCCCAAGTCTCAAGAATCAATGGGGCAAAATGTACCCCCGTGTGTTGCTGTAGGAAAGTGTGGTGATCCACCCCTTCCTCTTCTCTCGCACCATGACTATATAGCCAAATGTCAATCCACACTGCCCATGCTGCTGCGCCGGTAGAGAAACGTGATCCACGACACTCTCCTCGAGTGCATGATGGAAGTAGTGAAACATTCTCAATGTAAGGGTGCGGTGCAACCTGCTTTATTTCTCGTCGTTGTTGTTGTTTTGCGAACTCGCTCGAACTGTGTCGGAACGTTTCTATTTTTTGCATTGCATAATATTTTGTCGTTAGTGCACAGTGTTACTATAGACCTAGTTGCACCACGGTCGTATTTTGGCCTGCAAACGTGCTCTTATTTGCGCTCGCGAACCCACCTGAACGATGTGCAAACAACCTAAACAAGCTCAAACCATGCATCAATGTGCATGACATATATTGTAAAAAACGGGGTCGTTGGAAACTTGTAGACTACCAATAAAAAAAACTTCAAGGAAACTGGGCCTGTGCTCAACCAGCCGTGACACATGATAAAACCTGATACGCAGTGTCTTTTGTAATTCGTGGGATTGGTTACGATAAAGAATTAAGTGAACATTCCTGTACGTAACATCGCGGTGATACTAGCGGTGATAAAGAAGAGGGACATGATGAATCAAAGGGTCGCAAAAAGTTGGGGCATCGGGACCGTCGCAGGCAGATGGAGCAGCAAGGAAAAGGGCGGGAACAGGTTCAAAGTAGGTTCCCGCGCCGCACGGTTAAGTCTCCATGTAATAAGGGAATGCACCCCTTGTTGGAATGAATGAACTAGCAATGAAAAGAGTACAAGTACCTAACCCTAGAATTGTGTACCCCCTATAGGCTAACCCACTGTAGCCTAAACTAACACAACATATATAATGTTTGACACACCCCCATAGGCAAAGTGGGGGAGAACTAGGGGTCACAAGACCAGTCAAGGCAAAGCAAGGCAAAACAAGCTCAGGGTGGATCTCAAGGATACCACACAAATTCCGAGCACAAGCAAGTGGTCACAAGACCAGTTCACATGCAGGTTTATATATAGAGATCACAGTACACAAGGCCTAGAAGAGTGCAAAAGCGCTGATGGTCACAAGGCTGAAGCGCCTTGGTGAACACATCAGCAGTGTTGGCCTCAGAGGCCACGTAACGCAGGCGAAGCTGACCACGCTGCTGCAGCTCTCGAGCGAGGAAGTAACGCAGAGCAATGTGCTTCGTTCTGTGCTCCAGTCTGTGCTCCTCACACAAGGCAATGGCTGCCTTGTTGTCGACGTACAGCACTGGAGGAGAACGAGGCTGCTCTCCAAGGTCGGTCAGCAAGTAGGTGAGCCAGCGTAGCTCCTGGGCCGCCATGGCTGTGGCGTAGATCTCAGCCTCACAACTGGAGCTGAGAACAGAAGAAGAGCGAGTAGAACGCCAAGAAACAGAACCAGAGCCAAGACTGAAGGAGTAACCCTGAGACGACCGCTGAGTAGCCTGGTCGTCTGCCCAAGAAGCGTCTGAGTGCCCAGTGAGAACAACTGGGACTCGCCCTCCAAGCACTAGCCCCATGCCCGACGTACTGCACAAGTAGCGCAACACCCTCTTAGCTGCATCCATGTGCTCCTTCCGGTGACGGCCGGGAGCGACATAGCGTGCAAGAATGCTGAGAGGGTATGCAAGGTCTGGTCGAGTGCAGGTCATCAGGTACATGAGGCAACCCACAAGCTCTGGATACGGGCCACTCGGCTCTACGGACTCATCCGAAGGCAGAGCTGAGAGCGAGTGACCGGTAGGCAGAGGAGTGGGCTGAGGCGAGGAGTACGTGAAGCGGAAGCGCTGAAGGACCTGCTGCACCATGTGTGACTGAGTCAAGGTGATGGTGCGGAGTGCTCTGTCCCGGGTGATCCGCAAGCCAAGATAGCTTGTCAGTTCACCCAGGTCTGTGCACGTGTGTCTCTTCTGCAGCTCCGACTTCACGTGGGCGAGTGCCACAGTGTCAGCAGTAGCAAAGACCAAGTCGTCGACGTACACAAGGACGTAGAACGGCGGCAGTGAGGTGTTGGTGCGTAGAAACAGCGACGGGTCAGCAGTAGAAGGCGCGAACCCAAGAGCCGCAAGCGTAGTCCTCAGTGTGTCGTGCCACTCACGAGGCGCCTGGCGGAGACCGTAGACTGGCCGTCGGAGGCTCCACTGGGTACCAGGAGGGAACGACCCAGTGAAGCCAGGTGGACGGCGCAGCCAGATCTCCTCGTGCAGGCTGCCCTGCAGGAAAGCAGTGCTGAAGTCAAGCGAGTGGAGCTCGTAGTCACGCTGAGCGGCGACGTGCAGCAGAACCCGAAGAGTGGTCATCTTCGGGGTCGGGGAGAAGGTCTGGAAGAAGTCAACTCCCTCGCGCTGACTGAAGCCTCGTGCAACGTAACGCGCCTTGAAGACAGGCGGAGAACCCGGCGGCCGCTTCACCCTGAAAATCCACATGCCACTGACGATGTTCACCCCAGGCGGGGGAACCTCGTCGACGTAGGTGCCTGTGGACTTCCAGGAAGCCATCTCTGTGTCCATGGCTGACTGCCACTGAGAGGAGTAGGGACCGGCCATCGCCTCTGCGTAAGAGCGTGGGGTCGGGATGTCTGGTGCATCCGGGTCTCCCTCAAGGGCAACAAGCATGGACACGAGATGGGGCAAAGCGGCAGCAAAGCACTGGAACTCCTCCTGCCTGTCCTCAAGGACGTCAGTGCCAAGAGCACACTCACCCCCGACGGACGGAGGACAGACAGACTCAGACTCAGCAACTAGGCTAGCAGCGTAGTCTAGACGACAGCGAGCAGCAAAGTCGACAAGCTCAGCAACTAAGGCAGACGCAGCAGCAGACTCAAAGGAAGGGTCAGTGACAACAGTGGCCAGGAGACGCGTGACAGCAGGACTGGTAGCACGAAGAGAGTCTGACCCAGGGTCAGGAAGAGCAGGAAGAGAGGAAGCAGGAAGAGACGGCAGTGGGACACGCTGTGGAGCAGTGGACGGACAAAGCGCCATCCGGTGAGTGCCTGGGACAGCAGGAAGACGCTGACGCAGGACTCGACGACTAGAGAGAGCAGTGCGGACAGGCGACCCAGGACGAGACTCAGGCGACGCAGGACGAGACGCAGGCTCACGCCGCTCAGTAAGACCTCCAGTCGGACCAGTGTAAGGAGCAGGACCAAGGATAGAGGAGGCAGACGGTAACGCCGACTGCAGCTGGACAGGCTGAGGACACTCTAAGGAGGGAGGAGGAAAAGGAGGAGGAAGCTGACCAAGAACCTGCTGAAGGAGCGGAACAAAGTACGGCTGAGACCGAGCAGCGACACCAGAGCCAGCAGGGACACCCGCACCAGGGTCCGCAGCACCAGCAGCAGCTCCAGCGCCCACGTCCTCAGCACCAGCGGTAGCTCCAACGCCCGGGTCCTCAGCACCAGCAGTAGCTCCAACGCCCGGGTCCTCAGCACCAGCAGCGGCTCCAACGCCCGGGTCCTCAGCACCAGCAGCAGCTCCAACGCCCGGGTCCTCAGCACCAGCAGCGGCTCCAACGCCCGGGTCCTCAGCACCAGCAGCAGCTCCAACGCCCAGGTCCTCAGCACCAGCAGCAGCTCCAACGCCCGGGTCCTCAGCACCAGCAGCAGCTCCAACAGCAGCGGGGTTCGTAACACGAGGCACGCCACTCCGAAGAGTGCAGCGCCGCTCGTACCACTCACGGATCCGCTCGCGGGAGGGGAGCTCCCGAACGGGAGAAGAAGTACTAGCACCAGTCCCAGTAGTACGTCCGGCTCGAGCGGTACCTCTCCGGAGGCTGCAGTACTCTAAGTACCACGCACGTAGCTGCTCCGAGGAGAGGGCTCCTCCAGGTGCAGGACTCCCAGACCTCGTACCTCCAGACGCAGAACCCCCAGACTCCGGACTCCGCAGCTCAGTACCACGAGGCTCCACACCCCCAAGCTCAGCACCCTCAAGCTCCACACCCCCAGGCTCCACACCCCCAGGCTCCACACCCCCAGGCTCCACACCCCCAGGCTCAGCACCCCCAGGCTCAGCACCCCCAGCAGGACGAGAGTCGACAGCTACCTCAACAGGCTCAACCGGGTCTACCTGAGACACACCTGAGGGAGCGGCACCCTGAGGGGGGAGGGGGTCTGCAACAGCAGCACCTGGCGAGAGGAAGAGAGGCGGGGGGGGGAGCGGGGCAGTGCGGTAGGGGAAGAGGCGGTAGTAGGGGACGGACTCGTCAAAAGTGACGTCCTGGGAGGGCAAGACTCGGCGCGAGGTGGCGTGGTAAAACTGCCAACCAGACGCGTCCGGGACAAAGCCGAGGAAGACGCAGGGAACAGCACGGGAGGAGAGCTTGTCCGCAGACGAATCGCGGACAAAAGCTCGAGACCCCCAGACCCGGAAACGCGACGCATCGCCAACCTCCCCCGTCCACAGTAGCGTGGGCGAGGTCTCCGGCAAGGAGACACGGGGCCAGAGGTTGAGTTGATGCGCAGCGTACCGGACCGCAAACGGCCACAGAAAGTGGGGGGCAGCCGCATGGATCAAGGAGGTACGGGCGACCTCCATGACCAGGCCAATGCGGCGCTCCGCAACCCCATTCTACTGTGGAGAAGCCGGAAGCGTGAACGACTGCTCAATGCCGTGCTCAGCACAGTAGGCTGCCAAGAGGTCGGAGGAGAACTCACCACCTCTGTCAGAGTGCAAGCGCAGGACAGGAAAGTCCGAGTGAAAACGCTCGCTGAGCTGGAGACGGGCTCGGCGGATCCAAGGGATCAAGACATCAGGGACCTCACCCTTGGTGCGCAAGGGGAAGACCGAGGTGTAGCGCGAGTAGTCGTCAACAACTATCAGGAAGTACCTCTCCTGACCCTGACCACGGACGCGGGCTGGGCCCCACACGTCCATGTGGAGTGTCTGCAAGGGAGCAGTCGTCGGGGGGAACGAGGAGGAGTGAGGAGCGGCGCGCTGCCGTCCCTCGACACAGGGGAGACAGGTAGGAGCAGGCGAGGGTGGGAGGGGAGGAAGGACCCTGGGCAGGTCAGAGACAAGGTACCTGGAGTGCATGGCACGAAGCCGCTGCACAGACGGGTGGCCAAGGCGGTGGTGCCAGAGGACAGTCTCGTGTGCCAAAGAGCGACACGAGCAGGGGGGCGGACAGCTGACCTGACGCGGACGCGGACGCAGTCGCAGCAACCTGAGGGGACTCAGTAGTCAGTGTGTACAGGTCCGACCCCGGCTGCCGAGTGAAGGTAGCCAAGTGACGGCCCGTACGAGCACACGTGCAGTGTGTCACGCGCTCGTAGGCAGGGGTGAACTGGTGAACACCCCCGTCCTGGAGTGCACAGCCTGCCACCAAGTTCGTAGAGAACGAGGGGAGGTGGAGACCTGACAGTGTGCCCGACGGGACCGCAGGGCAGGGAAGGACAGTGGAAGAGGTCGCAATGACCGGACCCCCAGAGGGGTCAGCAAGGGAGACAGCAACTGGCCGAGCAAGCGGCTCAAGGGCAGTGCGGTCACGAAAGAAGCAGCGAGAAGCACCTGAGTCCAGTGTGAAGGTGTGCAGTGCGGCAGTCGACGCAGTACCAAGGGGGGGAGACACACGAGCACCTAGAGCAGCAGCCTCACCAGCACCTGGGGTAGCCGACACGTGAGTACCTGGAGCGGCAGACGCACTGGCCCTAATGCCCGGGTCGGGCGGCACACACAAGTACTCAGCACCCTCTCCACTAGTAGACATCACATACATGGCAGATAGAATAGCATCAAAGTCTAGAGCATAGATATCAATCCCCTTCTTCAGGAGATCAAGCCAGCGGGGCAGCTCAGTGGCCTGAGGGAACTGAACACGCCAAGCGTCGTCGAGACGAGAGAAGCAGCGCTGTGTGGCGTGCGGTCGTCCACACTGCTGACCAGTGCGGTCACCAGTGCGAATGACGTACGTGCAGCTAAGACCACCCCCACCCCCGTGCTGAGAGTACCACTCACGGACCTCCTGGGGCGAGAGAGTGTGCTGCTGGCCCTGGCCACCGCCAGCGCCTCCACGGCCACCACCACCGCTGCCACCTCCTCGACCACCCCAACCCCTGCCGCCGCCTCGTCCACCGCCACCCCAACCGCCGCCTCCACTCCTGCCACCTCCCCCGCCGCTGCCGCCACCACCCCCACCGCTACCACTCGCCCCTCCAGCCGAGCCACCACCCCCACTGCCTCCACCGCCCCCACCGCCGCCTCCCCCGCCGTCACCGCCACTACCCTTGCCCCCTTTGCCCTTGCCGCTGCGGCGTCCGCTCGAGGCAGACGCAGCGCCGACCTTCTCAGTACCAAGAAGGTCGACAGCAGCAGCAGAGGCGACAGAGGGAAGAAGGGGGGAAGGAGAACACCCCTCAAAGAACGGGGTACGGGGGTCGCCACGAGAGGCACCTACAGCGACTATGCTAGCCTCAGCTGCAAGTAGCTCCTTCTCGAGGAGGGCAATGGTGAGCTCAGTGGGGCAACGAGCTAGGAAGTGGTCCCTGACAGCACGCAGTGTGTCAGGGAGGCGGGTGACTAGGTGATAGAGAGTGAGCCAGAGTGGAGGGGGGTGCGTGGCAAGGAACTCAGCAGGCATGGCGGCACGGAAGCGGGCCTCACTAGTACGGAGGTGCGTGATGAGGTCAGCGACTGTGTGAAAGGAGGCCAGGTCGGGAAACAGGTAGGGGAGGGAGAGACGGCCTAGTGCGGCAGAGGCAGGTGAGGAGTAGCGAGCAACTACAGCTGTGTACAGTGCCGGTGCAGTCTTGTGCTGACCAAAGTGCTCGCGTTCGTCTATCGGCAGGGAGTTGCGAATGGCGAAGCGAGCGTGGGCATCACGAGTCTGCCACTGTGAGCGAGCAGTGCTGTCAGCAGTAGCAGCAGGGGCAGTGACAAGGCCTAGGGCGTGATCGTACAGTGAGATGTCATCCTTGGCTGTGAGCTGTAGGTAGAGGTGCAGGTCATCGAGCCAGGTGTCAAACTTCACAGGGCGGCCCTCAGCATCGAACACGAGGACCTGTGGGCTAGCCATAGGAACAGTAGAAATAGCAGCAGTAGCGGTAGGAGAAGCAGGTAGGACGAACCAGGTAGGGCAGGGCGGCGCGGCTCGGTTCAGGTCGGGTCGCGGCTCGGCTGGGTGGCGCGGCTCGGCTCGGGGCGCGCGGCTCGGCTCAGGTCACGGCGGGGACGGGCCGCCCGCTCTCCCTCTTGTGCTGCGGCGGGAACGGGCCGCCCGGGGCCTCTGGGTGGTGGGCACGGGTCGGCGAGGTAGGCACGGGGCCGGTTGGGGCCCTAGAGGGGCGAGCGCGGGGCCGATCGGGGCCTGAGCGGGGCTAGCGCGGGGCCAAACGGGGCCTTGACGGGGCTAGCAAGGAGCCGACGGGGCCTGAACGGGGCTAGCGCGGGGCCGACGGGGCCTGAAACGGGGCCGAAGGGGCCTGAAACGGGGCTAGCGCGGGCCTGATCGGGGCCTGAATGGGGCTAGCGCGGGGCCGACGGGGCCTGAGAGGGGCTAGCGCGGGGCTAGCGCGGGCCGACGGGGCCTGAGAGGGGCTAGCGCGGGGCCGACGGGGCCTGAAACGGGGCCGACGGGGCCTGAAACGGGGCTAGCGCGGGCCGACGGGGCCTGAGAGGGGCTAGCGCGGGGCCGACGGGGCCTGAAAAGGGGCCGACGGGGCCTGAAACGGGGCTAGCGCGGGTCGACGGGGCCTGAGAGGGGGCCGACGGGGCCTAAACGGGGCTAGCGCGGGGCCTGAACGGGGCCTTAAAGGGGCCGACGGGGCCTGAACGGGGCTAGCGCGGGGCCGTCAAGAGGGGCCTCTAGGGGCGTGACACGCCGAGGCGCCCTAGGGCACGGGTAGGTAGGTAGGTAGGTAGTTACGTAGTGGTGGGCCCTTAGAAAATTTCGGTCCTAGGAAGGACCTGCTCTATACCATGTTGGAATGAATGAACTAGCAATGAAAAGAGTACAAGTACCTAACCCTAGAATTGTGTACCCCCTATAGGCTAACCCACTGTAGCCTAAACTAACACAACATATATAATGTTTGACACCCCTTAGAGTACATGGCTAGCTATGTCGTTTCGTATTTGTAATCCTATATAAACATATGTATGTATGCCTTTGTTATAATCACTTCTGCAATTTACATCCACTTTGACAGGTGTCACTGAAACTCACTTCCGCTGCAAACTACATGCGAACAACCCTGAGGCAGATCCTGGCTAAGTCCCCCCGTGGGATTGTAACATGGTATGAGAGCGACTTAGGGATTCTTTGCATCCCCACTTTCGAAAGTTCTTGCGAACCGAAAGTGGCGACCGGCACACGTCGCATGTCAAGATGGCCGAAAGAACAGGAGGTCAGACAAATCTGACGGCTGAAGCTCAGACTAACCTTGCTGCGAACTCGGAGGCAATGACGACAACCAGTACGTCGCACTGGAGCACCTACTACAACGACTGTCAACACTGGAGCAAGGACTCCACACACTGCGGAATGGCGGTGCGGAAACCAGACGAGGTTTCAGCAGCAGCAGGATCAGCCACAGACGCCGCAGCAGCCGCTGTTGCAATGGTCTTCGGACCCCTGGCTTTCCTTCCCCTTCTCCATACCGCTCATCGTCTCCTCCTGCTCACAGTCCTATGTTTCCTCCTCCGGATTCGTCCCCGGCTCGCTCTCCTCCTTGGTCACGGCCATCTCCTCTCGTTGTTCAGTCCCTTTGGAGCTTTTGTTGTTCCCCTGATGCTCGTCACTCGTCTCCTGTTCGGGACCTCCGTTCTGATACTTTGTCCTAGCCCTCCTCGTTCTCCGCTTTCGTTTGTCCTCCCGTTGCCTCCGTCGTCAGCTCTCGCTGTTTCCTCCCACCCTCTCATTAACTACTGCCGTACTGCTTGCCTTGTTGTTGTTGAGTTACTAAGTAAGAGTAAGCTTAGGTTTTAGGTAGGGCCTAGGCTAAGTAGCCTAGGCCTAGGGGAAGTCGAGGAGGTTGTGCCAAGGTGAGAGTCGAGAATGGGAAAAGTGATGTTCACTATAGCACTAGGGTACATATAGTAAACAGAGCATGCAAAGAAGGTGCACCACCAACAGTTTATAATAACTACACTAAACTACAGCTACAGGCAGTTACATATAAATTCTAACACTCCCCCATAACTGCCTGCAGCAGGAGTTTGTGCAGAACACAACCTGCAGGGGTATACCAGCAACAGCAACAGCAGGTACGGTAACAGAGCAGGTACAGCAGCAAAGGGACAGGCGACAGCAAGAAATTCCTGCCACCCCCTTACTCTCTTCCCCCCCCAACCACAGGAGGGGCAGCAGGGAGAGTGAGGAGGCGGGCTGGCTCTGGCTGGTCACCCCCTCCATTTCCTCACCCTCCCCCTCCCCCTCCCCCCCACACTGCTGCAGGAGCAGCAGAGGGGGGAAGAGAGGAGAGGTGGAGGGACGGCTGCTGGTTGGTCTCACACCCGCCACCCCAGTGCCACTCCCCCGGCTCCCCCACACCCTCACACCCTCCCCCCCAGCGGCAGCTGCAGCAGTGGGAACGAAAGGAGGAGGAGGGGAAGGGAAGCACACCACCCATCACCCCAACACCCGCCACCCCCATACCCTCCCCCCCACGGCTGCAGGGAGACGAAGGAGGAGGGGGTGGGCGGGGAGAAAGCCGCAGAGCGGCTACAGAGGGTCGGCGCGGGTAGGTCAGGGGCGGCTGCAGTGAGTGCAGGCGCGGGGTGAGGCAGAGGCGGCTGCACCGAGTGCAGGAGCGGGGGCGGCTGCTCCAAGGGCAGGCGCCGGGTGGTGCAGGGGCGGCTGCAGCGAGTGCAGGCGCGGGTGAGGCAGGGGCACCGCCGAGTGCGCCAGGGGCGGGTACGCGGCGGCTCAGGACACCGTCGCAGGCGCCAGGGGCGGTTCCGCGGCGGCTCAGGGCACCGTCGCGCACCACGGGGCACGTGACGGGCAGTTAAGGGCACCGTCGCATGCCACGGGGCGCACGACGGGCAGGGCACCGTCGCGTGCCACGGGGCGCATGACGGGCAGGGCACCGTCGCGTGCCACGGGGCGCACGACGGGCAGGTTTAGGGCACCGTCGTGTGCCACGGGGCGCACGACGGGCAGGGCACCGTCGCGTGCCACGGGGCGCACGACGGGCAGGGCACCGTCGCGTGCCACGGGGCGCGCGACGGGCAGAAAAGATGTCACTCGCCACCCGGGGGCGGGACAGGACGAAAATCGCCACGCGCCCGAGGCGCGCGACCGGAAAAACAGCAGCGGAAGCGTGAGGCGGGCCCACAGGCCAGGACGTAACTCGCTCTAATGCCATGTTGAGTTACTAAGTAAGAGTAAGCTTAGGTTTTAGGTAGGGCCTAGGCTTAGTAGCCTAGGCCTAGGGGAAGTCGAGGAGGTTGTGCCAAGGTGAGAGTCGAGAATGGGAAAAGTGATGTTCACTATAGCACTAGGGTACATATAGTAAACAGAGCATGCAAAGAAGGTGCACCACCAACAGTTTATAATAACTACACTAAACTACAGCTACAGGCAGTTACATATAAATTCTAACAGTTGTCTCACGTGTTCTCTCCTCTCTTGTGACGGAACCTACTGCCTCTCCGTCGTCTGTCTCGGCTCTTGTTTCCGCGGTCACTGACTTTGCCGCCACCCGCCGCCTTGACTATGCCACCCGCTTGGTGGCTGCTCATCCTTCCCGTCCTCTGTCAGCTGGGGGTGTGTTTGCCCTTGGTTGTGACGTCCTAGAGGACAGGCAGTTTGAGCTGCAGTTCATTGCATTCTCCCCATCTCTGTGTCACGCTGCTAGCCCATGAAGGAGATCCTGACGCTCCAGACATCCCGACTCCTTGTACTTACACTGAGGCAGTGTTGGTACAGTGGGCCTCTCAGTGGATGCAGCCATGGACGCAGAGATGGCGGCTTGGAGGTCCACAGGCATGTACGTCGGCGCAGTTCCCCCTCCCCATGCGAACGTAGTCGATGACATGTGGATCTTCAAGTTGAAGCCGCCGCCTAGATCGTCGCCTCTCTTCAAGGCGCGCTACGTGGCGAGATGCTTCAGTCTGTGTGAGGGAGTCGACTTCTTTCAGACCTTCTTCCCCACCCCGAAGATGACCACTCTTCGGGTGCTACTACACGTCGCTAGAATTTTCCACTGCCTTCCTCCAAGGCAGCCTGCACGAGGAGATCTGGCTACGCCGTCCTCCTGGCTTCACTGGCACTTTCCCGTCTGGGACCCAGTGGAGCCTGAGACGACCAGTCTACGGACTGCGCTAGGCACCTCGTGAGTGGCACGACTCCCTGCGCACCACTCTTGCTGGCCTTGGGTTCCGTCCTTCGTCCGCCGACCAGCCGCTGTTCGTTCGTTCTGGGTCCACTCCTTTCTTCGCCCTCGTGTACGTCGACGATCTAATCTTCGCTACTGCAGACAGTGTTGCTTTGGCTTCAATGAATGCCGTGCTGCTGAAAAGACACGCGTGCACTGACCTTGGTGAATTGCGCAGCTACCTTGGCTTGCAGATTACCGGGGACAAAGCCACTCGCACCATACCTCTGACTCAGTCACACATGGTGCAGCACGTCCTTCAGCGGTTCGACCTTCAGTTCTCCTCCAAGCCCACTCCTCTCGCTGTCGGTCATTCGCTCACGGCTCCTGTTCCTGACGAGCCGGTTGAGCCGAGTGGTCCATACGCAGAGCTTGTGGGTTGCCTCATGTACATATGACCTGCAATCGTCCGGACCTCGCCTATCCAGCATCATGGATCGCTTTGTTGCGACTTGGAGACACCCTCCCGTTCACTGGTAGGGTAGCGAAGTACCTGGCGAGTACATCAGACATTGGGCTTGTGCTTGGAGGTCTACAGCCAGTGCGACTTACCGGGCACACTAACGCGTCATGGGCGGACAACCTCCAGACCTATGGATCTTCTCAGGGCTACTGTGGGAAGAGTGAAGCACATTGACCTGCGGTACTTTCAGCTACGAGAGCTTCAGCGACGCGGCCAGGCACGCTTGTTTTTGTGGCCTCAGTGGCCAACCATGCAGAATTCTTCACCGAGGCTCTCCCGTCTGGTGACCACCACAGGTTCTGCTCAGTGCTTGGTCTTGTTCGTATTGGTTCTGCTTTGATTTAGCCTTGTCTCTGTTGTTTGCATATATATATGTAGGATGAAATCATGAACTGGCCTTGTGGTCGTTTGTCGCGTGGCTGGCTAGTCGTACCACCCTGAGTTGTATATCTTGCTTTGTTGCTTTTGTTGACTGGTCTTGTGACCTCCTGCCTCAGTGGTTGGACTAGTTTCTTATGGCATACCCCTCACTCAACCTATGGGGGTGTGTCAATTGTTATATGTGGTTGTTCGGCTGTCGTGAGTTGCACTCCATAGGGTACAGAGTTGCACTCCATAGGGTACATAACTTTCCAGGTTTGTATATTGTACTCAACTCCTACTAGTCACCTCATGCCGCTGTTTCACTCTTTGAGATACCCCATCAATAAGCTAGAGCAGAAAAGGAGGCAAGATTTCTTCGTGAGTTCTCCAAGGAGCCCAAGAAAAATGTAAAGAAATATAATTATATATATATATATACATAAAATAAGGAGCTCTGAAGCCTTTCCACATCCCTTATGTGTTCTGAATGCGCATCTCATCATAAGTAATCATCATTGAGGCGCATTAATAACAGACGCTACCATTAGCATGACAGATCGTTCGAGCCAAACTCGCTGGTAATAACCTAACAAGCTATAATGAAGTTTAAGATTAAGGATGTGAGTGAGAGCGATAGCTTACCCAGACCCTCCGCCCCCCACACGACATCTCTTGACCGCTCTCAAACACACCATGGTCAGTGTCACTAATGCATTTCTGTGCAGCCGGCACAGAAACCCTTTCCGGATCATCACTCCCTTGAGTGTCAACCCCACTGTTGCCAACTCCCATATCGTCTGGCATCAGGAAAAGGTCATCGAAGCATGCATCTGGCTCCGAGGCATGCATGCATGAGTCCATGGAGCAGCAGCTCATGCTCCCCATGGCCACGCCCGTGCTGTCAACCCTATTTAGTGGACGAGTGTCGGTTCGACTATTTTGGAAGCTAGACTCTGCACCTGTGCTCATGCTAGCACTCACGGGTGCATGCATGCTAGCACTCACGGGTGCATGCATGCTAGCACTCACGGGTGCATGTATTGTACCATCAGGAACGATTATCTTGTGCCCTGCCCTTGCAAGCAGCCCATGCAGAGTTGTATGGCCTGCGGGAAGGCCCGCGAGCCCGGGAAGGCTGGGTATGAGAGTGCTGCTGCTTCTGTACGTAATGGTGCTGCCTGCATAATCTGCCATGTAGGCATCTGGCTGCTGCTGCTGCTGCTGCTGGTGATGCGACTCCAACTGCCGCTGTTGTTGCTGCTGCACCAAGTGCTCCTGCTCCTGCTCAAGCTGCTGCTGCTGCTTCTGCTGCTGCTGCTGCTGCTGCTGCTGCTGCTGCTGCTGCTGCTGCTGCTGCTGCTGCTGCTGCTGCTGCTGCTGCTGCTGCTGCTGCTGCTGCTGCTGCTGCTGCTGCTGCTGCTGCTGCTGCTGCTGCTGCTGCTGCTGCTGCTGCCGCTGCTGCTGCTGCTGCTGCCGCTGGTGCTGTTGCTGCTGCTGCTGCTGCTGCTGCTGCCGCTGCTGCTGTTGCTGCTGCTGCTGCTGCTGCTGCTGCTGCTGCTGCTGCTGCTGCTGCTGCTGCTGCTGCTGCTGCTGCTGCTGCTGCTCAGGATGATGCGGCTCCCACTGCTGCCGCCGCTGCTCCGGTTGCAGATGCTGATGCCGGCAGGACTGCTGCTGCTGCACCAGCTGCTGCTGCTGATGTGGCTCCGACTGAAGATGCTGGTCCTGAGAAAAAATCAGATGAGGGCAGGTCGGCGGATCAGCCGCATTCTCCTGATCACATGCTGTGATCGGTTCAATGGCCCAGCCATCATGCAGGCCAGGCATCGCCCAGGGATATCTGCCACATGCGGGCATGGGGTCTGTATGACAAACATTGCATGCTCGCGCGACCGAATGACAGGGAGCACCAGAACAAGGCGGGCATCCTGGCTCCACCTTGGCTGCACCAGGGTTACAGCCACAAGTGGTAACCCCAGGGTTGCTGGTGGTTACACATGAAGCAGCCAGCATTGGTGGGGTTGATGCAGGGTTGAGCGCTGGTGACCTGGCAGTATTGGGGATGGGTTGACAAGGCCAGCTGTACTCAACAGGCTCGCTTTTCCCGGTGAGTTGATGAGAGGTGGGGACTGTTGCAGCATAACCACATGCAGTGGTGTCTGCACTTTGTGGCACCGCAGTTTGATTATTGCAAGGGAGCGGGATGGCGGTAGGGCTTGCAGCGTGAGGTTCACACTTTGGAATGCTGGTGGTGGTTGTGCCAGTGGTGGTTGGAGTCTCCTGGGGACGAAGATGTTCCGTGCAGAGGAGAATTGAGGGTGCTTGAACCTGCTGGTGTTGTTGCTGATGCTGCTGCTGCTGCTGCTGTTGCGTCGGCGACTGTTGCTGCAGCGGCTGCTGCTGCTGATGCTGCAGATGCAGTTGCTGCTGTTGGTAGTGGTACAGCTGGTGTTGCTGCTGTTGTGGCTGTAGCTGCTGCTGCCACTGCTCTGCTCCGGGCTGCGGCTGGTGGTGCTGCAGAAGCTGCTGCTGCTGCTGCTGCTGCTGCTGCTGCTGCTGCTGCTGCTGCTGCTGCTGCTGCTGCTGCTGCTGTTGCTCCTGCTGCTGTTGCTCCTGCTTGGGACGCCAGAGCTCTTGGGCACCCATGCAGTTGGAAGCAAGACTCTGCTGGTTCCCATTCGCTGAGGCCGTCAGATCAAGAAGCATGGGGCGAGCTTGATCGGTTCCTGTGCGCATTGGGCCTTCGACTCGAATGAACGAAGGCTGGGGAGCGTTTGGCGCATCAAGAGCCAATCGGGAGCATGAAGGTTCAGGCAATGGAGGGAAAGGGGACGGAGGAGGAGGCGGCGGCGCGGTGTTACTTGAAGGGTGACGCGGCAGAAAAAGGCTGTGTGTGAGCAGCTGAAGATGGGGCAGCTTCGATGCAAGGACCAGGTGGGGGGGTGGTTGCTCCATATGCCACAGGATTTGCGAGAGCCTGAGGGTGGTTCATTGCAGGAAGGTAGGCTGACGTGGAATGGGACAGTGTGGCAGCAGCGGGAACACATGTTGCAGCACCAAGGGAAGCGCCGGTCGTAATGGGTGCGGAGGATGTGAGAGGAGCACAGGATGTAGCGAGAGCGCATGGCGATGCATCAAGTGCTCGTGGTGATGTAGCAGGAGGGAAAGATGCTGCAGCTGATGAGTGGCTCAAAGGAGGAGCGAAGGATACAGCAGGAAGGGGAAGTGCAGCAGGAGCAGGAGCACTGGTTGTAGCAGCAGCAGAACAGGTGCAGGCTGTGGCAGGCGCGCAGGCTGTAGCAGAAAACGATGCAGGAACAGGGTTCCAGGCTGTAGCAGCAGGAGCAGGTGCAACCAGAGCGAGGGTTGGACCAGAAGGGCAGGTCGCAACAGCAGGGCTGGGGGAAATGGAGCGAAAGGGCCGGGCTGTAGAAGCATCGGGGGACGGCGGTGGGTGGTTATGCGAGCCGTGGTACACTGTCCTCACCACCACACGCATCTCAGTCCTTGGCATCTCCACACTGCCTGTCTCCTCCTCAGCAGCTGCAACACCCTCTCCAGACTTGAATGCTCTGGCAGCAAGGCCGGCTCTGAATGTGGCCTTTGAGTTGGTTGTGGTCCCAACGCCTTGATGTCTCTGCAAGGCACCGGTTACCCCTTGATGCCTCTGTGTGGGAAGGCTGGTGGAGCGACGGTGCCTCGCCTCTCCCGCCACTCGGTCTTCCGTCTTCTTCGCCGGGCAGCCCGTCGCTTGCTTGGACGCGCACACAAAGTACAGCCTGCGAGCACGAAAGGATGATAGCGCATGCGATTAGTACTAGTGTTGGCAAGGGCATGAGACACTTGAGTCGACTCAGAAGCCAATACGCCTGGCAGCCCGTCGCTTGCTTGGACGCGCACACAAAGTACAGCCTGCGAGCACGAAAGGATGATAGCGCATGCGATTAGTACTAGTGTTGGCAAGGGCATGAGACACTTGAGTCGACTCAGAAGCCAATACGCCTGGCAGCCCGTCGCTTGCTTGGACGCGCACACAAAGTACAGCCTGCGAGCACGAAAGGACGAAGAGGTAGTCAGCATATGAGATTAGTAGATCTAGAAGTAGTAGTATTGGCAAGGTCATGCCACGCATCTATCCATGCCATGCCACGCATCTATCCATGTCATGCCACACATCTGTCCATGCCATGCCACGCATCTATCCATGCCATGCTTGACCGCCGCGGCAGAATGTGGGAGCATGTGGGAGAATTCGGGGAGGATGGGAGAATGTGGGGAGGATGGGAGGATGTGGGGAGGATGGGAGAATGTGGGGAGGATGGGAGGATGTGGGGAGGATGGAGAATGTGGGGAGGATGGGAGAATGTGGGGAGGATGGGAGAATGTGGGGAGGATGGGAGAAATGTGGGGAGGATGGGAGAATGTGGGGAGGATGGGAGAGGGGAGCATCAGAAAAGAGTGATCACAGCTGTCCACATTCGATGTGAAGAACGTTCGGTCACACTGTCGGACTATCACTCCCTCTCATACAACACTGTCAGACTGAAGTTCTGTCAGACTATCACTCCCTCACATCCAACACTCATTGCTGTCAGGTACAGTGGTAAGTGCAGGGGTTTACCTTTTCATTTGCTGACCCACGATGCGCTTGTGAGAAGTCTTTTTCCATTTGAACCCCTCATGATGGGGCACTTGAGATTGATCGGCCGTCGTCGCTTGTTGCAGCTGGTTGCGAACCATCGTGCAACTCTGGTTCCGGCCCATAATGGTCGGCGGAGGAGCCGTCAACTCCACGTCAGCACCGTCATTTCCACGTGCGGCGCTTCCTGAGCTGGATCCTCCGGCAGCCGAAGCCCAAGTGGCAGCAGTAGTTATGGGTTGGGCCCATCCTGTCGGAGAATAGATAACAGCATGCTCGTGGTGCTGCTGCCGCTCTTGTTGCTGCTCCCTAGTATGATGTTGTTGTTGTTGCTGCTGCTGCTGCTGCTTCTCGGGACTACTAGGTCTAATTTGGATGATCATGTTCGGCGAGTCGGAATCTGAGCTAGCGGTTTTCATGGCGGGCGTACGACGAAAATGTGGCACATTTAGACTTGGAGGAGGAGTTCAAAGACCAGGATCCGTGTTTCCAATCTATTGAAGGTACTAAGTACTGAAGAATGGAGCGAACGCACATCATTCGATGATATGACGAGTCCGCACGCGGGTCACAATCAATTCTGAGTCTAAACTTAAGTCCCTCGATTTGCAACGCGGCGCTTAAGGTCAACGGCCTATTTCAACGCGCTTTCAACGCGGAATCGGGGTGCTGAAATGCTGTAAAGCAGCCAAGTGAAGGGTTCCAGGCTAGCAATGCTTGGCTGGCTATGATGGAGTTTTGGATGAGGGAGGGAAAGGGGGTGGAATGAGATGGGTGTATGGAAGGATGGGGGGAGAAGAGGGTTGTGGAGGGGGGGAGGGGGGCGAGGGAAATGCTCTCCACAAATCAGCCAGCGATGCTATTCGCGCATCATTTGAAATTGGGTGGCTGCATCTTCGTGCCGTGCAGAGCCAGCAAATGATCCGGGGGCAAGGGGGAGCGAAGGGGGAGAGGGAGCTGGAGGACGTGCGCACAGTTGCAGTGCTGTATTGTGGCATTGCTGGCATGGCCTGGCTGGCTGATCATGGCCTCCCAGATTTGAAACCAGCGTGTTTCATTACGCTACACCTGAAAACAAACCTGCTTTTCAGTTGTACCTCTCATGGTCTGAAAACATGAACCGCCCTTAAAAAATTATGAAACAAGCACATTTGCAGCACTGCTGATTCCGACCCGAGTCGAGCTCGCTAAGTTAACCCGTGTGAAAATATTTTCATTTTTCAGGTCACTAGGTTGGGAAAATGCTTTGAATCCCCTACAATTTCGGAAACAAAACAAAGAAATTTGCAGCGCTGCCCAATTCGAGCTCGCTGAATTCATTTCACAGAAACACTCCAGGGTTTGAACAGACGGAGATTCACTGGTGTCCACAAAGAGCTGACAAAACTGCAACCCATATGTTGCCTCTTGGATCACCTCCCCCCATTAATCCCCTTTCCGCCCCTGTCCCTAGTCAGGTGCGTGATTGTTGCATATCTCAAGTTTGCCTATTTTAGAAGTGCAGGGGCAGGGTAAATAGCGGCACAGCTACCCATCTACCCAGTATGGGGCACATTGACACATATCGGTACCGACAAGATAGGATATTGAGATGTGTTGTGTGGTGGACAAGTAGTGATACAAGTGTTGCCACGCACGTCCCCTGATACTGATACAGTATTGACATCTGTTAAAACACATCTTAGTAATTATCGTCAACCTTTGCTGCACCCTTACGGGCTTGGTTTTGGCTATTTCGAAAGCAAATTCAAGCCTGTGATTTTCGCCAACGAGCATTGCGGATGTCGCGTCATGGTTCCAAGACGTGACTGTGGAAAGCAGCGTCACGGCGACAGAATTCGAATTGGTACATGGTAACCATGCGCACTCAAGCCAAACGACAATTTTGCCCCACTCCACGACAATGTGAATCCCATCCCGAAGGGACAATGACACATCTTGTATCGATTACCCTAACACTAGGGCCAGATGTAGGTAAAATGTGTAGAAGATTTTCTGACTTGGACCATCTGTACAGTGCTGGGCGAAACAACTAGGTTGGGATGGGTGGTGGAGAAGCCACGGGGAAAGTAGACACTGTGCACCTCTGTCGTCATCATAAGGAGTTGAATGAAGACACCACCATGCCAACCAGGACGTTGACTGAAAGAGGTCAACGGTCAGCAGTGACCTCGATCTGACATACGATCACTGAAAGCAGACAGACAGTCAGGAAGTTTCAATCTTTACCCGACGCACAACGCTAAAATAATGCCTACCATTGGGCCAAAGATATGCCAACGGCTTCATTACACTGTTATGCCAGCCACACTAGGTTAGTCGCCAGCACTGTATTGCCACGGTGTCAAATCGAGTGTAGCTTGGGCAGAATGTCAGGGCAGCATTGTTCTGCTACCCCACTTTGAACCGCTACTCACCACCAGCCTGGACCTCTAGGTACCCGCCCTGGTGCGAAGTGCACGAGAACCAGTCTGTGCGTATTAACAGAGTGGATTTTATTGACGACAACTGTACCTGTATTGACGGGATGCCATTTAATACTGAAATGAACAGCCGACAAGTACAGTACAGGTTTGATGTCGAACTTCCAACAAGTGTGGTTTGAGAGACTGTTGCTTGGCCTCAGGCTTACGTGGTGGAGAATGATTTCCAGCATTACACCAACTCGGTAAAACGAGGGCGCAACTACACCCCCCAACAATGTCATGATGACGGTTATACTATGTAAATGTAGTATGGGCTATATTACAAGGAAGATGCGTGTTTTACGCGGTGAATGTGCTCCATGGGGTTAATCTCAATCCAACAGTGATTACGCACGGCAATCATGGCCACCAAAGCATATGGATTAGCACGCCACATAATTGCCTAGACAAACGTGTAGCACCATAAAAGGATGTGTGGAGGTATGGAGAGGCCAAGGAAGTGCGAATTGGCTGCCGTGGCTGCCTTGCCTTGGCCAGCATACTCCCATCCCAGTCGACAGAGGCCAGTGGGAGCAAGAGAGTGAGTGTGAATGAGCGCGCAAGAGGGTGGGTCGGAGTGATGGCGAGATGACATGGCTGGTCACAAGGAGATGTGTGGCGGAAGGAAGAGTGCGAGGAGGTGCAGATTGGCAGACATGACAGCCATGCCCAGGAACATGGCCTGCACTGCCCTGTGATGGCCCATGGGATAGCTTTCCTCTTTGTCTAAGTCACAAAGAGATGTCCGGTGGCAGTGAGAGTGCAAGGAGGTGCAGGTTGGCAGACATGACAGCCATGCCCAGGAACATGGCCTGCACTGCCCTGCGATGCCCCGCGTACTCAAATGCCAGAGGCAGCATTTCATGCAGCACGAGGAACGCCATGATGCCACCCACTGCATGCACAGGGATGCAGAGAGGTGCAGAGAAATGGAGTGGGATGGGGAGGGATGGAGCGGACGCACACGCCAGCACAGCGAATGAGAGCACCACCGGCAAGCAGCCCTTAAATGCGGTCAGGGGCGAGCAAGGCCGGGAAGAAGAGAGCCACAACGACGTCCCCAAGGGTAGAGGCGGGGGCGGATAACGGAGTGGAGAATGGGGTAATGAAGAGGGTGGAGAGGGGGGTGGAGCGAGCAGAGCACTTACCACCAGCCAGCAACCCTTCGATGAGGTCAGGGGCGAGTGAGGCGGGAAAGAAGAGAGCCACAAAGACGACTCCCAGCGGATCTGCAGCCCCGGAGAGAGCAGCGGCTCGGAAGGCAGCCCAGCGGCTTCGCGTGCCAAAGTAGATGGGGAGGGCGACTGCAAGGCCCTCTGGTATGTTGTGCAGCGCTATGGCCACTGCTAGACTGATTCCCACTCGCAGGCCCTGAAGGGATAAAGGGGAGGGGGGTAGGGAGGGAAAGGGGAGGAGAGGATCGGATGGGCATGGAGAGTGGTGGCTGCGCGTGCCGAAGTAGATGGGGAGGGCGACTGCAAGGCCCTCTGGGATGTTGTGCAAAGCGATGGCCACTGCCAGGCTGATACCCACTCGCAGGCCCTGAGGGGAGGAGGTGGGGAGAGGGGAAGCAAAGGGGGGACGTGTTGAAGTGGATGTGGAGGGCGACTGCGATGCCCTCTGGGATGTTGTGCAGCGCTATGGCAACTGCCAGGCTGATGCCCACTCGCAGGCCCTGAGGGGTAAGGGTGAGGAGAGGGAAGGGAAGAGGAAGGGGAGGAGATGGGAGGCGAGGCGAGGCCGGGCTCAGACTGATGCCCACTCTTAAGCTGAAAGAAGTGGGGGAAGGGAAGGGAAGGTAAAAGGGAGGGGAGAGGCTGATGCCCAAGGCCGTGACCTCACCAATATAAATTCTTCCCTCCTCCCTTCCGCCTCACCTTCATGGAGCCCAGCCCAGGAACACGGCGATGCCTTCAGGGAAGTTGTGCAGGCTGATACCCAGTGCGGTTATCACCCCACTCCACTGCACTGCTTGCCTTTTGCCCTCAAGGACCGGCCAAACCATGCCCACACCGGTACCCACAGCACCCCTTCCGCCTCACCTTCATGGAGCCCAGGAACACGGCGATGCCTTCTGGGAAGTTGTGCAGGCTGATATGGTGGGATGGGATGGGATGGGGGGATGGCGGCTGATCTATGCTGACGCACGACCTGATACCCACTCTATCCCCAGTACAGCCTTCGCCTCTCTCATCTCACCTTCATGGAGCCAAGGAACACAGCAATGCCTTCAGCGAAGTTGTGCAGGCTGATGGTGGGATGGGGAGAGGCTAAGCTAGCCTGATGCACACACCAGTAGGACCCCTTCCCCCTCTCACCTTCATGGAGCCCAGCCCAGGAACACGGCAATGCCTTCAGGGAAGTTGTGCAGGCTGATGGTGGGATGGGGAGAGGCTAAGCTAGCCTGATGCACACACCAGTAGGACCCCTTCCCCCTCTCACCTTCATGGAGCCCAGCCCAGGAACACGGCAATGCCTTCAGGGAAGTTGTGCAGGCTGATGGTGGGATGGGGAGAGGCTAAGCTAGCCTGATGCACACACCAGTAGGACCCCTTCCCCCTCTCACCTTCATGGAGCCCAGCCCAGGAACACGGCAATGCCTTCAGGGAAGTTGTGCAGGCTGATGGTGGGATGGGGAGAGGCTAAGCTAGCCTGATGCACACACCAGTAGGACCCCTTCCCCCTCTCACCTTCATGGAGCCCAGCCCAGGAACACGGCAATGCCTTCAGGGAAGTTGTGCAGGCTGATGCCCAGCGCCGTGATCACTCCACTCCACAGCAGCATACCCCTTCCCTTTCCCACCCTCGTTCCCCCTCCTTCATACACCAGTGACACCTTACCACTCCTCCTCACTCCTTCTCACCTTCATGGACCCCAGGAACACAGCAATGCCTTCAGGGAAGTTGTGCAGGCTGATGCCCAAGGCCGTGATCACTCCACTCCACAGCACTGCACTGCTTGCCTTTTGCCCTCAAGGACCGGCCAAACCATACCATGCCCACACCAGTACCCACAGCACCCCCTCCCCTCACCTCACCTTCATAGACCCAAGAAACACAGCAATGCCTTCAGGGAAGTTGTGCAGGCTGATGCCCAGCGCCGTGATCATTCCACTCCACAGCACTGCTTGCCTTTTGCCTTCACGGACCCCCCAAACCATGCCCACACCAGTACCCTCAGCACCCTCGCCTCTCTCATCTCACCTTCATGGACCCCAGGAACACAGCAATGCCTTCAGGGAAGTTGTGCAGGCTGATACCCAAGGCCGTGATCACTCCACTCCACAGCACCGCTTGCCGCCGCCTCTGCATCTCCCGCTCCCCCACATCCCTTTCCCCCACCCCCCCATCTCGCTCCTCCCTCCCTGCCAACCCCCTCTCTTGCTGCTCCCTCTCCCCCCAACTCCACACTCCCTTTCCCTGCTCCATATTCTCTCCACTAGGTTTCTGAAAGCTATCAAACACCGTCTTCTCCCTATTCTCATCCCTTGCTCCACTTGCGACCGTCCCACCCTTAAATCTTCGTCTATCCTCCCCCTCCCCTTCCACCCCTCTCCCTCCTCCCTCACCCACGCGAGCACCATCAGTATTCCCACTCCCCACACCATCTCGGCTATCCCATTCGCTGCTTTTAATCCCACTAAGCCAATGCACCACACGACCCTCTCTGTCGCTGTCCGAGCCTGAGCCTCGGACCAGGTTCGGACGCTCCACCGGGCCAGCTGTTGCCGAACCTGAGGCTCGGTTCGGGTCCAAATCAGGGCTTTCCGAGCCTAAGGCTTGGGTGAGATCTAGGGAGGAGAGGGAGGAGGGTAGGTAGAAGGAAGAGGAGGAGGAGGCGGAGGGGGAATTCAGTCGAGCGAGTGTTTGTTTGCGGATGAGAGGAGGCGGTGAGTCTGGTGGTGGTGGTGTCATTGTTGGTGCCACGGCTGCTGCTGCTGGTGCTGCTGGTGGTGCTGCTGCTGGTGGTGCTGCTGCTGCTGGTGCTGCTGCAGCTGGCGCTACAGCTGTTGCTTCTGCTGGTGCTGCTGCAGCTGGCGCTACAGCTGTTGCTTCTGCTGGTGCTGCTGCAGCTGGCGCTACAGCTGTTGCTTCTGCTGGTGCTGCTGCAGCTGGGGCTACAGCTGTTGCTTCTGCTGGTGCTGCTGCAGCTGGCGCTACAGCTGTTGCTTCTGCTGGTGCTGCTGCAGCTGGCGCTACAGCTGTTGCTTCTGCTGGTGCTGCTGCAGCTGGCGCTACAGCTGTTGCTTCTGCTGGTGCTGCTGCAGCTGGGGCTACAGCTGATGCTGCTGGTGGCTGAATAGGTTGATCTGTCCGTTGCCTCTCCTTGAATGGTTCGGACAAAGGTTGGGATGCAGGCTCGGACGTAGGTTCGGATACAAGACCGGATGAGTATTTTAATAGAGGTTCGGAGGATGGCCCGGGAGCTACAGATGGCTCGGGCGCGAGGGAAGGCTCGGGAACAAAGTGTACAATAGTTGCAAAGAGAAGCGCTCCTCCAAAGAACTGTTGAGGCACAAGGAGTAAGTGCGGGACAGTGGGGAAGAGAGAGAAGGAGAGAGTGGGAGAGTGAAGCGGTGAAAGTGTAGGGGACAGCTGGGAAGAGAAAGAGGAGAGAGTGTGGGAAAGGGGATATTGCCAGGCAAGGGAATGACATAGGAGCTGCAGTAAAAGCGCCTTTTCTTAGGTGCCTAAAAAATCGTCTTAGGGAATGAAACAGGAGCTGTAGTAAAAGCGCCCTTTCACCCACAAAGCCCAGATGCGTGCTTTTGAATGAGCGCGCAGGGGAACCCACCCACAGGTTGGCAAAAGAGCCAATAGCCTCAATGGCTTCAGGCACGAGATCAAAGAAGGTGAGGCTCAGAGCTGTTGAGTCGATTCAAGAGATGTTGTATCAAGCAGGAGGACTAACAAGCAGGAGAACCCACCCACAGGTTGGCAGCGGGGAGAGCCAATAGCCTCAATGGCTTCAGGCACGAGATCAAAGAAGGTGAGGCTCAGCATGAGCAACAACTTGAGTCCGCTCAAGCGACGTTTCAATACAAGCAATGAAGGTCACTCACCCATAGGTTGGCAGCAGGAAAGCCGATGGTCTCGATTGCTTCGGGCACGAGATCGAAGAACGTGAGGCTCAGCATGAGCCCGCTGGCGAAGCCCTGAACCCATGGGGTAACGGTTGGGTGCATGGATGGGGAGGAACGGGGGAGTGAATGGGGGAGCGACGGGGATGGTGGATGACCCAGACCAAAGGGCTTCAGGCACGAGATCGAAGAATGTGAGGCTCAGCATGAGCCCGCTGGCGAAGCCCTGGATGAACAGAGAGAAGATGGGGGCGGGTGGGTGTATGGGTGGGGGAAGATGGAAGGGAATGAAGGGGATGCAGGACGGCTTAGCACGAGGCCAAAGACGGTGAGGCTCAGCATGCGCCCGCTGGGGAAGCCCTGAACCCATGGGGTGAGGCCGGTGCGGTTGGTCGTATGAATGAGGGGAGGGGGGGAAGGATGGCATGTTGAGATGACCGGGATGAGTTCAGGCACGAGGGGAAAGAACGCAAGGCTCAACATGAGCCCAATAGCGGGGTGGGGGAGGGGGTGGGGGGGAAAGAGTGGGGAAGTAAGGGTGGGGGGGAGTGGGGGAGTGAGGGGGGGAGAGCGGGGGAGGGTTAGGAGAGGGAATGCCGACATATCCTGGATGGCTTCAGACACGAAGTGAAAGAACGTGAGAGTCAGCATAGGGTGATGCGAGGTGCGGTGGGCTGAGGTGAGGTGGGGTAAGGTGAGGTGCGGTCAGGTGAGGTGAGATGCAGAAGGGTAGGCTGCAGCGTACCTGCAGGAGGCCGAGGCGCTTGAGATCGGGCACAGCTTGAAGCACCACGAGAGCACCGCCTGGTGGGAGGAGGTGGGAGGTGGGAGGTGGGAGGGGGTGGGACGTGGGAGGAGGTGGGAGGGGGTGGGAGGAGGTGGGACGTGGGAGGAGGTGGGAGGGGTGGGGGGAGGTGGGAGGTGGGGGGAGGTGGGAGGTGGGGGGAGGTGGGAGGACATTGAAGGAGATGGGAGGGCATGGGATGCAAGGACGCGCTAATGCATGCAACGAGACGATTGACAGAGATGATGCATACGGAAACGAGAGGAACAAGGCTGTTCGTGCTCAGACTGGCGACGAGAGTGAGCGTGCGGGCGATGGCGACTTGAGGCGACAGGTTGATGCGTCTCGATTCGAGTCAAACTGTTGGAATGTCATGCAGAGTTCTCACCAAGAGCCGTGCTCAGGCTGCCAACGAGAGTGAGAGCGAGTGCGATGCCAACTTGAGGTGACAGCCCGATGCCAAACCCCATGGAAGGAAGGCCTGCCAGCACAGACATAATGGACGCCATGACTGATTCTGCTGCTGCTCCTGCTGCTGCTGATTGTGGGGCTGCGGCTGCCAATGTGTCAGCTGCTGCTGCTGCGGCTCCAGTCACGGCTGCACCAACTGAATCGGCTGCTGTGTGTCCCACCTGTAACGCTCCCACTTGTATCGCCACTCCCAATTGGGACGTTTCCAGTTGAATGGCTGCCAGAGCTGCAGCTGGAGTTGCTACCGCTGCTGTGAGCGCTGCCAATGCCGCAAGCAGTAGTGTGCCTGCTTCTGACGTCACACGAGCAGATGCTACTGCTGTTGCTGCTGATGCTGGTGCTACTGCAGCTAGTGCTACTGCTGCTGCTTGTGGTGCCGGTGGTGCTGGTGGTGGGGATTCTGCTGCTGCTGTAGATGTTCGCTTTGCTGATGCCACAGTTTCTGACCGTGCTGCCTGCGCGGATTTTGCGATCGCTTTCCTGGCGGATTGCTCTCTTGATCTTCTCAAAAGGGTCGCGGATAGCGAGGACGTAAATTTGACAAGCGGATCCAAACAGCAGACCGGCTGAATGAGACCAGATTGACGGCTAGGCGTCACGCCAGGCCGGCACACCTGCTGGCGAGGAATTTGGCGGGAAACAAACGTACGGAAGATTTTACCGAGAGTGTCGAAAACAGTGTCATTGTTGGTAGCAGCCAGCATGAAGACAGGGAGCAAATTACCACGTACTACTAGCAGGTACTACCACTGGTACTACTAGCAGAAATCGCAAGGGTGAAGCTCAAGCACGCACAGCAGTAGCGTTTGGGAGTTCTCCGTTACCGTGCTGGCAGGTACTAATCAAATCCCACTGACGATGCTCAAGAACTACATGCAACCGCAGTGGAACAATCAGGCAATCGAATCTCTTTTCCTTCGTTAATTTGCCTCGAATTCTAAAAAAACGAGTGCCGCAAGCAGACGGCTTGACTCTCTTCTTGCGAAGCTCACTCACGCGCAGCACAGCATCCTGTAGCGCGAATTCAGGTGCTACTTGGCGGCAACGCAACGTAAGACCATCGTTCGCGCTAATAGAGTTGCGCTTTCGCTAACGACGCTGTTCAAGAAAATACTAGAAAATAATCTGCCTGATTCACCACCACAAACAAGACGAGACGAGGTTTGATGCAGACTCGACGAGGCCGCCAGTAGAGAAAGGAATCGTCTTGCCGGTACTACTCTCGAATTCTAAGAAATCTGTCGAGTAGGTAGCGACGCTTAACGAAAATCTACGATTTAGGATTATCGAACGGCTCATCAAGGCTTGACGACGCGTAGGTTAGTACCTTGGCTCGAGAGCGAGGCGTAGATTGGCAGCTGGAGCAGACACGTGTCAGTTCGTGAGAGGAGTGGCCGCTGAAGCAGATGTGGGCCATGGACGAGCGGCGGAGAAGCAGGAATTATTAACAAGCGTCATCCGGCCATGGCTGAGACGATTCTCGAGGTGTTTACGAATCAAGCTGAGAAACGGTAGCGATGAACAAGAAAGTGTTTCACGGCGGTTATGCTAGAGCTATGCTATTGTTGGAATCTGCCTGCAAAATCGCCGGTTCTAACGGAGTGAAGAAGACGCGAGAAGAAAACGACGCGATATGACGACTCGCTGGCACACCGACTTAGTTTCCCCTGAGAACTGGTAAGGCGGCGCGCAATTAATCGGCACCGCGGAAATCTACAACAATGACGAGTACTACGGTGGTGCGCAAAAAGTCAGCACTGCGGAACCAGCAGCAGCAGGACTCAAAAATAGATTCTTCTAAAGAAGACGCGGAATTCAAGGGTGGTTCTCAGAGTATGCTATCGTGCATTATCCAGTCGTCAAAAGCGGCGTGAAACGCAATCTCCGCAGGGAAGGCACATCCTTGGGCTCGGCTATCTGCTGGCCACTCTCCTTCAGTCAGAAGCTGCTGCTCCTCTCCACTCTCTCCTCTCCTCTCATGCATCCTTCGCCCTTGGTGACGCGCTAGAGCTAGACGACTAGTGGTGATCAAGTGTTGATCAAACGCGTTTAGTCCAAAGTAAAACCTTCTCTTGCTAAAGTGAACGTACTGTACCGCTCTGCCTCGTTCTGCATGTTCGTTTTTGCACATTGTACACCGTTCCACTTGCATAATCAACTCGAGTGTTTCGAAAGTGCTCTCCTCGCCTTCCCTTCCCTCCCTCCGCCCCGCCCCCGCGCTTCTTGTCGTTTCATCTTCTTCCCCCCACCATGCAAACAATCCACAAACGGAATGTCCGCTGCTGGAACGACAGCCACAGCCCACACCACCCAATCCCAAGGTGCTTTGTGATTGCGCTCAACCAATCCCATACTGCCGTTCGTTCCGCTCCATTCTCGAACATGTGATGAGGAGTCCGGGGCGCCACACATGGGGGAATGGTTCCGAACCGAACCGCATGGCGGAAAGCCGTTTGCTGATGCAGTGATGCAAGGGGGAAAGGACTGGACCGCGTGTTCGATTCCGCAAGGCTGCAGAAATATTCGCTGCAGAGTGCCTCACTCTTCCTATATAGTGGAACCCATCTAGAATATGCTAGAAATTTACACCTTGGAGCTTGAATTTACATCTATTCCCGTGCATCCATTTCATCATGTGCCCACTTTTCAACTACCCCTCTTGGAGTCCAATCATCCTCCTTAGTCGCCACCTCATTAGCCAATAACGCTCCCAACAACGCAGCCCTCAGTGCCTCGTCCCTATGCCGACCCACCATCGACCACACATGCCGCACCTGACGCCCCTCCGGGCCAGTGAGCTCCAGGTACGGCACGACCACCAGGTGTTTTGCAAAGAGTGGCGCAATGCGGTTGAGTCGGTTTTGCTCCCACGTGGCTTCCTGTAAGTGGCGGTTAGAAGGTTCCTCGTTATACCAAGTGTCGAGAAACTGAGGGGAGGTGAAACAATCAAAACGTATGAATCAAGGGAGGAAAATGCGGGAGGAGGGGAGGGGGGAGGGGGGGGGGGGGGGGGGGGAGGGAGGGCTTGGTGAAGGGGAAAGGGAGACGAAGGGAGGAGGGGCTATGCAAGCAGGCACATGACAGGAACACCTGGAAAAAACCCTGACGGGCACCTGATGAGAGAAGGGTACCTGAAGAGCGAGGAGGGGCTCGTTCTGGCAACATCATCCCCACACTGATCAATCCAGAGAGGCGCTGTACAGAGCGCCATGGGTTTGCTCATGCTTTGCTCCTAAGAAACAATGCTGGACACCAGTCAACCACCTGGGGGTGAGGGGCGGCGCCTCAGCAGCATGACCCCCGCATTGATTGACTCCAGAGAAGCATTGAACAGAGCAGCCGGAACCTAGTTCTGAGGAACGTTGAACCAAGCAAGTGTGGGCGCTCACCTGGAGAGTGAGCGGGGAGCGCCTCAGCAGCATAACCCCTGCATTGATCGACTCCAAAGAGGCGTTGAACAGAACAACCGGAATGTCTTACTGAGCATAACCAGAAAGGGCGCTCACCTTGAAAGTGAGCGGTGAGCGCCTCAGCAGCATAACCCCCGCACTGATTGACTCCAAAAAGGCATTGCACAGAGCAGCCGGAACCTAGTACTGAGGAACGTTGGACCAAGCAAGTGTGGGCGCCCACCTGGAAAGTGAGCGGGGAGCGCCTCAGCAGCATGACCCCTGCATTTATCGACTCCAGAGAAGCATTGAACAGAGCGGCCTTGAACAAAGACTAATGACTAAACACCTTGGCCTACGTGGAGAGTGAGGGGGGAGCGCCTCAGCAGCATGACCCCTGCATTGATTGACTCCAGAGAGGCATTGAACAGAGCAGCCGGCACATAACGTATTTACTACCTGGAAAGTGAGGGGGGAGCGTCTCAGCAGCATGACCCCCGCATTGATTGACTCCAGAGAAGCATTGAACAGAGCAGCCGGGGCGCCATTCTCCTCCCCTGAATTCCGGGCGAACAGCCCAATCAGCTCCTCCGAGGGCTCCTCTGCACATGGGGCAGCGGGTGATTGGCTGCAGGCCGCCACGCCAGCAGGAGGGGGATCCAGCAGGGCAATGGGGAACTGCGGCATCCACGTCTGATTGGTGAGATCCATGCCGTAGCGATCCCTTATCCAGTTGAACGCTCCCTGGTGGGGGTCAGGTGGCAGTTGAGGGAGGATGGGAGGAAAAAAGGGAGCAGTGAAGAAATCAGGGCAGGAAAAGAAGGAAGCAGGCAGGAAGCAGAGCTGAGCAGGGCCGAGCAGAGAAGCGGGCAGAGGAGCGCGGCCAGAGGAGTGGGCAGAGTGGCGAGCAGAGAAGCAGGCAGAGAAGCGGACAGAGAAGCGGGCAGAGGAGCGGGCAGAGAAGCGGGCAGAGGAGCGGGCAGAGAAACGGGCAGAGTAACGGGCGGAAAAGTGGGCAGAAATGCGCACAGAGAAGTGGGCAGAAAAAATGGGAGAAGCGGGCAGCAAAGAGGTAGAGAAGCGGGCACGAGGAAGGCAGCCCCTGGGATGATATACTGACCGTGAAGGGCAAGGCAGCGAGCCAGGCTTCAATGGGAAGGCGGTGGTTGTCCATTCGGAAATAGGCATCTGAGTCGAGATAGAAGGCCCAGGCGCAGCAGCAGTGCAGCTGATCCCGAATGAACAGCAACTGGAAGGCGAGAGGGGGGAGGAGCATAAGGAGGAGGGAGGAGAGGGAGGAGGAAAGTGGCAACACTGGTGAGGCAAGTGGCATAAGTGTGAGGTAACAGCAGCTGAAAGGCGAACGGGGGAAGGAGGGGAAGGAGGAGGGAGGAGAGTGCGGGGGAGCGAGGGAACGCTGGTGAGGCAAGTGGCACAAGTGTGAGGTCTCAGAAACAGGTGGTGGCACAGGCACAGCAGCAGGCAGCGCAGTTGATCCTGAACGAGCAGCAACTGAAAGGCGAAGGGGAAACGAAGCATGGGAGAAAGGGGGTCGCGTTGCTGGCTTCATGCGTCTTCGGCTATATCTGAGTCGCTTTTCAGCAAGGAGGGGCTCAGGGCTAGGATGAGAGGCATGGTTCGAACGAAACTAGGGACCTGGAAAACAATGGCAGAGAACCAGGTACTTCCGCAGTGAATGAAGAGTGATGCAAACATGCATAGGCGGGAACACTCAGACACACGGGAAACATCCACACACTAGAGCAGTTACCCCTGCCGCTGCACACACACACACACACACACACACACACACACACACACACACACACACACACCTTGAGCCACGATGGGTGGCGAGTCTCGTTGTATTCCCGTGTGTCCTGATTCACATAGCGGTAGCCATGGCGGTTGGCGTATAGCCTGGCAGCCAGCCATTGGAGGGGAGAGAGTGAGGAAGAGTTTTCAGACGTCTCAAACCTTCCTGCCTTTTGAAACGACTTAAAAAAGCTCGTGTGACTTGATTCACGTAGCGGTAGCCATGGCAGTTGGCGTATAGCCTGGCAGTGGTTGCGGGAAGAGGAAGGGATATTGGAGAGAAAGAGGGAGGAAGGACTCGCTGGCTAATGGCTGGCTGATGCCATCCACAAGGACATGCTGCAGCACAACATGAGCTTCTTCTCATAAAATTGCAACGAATCGGTTTGCACATGCCTCTCAGACCATCTAATCAACATGAAGATAAACCTCAGAAGAAAAAACGCTATAAAAAAAACGGAGGAAAAAAGGAGGAGGAAAGGGGACTTAGTGGTTGATGGCTTTGGAGGCCATCCAGAAGGGCAGGGTGCGGAAGTTCCTCTCAAAGGAGGCACACTGGATTGGCACTAAGTGTCAATCAAATGAATGGCTAAAGACAAAGATTTTTTTTGTTAAAACTTAAACATTTACAGCCCCCTGCAGCATGCAGCTACCATGCAACTACCCTCAAAAAAAAAAAAAAAAAAAAAAAAAAAAAAAAAACTCACTGGTTGATGGCTTTGGAGGCCATCCAGCCTGCCTGCTGTCGCTCTGCAGTATGCACCCAGGCAGCTGCGACCTACTGTCACCATTGACAATGGCCCATAGGGGAGGGGTGGAGAGGCTGACACTCACTGGTTGATGGCCTTAGAGGCCATCCAGAAGGGCAGGGAGCGGCCGTTCCTCTCAAAGTAGTCATACCCTGCCGCCTCCTCATAGTCCCACCCACTCCCCTTCCTCCTTCCCCACTGCCACTCCCCCACCCACACCACCACCACCCGCCACCCTTCCACTCACTGGTTGATGGCTTTAGAGGCCATCCAGAAGGGCAGGGAGCGGCCGTTCCTCTCAAAGTAGTCATACCCTGCCGCCTCCACATAGGCTCCACCCACACACCCACAGAAATACACAGACACACACACCAACTCACTGGTTGATGGCCTTAGAGGCCATCCAGAAGGGCAGGGTGCGGCCGTTCCTCTCAAAGTGGTCGCACCATGCCGCCTCCACATAGGCTCCACCCACACAACCACAGAAATACACAGACACACACACCAACTCACTGGTTGATAGCCTTAGAGGCCATCCAGAAGGGCAGGGAGCGGCCGTTCCTCTCAAAGTAGTCGTACCCTGCCGCCTCCACATAGTCCCTCGCCTGCCTGCTGTCACTCTGCAGTATGCACCCAGGTAGCTGCGACCTACTGTCACCATTGACGTTCCCCACAGCACCAGCAGTGCCAGCAGCACCAGCAGTGCCAGCAGCAGCACCAGCAGCAATTTTCTTGCTCAACCTGCTCTTGCTGCCTGTGCTGGCACTGCTGCAGCCAGAGCTGCTGCTGCCGGCTGCATCCGAATGGCAGTCAGGCCAGTCCAGACCCGGGTGTGGCTCTGTGATTCGGAAGCGTCAGGGGAAAAAAACAAAAAGAATCATTAGAGAAGACTATTGAATCTGGAAGAGTAAGGGGAAAAGCATGGAGAATAATCACAGAGGACTTCTGAGATGCCTCAGTGATAGCCAGGGTGTGGCGGTTGCATTTCAGTCGAGTCAGGGGAACGGAGAAAAGAGGATAAGAGATTTCATGCAAAATGCGGGATGGACGGATGGTGGTTGCATTTCAGTCGAGTCAGAGGAATCATGTTGGGAAAAAGGAGCATGAAAGAGAGGCACGGATGGTGCAATTCTGGGCAGGTCAGACAGACAACAGAGTTGCAGATGGATGGATGTGATGGTGGTGGTATATTAATTTCTTTTGAGTCGACTCAAAACATGCCATACTGCCCCATACCCTACCATATATCAATTTCTTTTTAGTCGACTCAAAACATGCCATACTGCCCCATACCCTACCATATATCAAGTTCTCCACGCGATCAACAGCTGCTGAAACACGTGAAGCCCGAGCGTCCAGGCGTTCTTTCAACAGGACCACTTCCTCCTGCATGCAAACAGGTTGGAGGACAACCGGGGCGCATGGAGATACAGGTGAGTTTCGATTGAGTTGACTCACATAAGTGTGTTTTGAGTTGACTCAAACCACACCCGAGCGTCCAGGCGTTCTTTCAACAAAAACACTTCCTCCCGCATGCATACAGGTTGAAGGACAACCGGGGCGCATGGGGGTACCGTACAGGTTTGTTTTTTTGAGTTGATTTATGATTGTGTTTTGCGTCGACTGTGTTTTAAGTCGACTCAAACCACACCCGAGCGTCCAGGCGTTCTTTCAGCAAAGACACTTCCTCCTGCATGCATACAGGTTGGAGAACAACCGGGGCGCATGGGTGCGCATGGGGGTGAGCTGGTGCGCGTGGGGGTGAGCTGGTGCGCATGGGGGTGAGCTGGTGCGCATGGGGGTGAGCTGGTGCGCATGGGGGTGAGCTGGTGCGCATGGGGGTGAGCTGGTGCGCATGGGGGTGAGCTGGTGCGCATGGGGGTGAGCTGGTGCGCATGGGGGTGAGCTGGTGCGCATGGGGGTGAGCTGGTGCGCATGCTTAAGGCCTGAGAGTGAGTCATGGGAACTCAAAAGTCTGCGTGCATGTGCTTATAATGCAATTGCCTTCATGGAAACTGCCAGGAGCTAGTGTTGCAGTAGTACAATTGGGGACAAGTCATCAAGCGGTGAGATCCACAAAGGAAACCGTTGGAGAGATTAAAGTGATAGAAATCACAAAGTTTTGACATCACATGGGAAACGAAGGGAGAACTGGAATGAGAGGAATCTGTAGCGTGGGAATGAGAGTAGGACAAGAATGACAGGACGTACGGTTTAGGGATATGAATTCGTGAGTCAGGCACCGTCAAGAGAAACGAGGGAAAAATGTGAAATTCGAGCATAACCGCTTTTAGAAATTTCTGGCGAAACCATTACCGCCAGTTGGGAGCGGCGTCGATGCAGCAAGGGAAGGCAAACGGACAACGCAGCGACGCTTAGAACGGTGAACGTGAGCGATCGCCATGAGAGCGAGGGAGAGGAGGAGGTGACGGAGGAGGCGGACGCGGCGGAGCGGGAGAGGGAGGAGAAGGAAAGCGACGGAAGGGAGGAGGAGCGCGATGGGAGGGGTGAGGAGGACGAGGAGGAGGACGACGAGAGCTTAGGAGGCATCCAGGAAACCAGGGTCCCTCGAGGACCTCCGAGGTCGCAGTTTCGGGATTCAAAGGACGCGTGATCGCGAGATTGCGAGTGCGCGTTTGTTTCCTACGTAACGAATTGGCGCATTGCACTTCACGCTGTGAGGGGTTGGTGATGGATGGGAGCCATGGTTGATTGGTAGGTACCGGTAGTTCTAGTATCAGCGAGTTACGGTCTACCAGTATCGATAACCATCAGCTCAATTCCACCTCCTAGAGAGCTCCGTCTGCATGGTTGTAATGCTGAATATTGTGGAATATTACATAAAATCTTCAAATGCATTACACATTCGTCAATACGTATCTAATGGTTTCAATCCAATTCCTTCTGACGCTGTGTAATCTGCAGGTATACTTTGTAGCGTCTTTTATATGTGCAATGCATAATCAGTTCCACTGTTCAGAAATTCGACATTAGCAACGAGTCACCTAGAGTACTCATCGCGCCGTGATGTGTGCAGCTCGTCATGTACATTCTCAGCACGTTATCACACGGTAGAATGCGGTTTTAGCTTCGTGCGCTAGGACCGTTTCGAACCGTATGAAGCTCAAGCGATACCACTATACACCTATCGATTTCAAGCAGTCGAGGACAACAACACCGTTCAAAGCAGCGCCGACAACCTCTGCAATTATCGAAGCGCAGATTGAACACGTCAGTCCAAGTAGCACCGCTAACATGAACGTCGTTGAATTACTTTCTGAGATTTGCATACACATGTTAGTTGTTGAAATACCAGGCGCTCCCCGCGGGGACGTCGCTCTACAACCGTGACGCAACGCGACGCGACAACCACGAAGCTTCACATCATGGCCTTATCGTGGGTGATGCAGCGCGCGTTGTCGTTATGTTCTGTATCAAGCAGTACGTAGTCATGCTGAAAGGCATCAAATATGTTAGCTTCTCAATCCGTGCCAAAGAGACTCATTACGACTGATACTACAACTACTAGAACTGCTGTCAGCGACAAATATTGACGTCCCCCAGCATGGAGAAAACTCCCAATTCTCTGCTGCTCGCTCTTTCGATGATGTTCGTCTGCTTTTCGTTGATCCCCCCCACATTCGCGGGCCGGGTGCACGTCGCTCTCACGCGACAGGCGCACGACGAGTACCTCCGTCAGCGACAGCTGAGTGACCATGAGCGAAAACTGACAGACGTCGTCGACCGCGGCTCTGAGCCTCCGCTGCACCTGTTCGAATCAAAATCCAGCTTCGATGAGGAGCGACGCGAGGAGGGACAACAGGGAGGCTCGTTGGACGATTTGTTAGCCACTCCCATCAAATACCACGGTGGTCCCGTGCTGAGCGGCGAGACGCTGAATATATACCTAATATACTACGGTTACTGGCCAGCGGAAATCGGCCAGAATGTGATCGAAAACTTTATTCGGTCGCTGAGTCTAAATAGCTCCGATGCTCAGGGGGGAGCCGGGGATCCGAAAGTGAGCAACTGGTGGGCGACGAGTTCAAAGTACTACTCGAATTCATCTGACGGGTCTACAGCAACCGTCAGCAAGGAGGTATGTCGAATGTTACAAATCGGGCATGTGCGAGAAAAGGTACTTTCTGGACGAGCAGGTGGTGCGGCATCGGGCAAACAGAGCTCCGATGCGCACATTCAATGGTCCATGGTTGCAAATGACGGTTACAAGAGTTTTCCTGCAAAGGAAACAACAGTTTCCGACGGGGATTTTACGGAATGATCTTAACTCCACCCCCTGGCTTTCGCAGGTGAAGCTGGCAAAGGTAGTCTACGACCAAGGGTCTCAGGGGAAGAAGTTTGACTACAACACTCCCTGGAAAGGTGTGCTTTCTTTTCCAAAAACAAAAAAAAAATCTCTCTTTCTTTTTGTTACAAGTACACGCATTCCGATCGCTTGCCGTCACCACACGTTGTACGTACTTCTGCACTGACTTGTTACCTACTCATGATCATACTAATCGCATGCCCCTCTTCTATCACAGTTGTTATAAGCAAGATTGGCGACGGAAAGCCGTTCCCCTACGACGCCAATGGCATCTACATAATTCTCGCCGGCAATAACGTGGACAGTTCTGGCTTTTGCAAGAAATTCTGTGGGTGGCACACGATGAATCGTCTCGGCGGGTCGAAGCCTGTCGCGTATGCCCTCGTGGGTCATCACGGATTATGCCCGGAAAAGTGCGGGGCGAAGCCGACTTCGCCCAACGGAAAGCCCTGGCTCGACGCGATGGTTTCGACAGTCGCTCACGAGATCGCGGAGGCTGCGACGGATCCTGATTCCGGCAGCGGCTGGATGGACTCTAATCGGGAGGAAAACGCGGATAAGTGCAGCTACAGCTACGGAGTTACGCAGACAGTCCAGAACGAAAAGGGTGAGGATGCAGAGTACAATCTCGTGGGACTCAACAATATGAAGTTCCTGGTGCAGCAGAACTGGGACGTAGCGACAGGCGCGTGCGTACCTCAGGCGACCGCGTAGCGGATGCATGTTTGTGAAGCTATGAGATGGAAGGTGACGAGAAGAATTGCGCTGCTGGAAGGGAAGGGGCAGGAGGTATGGCTGCGGCAATGCTGCGGCATTTAGAGTCCATGCTCGTCCTTCTCCATGCAATAGAATAAGGGCAGTAGTGTACGGAGAAAGGCCCAGAAAGAGTATAAGTTTTATAAAACGCCAGTAGTTCATGAAAACAAATTATGGAAACCGTAACGTCGCGAATGCGAGGAAGACTGCCGGCCGGCATGTAGAGCTCTTGGCTAAGTTGGTGTTGAAGCGTAGGCTGACACGGCCTTACAGTAGTGCGTGGTGTTGGAAACAAGTGATTTAAAACCCGTGGGCCAAGAAGGCCAATTTTGGCTGTTGGTTGGGTGTCCCAAAAACGCCTGTGCTGATTCCCGATTTCTGAGACCTAGGCCAACATTTTCGACACTCCTATTGGCTCGCGGCCGAATATTGTCCTCACTCCCAACCAACCTTCCTAAGCTTGAATAGTTTGGCCTGCGGGTTTTAAGCGCTTCTGCTGTGTCGAAACATCAAGTCTTAAACGAAGCGAAGCACAAACAAAACCTCAACGAGTCAACCATCGGAGGTTGACAACTGAAGCAACCGCTGGAGGTTACGCGAAGGTCAAAGGTCAGCGACCTTTGACTTGACAAATACAGCGCGACAGCGAGGACAAACAACTGACTCGATACAAAGCAGTTGCCCGAGTCGTCACTGTATCGAACCGCAACTGCAACAGTAAAACAGTTTCTAGCTGTATCTCTTCATATTCCTTGTACTCTTATAAAAACCTTGTATCTCCTTGTTTTAATCAATCTACTTTGCCCTCACATACTAGCGCAAGGTGGTTCAATCCTCTTCACTAAAACGCTTCCGCAACTACAACATTCATACCCAGAGTTTAGCCCTGCAAAGCTCCTAAGGGCTTTTTCTCAGCCCAACATGGTATGAGAGCTATCAGGGCAAACTCAACCACTTTCAAGACACCTACAACATCAGAAGACATGGCAACTCAGAAGGAGAGAAGCTCCTCTAACGGCTCTCCCGGAACTACTCCTACTCCGCCTCCTGCCTCTGGGCTACAGACAGAGGAGGGCACGGCAACAAGACCAGCAGCTGGGTCTACTGAAACTCCCGCAAATCAAGCCGCGGGCTTCGACCCAAGCATGATGGAGAAGTTCTTCTCCTTCATGTCCTTCTACGAACAACACCAGCAAGGGGCACCTGCGCAGTCAAACAACAGCAACAACAACAACGATGTAACACCAATGAGCCTCGACGGTGTCGAGAGTAAAGGGGAGGATTGGATGACTATCGAGAGTTTGGTACAGAAATATAACCTAAGGGGTTGTACCCCACAGTGAGTACCCCACTAAAGCCTACCCAAACTATAACATATAACTATATGTTTGACACACCCCCATAGACAAAGTGGGGGAGAACAGAGGGTCACAAGACCAGTCGGGAAGTGCAAAGCAAGCTCAGGGTGGATCACAACGTCACCACGCAGTCTGAGCACAAGCAACAGGCCACAAGGCCAGTTCACATGCAGAGATATATATGTAACAACAACAGCACAGTGATCTCTACCTACAAGAGCAAGCATGCATGTATATATATAGATCACAGTACAAGCAACGTCTACAGCAAGTGAGGAAAAGTGGGCACAAGGCCTAACAAAGTGCAGAAACGCTGATGATCACCAGACGGAAGTGCCTTGGTGAATATATCAGCAGTGTTGGCCCTAGTGGCCACGTAAGCAAGACGAAGCTGACCACGCTGCTGCAAATCTCGAGCCAGGAAGTAACGCAAAGCGATGTGCTTCGTTCTGTGCTCCAGTCTGTGCTCCTCACACAAGGCAATGGCTGCCTTGTTGTCGACGTACAGCACTGGAGGAGAACGAGGCCGCTCTCCCAGGTCGGTCAGCAGGTAGGTGAGCCAGCGTAACTCCTGTGCAGCCATGGCTGTGGCGTAGATCTCAGCCTCACAACTGGAGCTGAGAACTGAAGACGAGCGTGTAGAACGCCAAGAAACTGAGCCAGAGCCAAGGCTGAAGGTGTAACCCTGTGACGACCGCTGCGTAGCCTGGTCGTCAACCCAAGAAGCGTCTGAGTACCCAGTGAGGACAACTGGGCTCCGCCCTCCAAGCACGAGCCCCATGCCCGATGTATTGCACAAGTAGCGTAGTACCCTCTTAGCAGCATCCATGTGCACCTTTCGGTGCCGACCAGGAGCCACGTAGCGAGCCAGAAGGCCAAGAGGGTACGCAAGGTCAGGACGAGTGCAGGTCATCAGGTACTTGAGGCAGCCCACTAGCTCTGGGCAAGGACCACTCGACTCTACGGACTCGTCCGAAGGTGGAGCTGAGAGCGAGTGACCTGTAGCCAGAGGAGTGTGCTGTGGCGAGGACCAGGTGAAGCCGAAGCGCTGAAGGACCTGCTGCACCATGTGTGACTGAGTCAGGGTGATGGTGCGGCGTGCTCTGTCCCGGGTGATCTGCAAGCCAAGGTAACTGCGCAGCTCACCCAGGTCTGTGCACGTGTGTCTCTTCTGCAGCTCCGACTTCACCAGGGCGAGAGCCTCAATGTCATCAGTGGCAAAGACCAAGTCGTCAACGTACACGAGGATGTAGAACGGCGGCATCGAAGTGTCGGTGCGCAGAAACAGCGAAGGGTCAGCAGTCGACGGAGCAAACCCAAGAGCAGCAAGTGTCGTCCTCAGTGTGTCGTGCCACTCACGTGGCGCCTGGCGGAGACCGTAGACCGGCCGTCGGAGGCTCCACTGGGTGCCAGGAGGGAACGACCCAGTGAAGCCAGGAGGGCGGCGCAGCCAGATCTCCTCGTGCAGGCTGCCCTGTAAGAAAGCTGTGCTGAAGTCAAGAGAGTGAAGCTCGTAGTCACGCTGAGCGGCAACGTGCAGCAGTACCCGAAGAGTGGTCATCTTCGGGGTGGGGGAGAAGGTCTGGAAGAAGTCGACTCCCTCCCGCTGACTGAAGCCTCGAGCAACGTAACGAGCCTTGAAGACAGGCGGAGAACCTGGCGGCCGCTTCACCTGAAAATCCACATGCCACTGACGATGTTCGCCCCAGGAGGGGGAACCTCGTCGACGTAGGTGCCTGTGGACTTCCAGGATGCCATCTCTGCGTCCATGGCTGTCTGCCACTGAGAGGAGTACTCACCCGCGATCGCCTCAGCGTAAGAGCGCGGGGTCGGGATGTCTGGAGCATCCGGGTCTCCCTCAGGGGCAAGTAGCATGGACACGAGATGAGGCGCAGCGGCTGCAAGACACTCAAGGTCCTCCTGCCTGTCCTCAAGGACGTCCGTGCCAAGAGCACACTCACCCCCGACGGACGAAGGACAGACAGACTCAGACTCAGCAACAAGACTAGCGGCGTAGTCTAGACGACAGGCAGCAGCAAAGTCAACAAGCTCAGCGACTAAGGCAGACGCAGTAGCAGACTCAAACGACGGGTCAGTGACAACTGTGGCTAGCAGACGTGTGACAGTAGGGTGAGCAGCACGGGTGCGGTCAGACTCAGGCGCAGGAACGGTAGGCAGAGAGGACGCAGGAGGGGACGGCAGGGGAACACGTTGCGGAGGAGAGGAAGGACGACGGACTACGAGGTGGGTGCCGGGGACAGCCGGCTGACGCGACCGAGGAACACGACGAACGACTAGGACTGACAGGCGAGACCGGACCCGAAGCAGGCTCACGATGCTCAGTAAGACCCCCTGTCCGCTCAGTGTAAGGAGAAGGAGCAGGCAGCGGTGAGCCAGGCTGTAACGGAAGACCAGTAGACAAAGGGAGACTAAGAACCTGGCGAAGCACAGAGTCAGACGGTGGCTGAGACGACGGAGACGGTGGAGCAAAGAACAGGCGTGGCTGTGCAGCGCCACCAGCACCAACAGCTCCAGCACCCTCAGCAGCTCCAGCACCTCCAGCAGCTCCAGAACCCTCAGCTCCAGCTCCTCCAGGACCAGCTCCACCAGCAGCAGCACCCCCAGAACCGGCACCTCCAGTCCCAGGGTCTCCAGCAGTAGCACCCTCAGGCTCAGCACCTCCAGCCCCAGCAGCTCCAGTACCTCCAGTACGAGCACCTCCGGGACCAGCACCACTCCCAGCTCCAGTGACGTCAGCAGAAGTACCTCCAGCGGCAGAGCCTCGAGCTCCAGAAGCGCGACCCTGACGGCGACCGTACCAGTCGTGCCGCTGCTGTAAGGTGAGAGGCACACGCGGACGAAGGCGGCTACTCCGAGGAGACCGCGCAACAGCAGACTCAGAACCCTCAGCGCCAGCACCCTCAGTAGCTCCAGAACCTCCAGCTCCAGCGCCATCAGCGCCAGCACCTCCAGCAACTCCAGAACCTCCAGCGCCAGCACCCTCAGCAGCTCCAGAACCTCCAGCTCCAGCGCCACCAGCGCCAGCACCTCCAGCAGCTCCAGAACCTCCAGCTCCAGCACCCTCAGCAGCTCCAAAACCTCCAGCAAAAACAACTCCAGTAGCAGAGTCACCAGCTCCAGCGCCTCCCACAGCAGGGCCCCTAGCTCCAGCAGTGCGACCCTGACGGCCAACGTACCACTCAAGCAGCTGCTGTGGGGAGAGAGGGAGTCGACGACGAGAGTGCAGCGGCGAGGCACCAGCGGAGCGACTACGCAGACGGCCGCTCCAGGGAGACTGCTCACCAGACGCCTCAGCGCCCCCAGGTGCAGCACCCCCAGACTCAGTACCCCTAGGCTCAGCACCCCCAGACTCCTCACGCCCAGGCTCAGCACCTCCAGTCTCCGCACCCCAAGGCTCCGCACCTCCAGGCTCAGCACCCCCAGGCTCCGCACCCCCAGGCTCAGCACCCCCAGAAGCAGCACCCCGAGCAGGACCACTCTCAGCAGGACCTGAGTCACCAGTGACCTCAACCGGCGCAGTCAAGGGAGTAGGGTCTACCTGAGACACACCTGAAGGTGCAGGACCGGGAGCGGGGAGGGGGTCTACCTGGGGAGCACCTGGAGCGAGGAAGAGCGGCGGGGGGGGGAGAGGGGCAGTGCGGTAGGGGAAGAGACGGTAAAAGGGAACCGACTCGTCGAACGTGACGTCCTGAGAGGGGAAGACACGGCGCGAGGTGGGGTGGTAAAACTGCCAACCAGGCGCGTCAGGGACAAAGCCAAGGAAGACACAGGGAACAGCGCGGGCGGAGAGCTTGTCCGCGGTGGTATCGCGGACAAAGGCACGAGCACCCCAGACCCGGAAACGCGACGCATCGCCAACCTTCCCCGTCCACAGCAGTGTGGGCGAGGTCTCCGGCAAGGAGACACGGGGCCAGAGGTTGAGCTGATGCGCGGCGTACCGGACCGCAAACGGCCACAGAAAATGGGGGGCAGCCGCATGGATCATGGAGGTACGAGCGACCTCCATGACTAAGCCAATGCGGCGCTCAGCAACCCCATTCTGCTGCGGAGAGGCCGGAAGCGTGAACGTCTGGCGGATGCCGTGTTCCGCACAGAAGGCTGCCAAGAGGTCTGAGGAGAACTCACCACCTCTGTCAGAGTGCAAACGCAGGACAGGAAAGTCCGACTGGAACCGCTCGCGGAGCTGGAGACGGGCAGCGCGGATCCAAGGGATCAAAACATCAGGGACTTCACCCTTGGTGCGCAAGGGGAAGACCGTGGTGCAACGCGTGTAGTCGTCGACGACCAGCAGGAAGTACCGCTCGTGGCCCTGTCCACAGATTCGGGCTGGGCCCCACACGTCCAGGTGGAGAGTCTGCAAGGGAGCCTCTATGGGAGGGAACGAGGAGGAGTGAGGAGCGGCGCGCTGCCGCCCCTCGACACAGGGAAGACAGGGAGGAGCAGGCGAGGGTGGGAGGGGAGGGAGAACCCTGGGAAGACCAGAGACAAGGACACGGCGGTGCATGCTACGAAGGCGCTGCACCGAGGGGTGACCAAGGCGGTGGTGCCAAAGGAGGGTCTGGTGCGACAAGGCGCGACACGAGCAGGGGGCCGCTAGCTGACCTAACGCAGACGCAGACGCAGCTACCTGAGGGGACTCAGTGGTCAGTGTGTACAGGCCCGACCCCGGCTGCCGAGTGAAGGTAGCCAGGTGACGACCCGTCTGAGCACACGTGCAGTGTGTCACACGCTCGTAGGCAGGGGTGAACTGGTGAACACCCGCGTCCTGGAGCGCAGAACCCGCCACCAAGTTCGTAGAGAACGAGGGGAGGTAAAGACCCGACAGTGTGCCGGACGGGACAGCAGGACAAGGGAGGACAGTGGTGGAGGTCGCACGGACTGGACCCCCAGAGGGGTCTGCCAGGGAGACTGCAACCGACCGACTGAGCGGCGTGAGGGTGGTGCTGTCGCGAAAGAAGGAGCGAGAAGCACCGGAGTCAAGTGTGAAGGTGTACAAGGCCTCAGTAGGCGTAGTACCAGAGAGAGCAGACTCACCAGCATCTGGAGCAGCAGCCTCACCAGCACCTAGAGCAGGAGACGCACTAGCACCTAGAGCAGCAGCCTCACCAGCACCTAGAGCAGCAAGCTCTATACCTGGGTCAAGCGGTACGCACAGGTGACAGGCACGGTCAGCACTAGTAGGCAATGCATACATGGCAGTGAGAATAGCATCATAGTCAAGAGCAAAGATATCTACCATCTGTCCAAGCAGCTCCAGCCAGGTGGGGAGCTCAGCCTCGTCGCCAAACTCGGTACGCCAGGCGTCGCTCAGACGGGCGAAGCAGCGGGACTGTGTGTGACCAGGCGTCCCGCAAGCCTGACCAACCCGATCACCTGTGCGAATGACGTACGGGCAGCGATCTGGACTCAAAGATCCTCTACTCTGAGCGTACCACTCACGAAGCTGCTGGGGCGTAAGTGTCTCGCGCGGACGCCGCTGCAGCTGCAGCTGGCCACTGCCAGACGCTCCCGACTGACCAGCTCCAGGGCGACAGCCCCGACGGCGACCTCCACAACCCCAACTAGTGTACCACTCACGAAGCTGCTGGGGCGTGAGAGACTCACGCGGACGTCGGTGGAGCTGCATCTGGCCACCGCCAGTAGCAGCAGTAGCAGTAGTAGGCAGGGCAGGCGCGGCAGGCAGGCAGGCAGGCAGGCAGGCAGGCAGGCAGTCAGGCAGGCAGGCAGTCAGGCAGGCAGGCAGGCAGGCAGGCAGACGGCGCGGCAGCGCGCGAACAAGGCAGGTGCTCACCAGTGGCGGGAAGGGCAGGCGCTCGCCGGGCGAGCAGGGCCGGCTGCTCTGGGTCCAGGGGCGGCTGTTCCAGGGGCGGCTGCTTCAGGGGCCATGGGCTGCTGCTCTGGGTCCAGGGGCGGCTGCTCGAGGGTCCAAGGGCGGCTGCACCAGGGGCGGCTGCTGCAGGGTCCAGGGGCGGCTGCACGGAGTCCAGGGGCGGCTGCACCAGGGGTGGCTGCTTCAGGGGCCAGGGGCGGCTGCTCTGGGTCCAGGGGCGGCTGCTCTAGGGGCGGCTGCTTCAGGGGCCAGGGGCGGCTGCTCTGGGTCCAGGGGCGGCTGCTCGAGGGTCCAGGGGCGGCTGCACCAGGGGCGGCTGCTGCAGGGGCCAGGGGCGGCTGCTCTGGGTCCAGGGGCGGTTGCTCGAGGGTCCAGGGGCGGCTGCACCAGGGGCGGCTGCTGCAGGGTCCAGGGGCGGCTGCACGGAGTCCAGGGGCGGCTGCACCAGGGGCGGCTGCTTCAGGGGCCAGGGGCGGCTGCTCTGGGTCCAGGGGCGGCTGCTCCAGGGGCGGCTGCTTCAGGAGCCAGGGGCTGCTGCTCTGGGTCCAGGGGCGGCTGCTCGAGGGTCCAGGGGCGGCTGCACGGAGTCCAGGGGCGGCTGCACCAGGGGCGGCTGCTTCAGGGGCCAGGGGCGGCTGCTCTGGGTCCAGGGGCGGCTGCTCCAAGGGCGGCTGCTTCAGGGGCCAGGGGCTGCTGCTCTGGGTCCAGGGGCGGCTGCTCGAGGGTCCAGGGGCGGCTGCTTCAGGGGCCAGGGGCGGCTGCTCTGGATTCAGGGGCGGCTGCTCCAGGGGCGGCGTCGCTGGTGTAGGACAGCGCGCGGGTCCCGCAGGCGCCGCGACGGGCGACGGGGGGCAGCGCGCAGGCCAGGCGGGGCCGCGTCGGCGGCAGGACGGGGCCGCGACAGCGACCTGGCGAGGCCGCGTCGGCGGCCGTAGAAAGCAGCGCGAGGGCTGCGGAGAGGCGCGCGGGGCAGGAGAAGGCAGCGCGGGGGCTGCGGGGCGGCGCGCGGGTCTGACTAGGCCGCTAGCTAGCTACGCGCGGGGCTGACGAGGCAGCAGGCGGGCTGCTAGCGGGCTGTGCGAGGGCCAGCAGGGGCGAGCGCGAGGGCTGCGCGACGCAGGGCAGTGTAGGCAAGGGGCGGGGTAATTCGGTAACCGGCGGAAAACGGTTGGTGGGCCCTGAAAAACACTCCTAAAACGGTCCTAAGGACCTATGTTGCTCTTAATACCATGTCGAGAGTAAATGGGAGGATTGGATGACTATCGAGAGTTTGGTACAGAAATATAACCTAAGGGGTTGTACCCCACAGTGAGTTTCCCACTAAAGCCTACCCAAACTATAACATATAACTATATGTTTGACAGACGGTTCATCCTAGCGCGCGGAAACCAACAGCAACCCACCTTTGCTCCATACGAGCCCCAGCGTGGCTCCATCAGCTTCGTGCCGCGTCAACAGCCTTCACCTGAACAAGAAAAGACATTGGACGCACTCCAGGTTCAGTCGCAGTTCGCGCACGTCTTAAAACTTCAGACATCAACACCTTTCGACGGAAAGGATTTTGTCAAAACTAGTAGTAGAAAGTAAGAATGAAGAAAGGAGGAGTTGCACTAGCAAGCAGTTGAGTACATATAGGAAACCCTAGATTGGGCTGTACTCGCTATAGAGTACCCCACTGCAGGCTAGACAAATACAACATTCTGACACACCCCCATAGCCAAAGTGGGGTGTAATCAGCACAATGAGCAGGTATAGCAGGAGTTCACAATAAGAAGCAAAGCTAGAGGTAATCACAGCGGGCAAGTGAGGAGGAGGAGGGACTGTGAGAGGAGAGAAGATGAGAGACGGCGGCTGAAGCTGCAGACACACGGGCAACAGGAGCTGCTGGCACAGTGGCTACCGGGACAGTGCGCCCCGGACTACTGGAGTAACTGGCTCACGGGCTACGAGGAGCTACAGGAGCAACGGACCCACGGGCGACAGGCGCAGCAGACTCTCTGGGCTACCAGGACAGTGCGCCCCGGACTACAGGCGCTGCGGACGACAAGACAGCAGCCTCCGCTCAACCTCCCCCGACCGTCCCACACCCCTCTCACACACCCCCTGCTGAAACCCTAGCTCCACTCCCCCTTCACCCCCCTAGCACCACTCCTTCGGCTCCCCACACACACACCCCCCTGAGCGGCAGCTGCAGCAGCGGGAGACGGAGGAGGAGGAGGAGTAGGGGACGGCGCACACAACGGGCACCCCCACAACCGCCACCTTCACACTCCCCACCCCCAAACCCTAAAACGGGTGGCACGGGGTAGGAGCGCAGGGGACGGCGAGGGGGGGAGGCGCGCGGCCCCCAGGGCGCCACCATGGGGCAGCGAGGGGCCGCGCGCGGCCCTGCAAGGCGCCGCGACGGGGCAGCGGGGGGGTCGCGCACGGCTCCAGGGGCGGCTCGCGGGTCCCCGGGGGCGACGAGAGGGTCGACGGGGGTCGCGCGCGGGTCCCCGGAGGCGACGCGACGGTCGACGGGATGCCGCGCGCGGGTCCAGCGAGTCGACGCGAGGGTCGACGGGGCAGCGGGGGGGGGTCGCACGTGGCTCCCCAGGGCGGCGCGACGGGGTGGCGGGGCGACACGACCACCGACGGGGCAGCGGGGGCAGCGCGCGTGTCCCCCAGGGCGCCGCGACGGACAGGGCGGGGGCGCACGCGGGTCCCCCACGGTAGGAAACCGCAGCGCGCCTCGGGGCGCACGGCGGGCTGAAAACCCTAAAAAAAAATTGCCGCGCGCGGAGCGCGCGGCAGGAAGGAGGCGTCGCGCGACCGAGGCGCGCGACAAGTAGTACAGCAGCGGAAGCATGAGGTGGTGGGCCCACCCACAGGATCGACCCAGGAGGGTCGACCTGCTCTGATAGCATGTCAAAACTAGTAGTAGAAAGTAAGAATGAAGAAAGGAGGAGTTGCACTAGCAAGCAGTTGAGTACATATAGGAAACCCTAGATTGGGCTGTACTCGCTATAGAGTACCCCACTGCAGGCTAGACAAATACAACATTCTGACAGATTTCTATACCTGGTCTTTTGAATTCGAGCTGATGATGGAAGGCGCACAGATACTTGGATTCTTCGACGGGTCCCTGCCATACCCAACACACGGAACGCAATACGACAAGCAGCAGTACACGTATCAGTCAATGATGGCATACACGATCCTGCTGAGGAATCTAACTCCAAACCAGCAGCAGAACATCCGCTCTTATCGGGGATACGGCAACTCCGCCGAGCTCGCGTACAACCACTTGAAAAACCTGTATCAAGCAACAGACAGCGTCAATCAGAGTCGGTTAATGGCACAGCTGACAACAGTGGAGATGAAACCCGGTGCCAACAAGAACGGATTCGCGAACAGAACGAAGCACATCGCCCTGCGATATTTCTTCGTGAAGGACGAGATCGAGAAGGGGAGACTCAAGCTATCCTACTGCCCCACGTCTGAGATGGCGGCTGATTACTTGACCAAGAAGCTCGGAAAGCAGAAGTTCGAGTACTGCATGCTGCTGGACAAGGCCACGTCACCAGCAACGACACTCCAGAAGCGAAGGGGAGTGTTGGAAACAAGTGATTTAAGCGCTTCTGCTGTGTCGAAAAAACATCAAGTCTTAAACGAAGCGAAGCACAAACGAAACATCAGCGAGTCAACCATCGGAGGTTGACAACTGAAGCAACCGCTGGAGGTTACGCGAAGGTCAAAGGTCAGCGACCTTTGACTTGACAAATACAGCGCGACAGCAAGGACAAACAACTGACTCGATACAGAGCAGTTGCCCGAGTCGTCACTGTATCGAACCGCAACAGCAACAGTAAAACAGTTTTTAGCTGTATCTCTTCATATTCCTTGTACTCTTATAAAACCTTGTACCGTATCGCCCCGGATATAGGCGCCGTCCGATTATAGGCGCCGGCGCCTCTATCTGGAGCATGGCGCTTATGGCCGGACCTCGATTAGAAGCGCCCCCCCTGAGATTTGTGTACTTATTATAAGCGCCACTATTTAACTACTTACGAAACTATTACATTGAAATCCCTAGTATGACAATTCTAGACAGCAGATACAACATCAGAGACCCGAAACAGCAAGTCCAGCAACCCTACTTCTACCTAACTAGTCTAATCATCGTCAGATTCGGGCTCCTGGCAGTTGTTGCCAAAAAACCCATCAGCGATAATGTCATCATCGACATCCACTTCCGCTGTCAGCTGGCTCCGCCTGTGCGCCATGGCGAGGCCGTCCTCACTGCCGTCGAGAGCGTTGCTGATGCCACAGGTGAGGAAGGATCGCTTTATCAGCTCGGCCGGCACTGACTTCCAGGCCTGAGATATCCACCTCAGGACGACCTCCGCAGGAGGCTTCTTCAAGTTCCCTGAAACAATACGGGTGAACGGTGGAAAGCCGTTAGTCCAACAAAAGATAAGCAAGGGGAGGGGGGTTGAAACTTCGAAACCGTGCTCATTCCATACCTGTTGCCGTCAGCTGCTCTTGACCTTCTGCCTCAAACCACCTCTGGTACTGCTGGCGGACCGACGCTTTAAAGCTCTTGTTGATGGAGACATCGAGCGGCTGTACCTCCGCCGTACAGCCCGACGGGATGATTGCCGGCACGCAGTTCATCTCGCGGAGCTTGTCCTTCACTTCCTGGGTGAGGTGACCGCGGTAAGAGTCCAGCACCAGCATCGAGCTCTTGGCGCATCTACCGAACTTGGGCTTCAAGAAAGGCTTGACGCCCTCCTCAAGCCAGCGGACGACGCCCGCGGAGTCCATCCACCCGTTCTCGTGTGCAGCCACGACCACATCTGCAGAAAACATGTACAAGCGGTTAGAATTCGCAGTCGGAACAGACCGTAGTTAACGAGCACTGCACCAATTGACTCACCAATTGACTTAACGAGCACTACGCTTCCGAGCGGAGTGCACGTCTTTGAGGAACTCCGCCGCCCGCTTCCAGTTGGTGAGGCACTTGGGGTGGATTCCGCTCTCGCGAGCCAAGGCGCGCACCGACGTTGCCACAGCAAGCTTGGCAACCCACTTCAACTTCTCCGCGGCGGTGTAACCTTGCCTCTTGTGGTCGTTGAGCTTGTGCCTGGGAGAGGGGGGGCGGGCATCACGGTTCTGGGAAGAGGGGTGGGGTCGCTTGCGATTCATCGGGGGATAGGAAGGTATCGGCAAGGTCTCGGGAAGCCCGTCGCGAGACCAGTACTCCACGCCGTCGTCGGCATCGTCGCCGGGAACGCCTTCTGGAAAAACATCTTCAGCGGAGCCGCCCTCGGCGCCGCCCCCGGCGCTCGCCTCCGTGCCACGCTCGCCGCCGTCAGCGCCGCTCGCTTCCTCAGCGTCATCGTCAGCTTCCTCAGCAACATCATCGTCGGCGCCGACTGCAGATTCGTCCCACGGGCAATCGTCAGGCTGTCCCCACCGTGAAGCAGGCACGTGCTCCACTTCCACCCAGTCATCTTGCGGCTTGTTAGACTCCGGTTCGGAGAGGAATTCGTCAAACGCCGATGGGAGCAGCAGCGTGAGCACGGGCGCAGCTCCAGCGTATAGCGGAGGCACAGGAATCTGCGTAGACGGAGGAATAGGAGGAACAGGAGGCTCAGGAGGTGCAGGAGGCGAAGGAGGAGCAGGAGGCGCAGGAGGCGCAGGAGGCTGTGGTGGCGCTGGTGGTGTTGGTGGGACGCGGGAGTACCACCCGTCTGCGTCTACTCTAAACGCGGGCCTACGCGTAGGCTTTTTCTTGACCAAGAAGTGCACGCCGCTGAATTCCGCCATGGCTTCCGCAGCATGGCGGGAGTGACCAAGAACCAAGAACGGGAAACTGAAAGAATGGATGAACAAATGAAAGATTCAAAGGGACCCCTTCTGGCTAGCGCCACGGGGTCCTCGTCGTGGAGAGACGGGTGTCCCCTGTCTGAACCCGGAGAAGAGGGTATCGCGCCACGCACGATGCTGCGCTGGCAGGGCATTCCAGCCGATTCTAGATGGTTCGGGTGAATTGCAGCTGCCACCCAGCGCATGAAAGCCTGATTGGGCCGCAAAGCAACTTTCACGTCAGCGCTGGCAGATGCGCCGCTCCTGGACGGGCTTTGTACGGCTGGAAACCGAAGCGCGGCAGTTTTCGGCGACTTTTCATGCATGATGCCATGCGCACGTTACACAGTCTTGTTCGCCTTAATAAGGGCTTCGATTTGATACTCAAAAGAAGCAAATTCATTTTTACCATTATATAAGCGCCGGCGCTTATGGCCGTTATTCAATTACAAGCGCCACCCCTAAAAAAACCGATTTTATTATAAGCGCCGTGGCGCTTATATCCGGGGTTAGACGGATCAATCTACTTTGCCCTCACATACTAGCGCAAGGTGGTTCAATCCTCTTCACTAAAACGCTTCCGCAACTACAACATTCCTACCCAGAGTTTAGCCCTGCAAAGATCCTAAGGGCTTTTTCTCAGCCCAACACGTGGTAACGGACGAATAACAGTCGAGGCCCGTAAACTGTGTTGTACGCAGTGGGCGTAGGATTTCCTTACACCACTTCCTCCCTCAAGAAAGCCCTCCACTAACGTCAGTGCATGCACATCAATGGCCCAAGGATCTAAGTTCATATTGGGAGTAGCAGCAAACCTAGAGAAGTAAAACTTGTTCCTTACACCACTTCCTCCCTCAAGAAAGCCCTCCCCTCCACTAACGTCAGTGCATGCACATCACGGAATCCACGGCTCCTGCCCTTGTGCCCTCATCCTCTTTCCTCTGCCCCCTCTAACGCATTCTCGTTCATCTGCTCTTCCACCACCAGCACGGCTCGCGGGCACAGGTCTGCATGCTCCAGGGAAACGGCTGCAGAGGAGGCGAGGGACAGCGGGTGGTGCCTCGGCCAAGGCACTACACAACACTAGACCCCTGCTCCCTCATTCTCGTTCATCTGCTCTTGCAGCACCAGCACGGCTCGCGGGCACAGGTCTGCATGCTCCAGAGAGACGGCTGCAGAGGAGGCGAGGGGCAGCGGGTGGTGCCTCTACACAGGCCTAGACCCCTCGCCCTCGTTCTCGTTCATCTGCTCTTCCACCACCAGCACGGCTCGTGGGCACAGGTCTGCATGCTCTAGGGAGACGGCTGCAGAGGAGGCGCGGGGCAGCGGGTGGTGCCTCTACACAGGCCTAGACCCCTCGCCCTCATTCTCGTTCATCTGCTCTTCCACCACCAGCACGGCTCGTGGGCACAGGTCTGCATGCTCTAGGGAGACGGCTGCAGAGGAGGCGAGGGGCAGCAGGCGGCGAGGGAAGGTGGTGGCGAGAGCAGCGCGGGAGAGGGGGAAGAGGGGAAGGTCCTTCGGGGGGAGAGTGTGGAGAGTGTGGGCAGAGGTTGGCAGGGGTGGGGGGGAAGGGAAGGGAGGGAGGGGAGCAGGGGAAAGGGAGGGTTGGCATTACACTCAGAGGCCTTACACCCAGTGCCAGCCATCTATGCCATCATGAATGTGAGTTCCCCATAGCAAGTCCGCCTGCTCCAGGGAGACGGCTGCAGAGGAGGCGTGTGGCAGCAGGCGGCGGGGGAAGGTGGTGGCGAGAGAGGCGTGCCGCGTGCGAGAGGGGGAAGGGGAGGAGGAGGTCCGCTTGAGGCAGTGTGTTTTTGAGACGTCTCAAAAACACCCTCTCGACACGTTGTGGGAGAGGCGTGCAAGAGGGGGAAGGGGAGGAGGAGGTCCGCTCACGTATCCCACCCACATGCACGCACATGCACGCACCCAGTTATAGATGTCTCCCACCGTGTCGGCTCGCCGCCACTCCCGCCTGCACACCGTCCCGCATGGCAGCCGGACTGCCACCACCGCCCTCTCCTCACTCGCCACGTCAGCTCCTGGCTCTGGCGGCAGCATTTGTCTGTAGTGCTCCCTGCGCTCCTGGTGGGATACAGGAAAACAAACAAACAAAAAACAAAGAGAGATGTGCTCTGATGATTTAAAAGACGTCTAAGGGCTGTTTGAGTTGCCTGAAACGTAGTCAGGGGTGGTTCAGGACTCGACACAGAAGTCACCAGTATATGTGGTTGTCCTAAATGGACGGACAATGGTTTAGGACTCACCAGAATGTGGTTGCCCGCTCCTTTTTAAATCATTGTGGAAAAGAGGACTAATCAGCCCTTCTAACCGGCCATCCCCTCACCTCCACTATTCGTTTCCTCTCTCCCTCTGCTCTTCTTCTCTCCTCCTCCTCTTTTCGCCTCTGCGCCTCTGCTCTTCTCTCCACTTCTTTGAGCCGTTCTTGCTCCTCCGCTTCTCTCCCCCTCTTCTCCTCCTCCTCTCTCCGCCTCTCCTCTATCGCCCTATCCCGACGCAACGAGGCTGCAAAGGCTGCGTCCTGTGGGAAATGGAGAGAGATTAAGGGGGGATATTTAAACTCGTGAGTCGTTTCAGTCAACCAAAACGCCGCAACGGCTGGGTACCAGCGAGGAATGGAGAGGGTTGACGACGTGCATATCAAACGCACTCACGTCTGCTTGGTATCATCAAACAACGTTTTAGAAACTGTTAAACCTGTTTTTTGAGAATTCTCAAACGCGCATATCAAACGCACGCACGTCTTCTGGGTACCATCAAACAATGGTTTTGAACTTTTGAATTTCACTCATGTGTTCTGCTCTCTCCGTGGGGAAGGTAAAGTAGAAGGTGCTGAAATGGAAGCGGTAAAGACGCAATGGGTAAGGAAGGACAAGGACGAACAGAAGAGGGAGAGTGGAGGAGGGGAGCAAGAAACGACCGTGCAAGGAACAAAGCAAAACGAGCAGTATAATACAGGTGCCCACACAGTTGTGATGTGCCTACCTCTCATACACACTCATCCCCATACCTGCCTCTTCCTCTCTTTCTCTGCTTCCAGTGATGCAGCTGACCTCCACCCTTCCCACCCCACGCCTTACCTACCTGCACCGCACCACACCCATTGCCTTCACCGTACCTGCCTCTTCCTCTCTTTCTCTGCTTCCAGTGATGCAGCTGATCTCCACCCTCCACGATCCACATCCAATCGCCCTCCCATCACGCCACTCCTGATCTCCCGTCCTTCCCCTCCCCCTCCTTCATTCCCGTCCTCGCTCTCCCTTCCTCCCGCCTGCCCTACCCCTCCCCTGTGCCGCCTCACAAGCCGAGAAACCTCATAGCCACTGCTTCTATCTCCCCCGCCGCCTCCCAGATGATCACCCTCACTCAGCGAGGATCCATCCACCTCTGCACTTCCGCCTCCTTCTCCTCTCCTTCCGCCCTCCCTGCTTAAATCTCTCGACTGCCGGCCCTGCTGCTCCTGCTGGTCCTGCTGGTCCTGCTGGTCCTGCTGCTCCTGCTGCTCCTGCTGGTCCTTTTCAGCAGAACGCAGACCTGAAGACCGCAGAGAGCGGCCTCGGCTGGCCTCTAAGGCTGCCACCGCTGCTTGCCGCGCCTCCTCCCGCGCCTGTGCCTGCACGCGCGCCTGTGGGCAGTGAATGGGGGAATGAAGGGGTGGAATGAAATGGAATGAGCCAAGCACCCTCCTGCTGCTGGGCCTGCCTGCTGGGCCCTGCTGGTACCTTTCACCCGGACCATTGAATCGCACAGAGTGGCCTCGGCTGGCTTCTCTACTGCTGCCAGCCACTGCTGCTTGCCGCGCCTTCTCCCCCTGCTGTGCCTGTTGAGAATTCTCAAAAGTGACTCCCTAATCGCACAGAGTGGCCTCGGCTGGCTTTCTCTACTGCTGCCAGCCACTGCTGCTTGCCGCACCTTCTCCCCCTGCTCCACCCATGCACGAGCGCCTGTGGGTTGCAGTCAAATTCGAGACGTCTCAGAACAAGGATGCAAGTTAGGGCAAGTCAGCAGGAGGTACCTTCCCTTCCCTTCTCACCCATCCCCTCTCCCCTCTCCCCCCTCGCGCCCACTCACTCGCTCGGCAGCTCCAGCCTTTGCCTCAGCGTCTACTCACTCTTCCTTCCCCCCATCCCTCTCTAACCCCACCCTTCCCCCTCCCCCCCTTCGCGCCACTCACTCGTTTCTCAGCTGCAGCCTTCGCCTCCTCCTCCAGTCACCGCTGCTGCCGAATTCTCACGCTCACCCTCCCTTTTCCCCCCTCCAACCTCCACACTCAATTTTTCTCGCCTTTTCCACCCTACCCTCCCCCTTTCCCTCTTCCCCCTAGCCCCACTCACTCGCTCCTCAGCAGCAGCCTTCGCCTCCTCCTCCAGTCGCCGCTGCTGCCGCTCCCTCACGCCCACCACCGCCTCCTCTCGCTGCTCCGCCCCTGCTGCGCGAAGGGGGGAAGGTGGGGGTGTGCGCGGGGAAATGGGAAGGGGTCAGGGAGACGACGATTCACGATTGACGATTGACGGTGAGATCGACTAAAGAAGCTGCTGGCCCACGATTCGCTGCTGCCGCTTCCCCACACCCTCCGCCTCCTCTCGCTGCGCCGCGCCTGCTGCGCGGGGGGTTTCGCGTCAGGCGGGATGGAGGATCGACGGTCACCGTGAACCAATCTCGCAAAGTTTTGTTCGCCCATGATTCACTGATGTGACAAGACAGCGAACTCCCGGAATTTGCGACAGGGTTCGCGAGTCGACTCAAATGACAGGGTTCGCGAGTCGACTCAAATGACAGGGTTCGCGAGTCGACTCAAATGACAGGGTTCTCGAGAAACACGTTCACTATTCAAAAGCTTATGAATGCTCGAATGAGACTGATTAGCGCGCCGATGTTTAGACGTATACCGACCCCACTAGTAACGCGTATCCCGTCTCGCCTGAGTCGGACGGTGGTCGAATCCATTGCGAGGCGAGTTTCCTGAGATGCCGGACCGGCAATAGTAGCCAGTCAGCCGTCAGCGCTAACAGAACCGTCACAGACGCTGCTAGGAGCGTGGCCTCCGCGACCGCCTGGAAATTTGTTAAAACGCGAGTCCAGGCGAAGCGCGTGCCGTCGTCGTAGAAAGACCGATACTGTCGAAAGTGACTGTATAGAGAGACAATAGCGGCACCGACGCCGGCTAGGATGACGGTGATCGTCGTATTGGACAGACGCATGGTGCACTAACGGAATAACTGCAGCTAACAAGACATCGGGATTTGGTCGAAGAAGTGAGACGAGTCAGTCAGGACTCACTGCCCGGCATCTCTGACAATGCGAGTTTCGCTTTATGTTGAATTTGCAGCACACACTCATACGTAGAATTGCGCTAAAATATGTGAAAGTAGGCATGTTTTTAGGATACAGAACGGGGTCCACTATTAAACACTAGCTGTTACCCTTTGTTTGAAACTCGGAAGCATACTCGAGAAGTCGATTTTTTTAATGACCAATCACTTCCAAACGTCGTCACCTATCAAGGCAGCTTGCAAAACCTCGTCACATGGCGGATCGGGGAGGAGTGTGGGTTGATGGTAGGTAGCGCAATTCCCCCGGATGTCGCCTTTACGACTTGACGACGAATAAAACATTACGGTTTGTCACGAACTATACAAGGCCTGATCCAGACCAGCATACATTGAGGGTATTTACCCTTTTAACATGAGCTTTGGGCGCAACCTGTTCAGGTAGAATTTATGGTACCGTCGCCGCAGGGCACGGCAAGATTTTGCGGCGGTGAGCAGGTGGTTCTGGTTTTGACACGGAGTCAACGTCGAGATTTTGAATCTGCGCATCGGATGAACTGGGCCCCCCGAGCCGCCCCCCAGCCAAATCACTAAAATCAAACCCCTTCAAACCACTCGTGAACAGTTTTTTTTTCCTGACCTGTACACCATGCACTTCCCCCCCTCCCCCTCCCCCCCCCACCCCAACCCAAACCAAACCCCAAACCACCCGTGCCAGGCAAGAACATTTCAGACGACGTCTCCATGTTTCAAATTCAACGCTCCGTCCCTAGCTACCGTACAAATGCCGAGCAGAATATGGGAGACCAGACCAAAGGTGGCTCTCTCCCTCACTCCCTCCCAACGCGATGACGCGGTTTTCTGGTCTACCGCTTTCGCAGAACACCACCTCACTGCTCAGCTCAGAGGGGCCGGACCGGACTCGGTTCGGTCTGGCTCGGTATCTACGGTACACTTCCCCTGACGTCTATGACGGACGATGTGCTTCCAGATTCTGTTGCGCTGAGGTGGACAGGCGATGCATCCCTGTGGCTATGCGACGAAAACCGTCCGTTACTGTATCGCATTCGCTCGCTCAGCCTCCGCGGACCTCTACATTCTGTCGCATCCCTTCACTCAGTCTCCTCGACCCCCCTAGACCAGCTCTTGCGTCTGTTGCTCCCTCCTTTTCCCCACACCCCAAACCCACCCCTCTCCCTTTCTCCCTCACTCCCATGTTTACGACATGTTCCACCAGCTACCCTGCCATGCAGGGCAATCCATCAGGTTTGCGAGCTTTGCACGACGTCGCCGTTCGTTAGTACCTCCCCCCACCACATCCACCACTACACAAGCACCATCGAGCCATTCACTCGAGCAGCAGGCAAGCACACCACCATCAAAATCGATTCTCAGGCTCCAAGCCCACCTCCCCCACTCCTGAGATCATCAGCTTTGCTTCCTCGAGAATCCCCCCCTCGCATTCACGCGCCTCCGAGCTCGCAACCTCCAATAATTGCGTCATTCACCGCTCGTTGCTCGAACCCCCAGGCTAATGCCCTTCAAGAGGAGCACAGGGAGTGCACCATCCCACGGATCGGTCACAGTTTCTTTCTTTGAATTACACCGTCTCAACTGCGACGATTTCGATTTCGTCTTTTGAGGCTGAGATAGCTTGTAGTGCGTGAGACCCTGGGCTAGAATTGCCAGCTTTGGTTCAGTGAAAAGACGAAAAGAAACCAGCTTACGTCGACGCGCAATACGGACCGCCTCGATATCATCGCCACAGTGGCAGAATCTATTTTCGAGGCGCCCAGGAATCGACTACAGTGTACCCGACGGCTCGAACCCAATCGTTTCCCGACTAGAGTGACCCTGGCGCAGTGGCAGAACACTGGTCTGCTTGCGAGCAACCTGTATTCGCGAGTGTTCAATCTCCTTGCTGGTAACTCTGTAGGAAAACTCGTGACAGTACGGCATTCGCTCCTGAGCTTTCGCTTCTCAGCTTTTCGACTCTGACGGTTCAGACTCATATCCATCGCGTATCAATTCTTTACGTCTCCAGCTCTCTGGATCTACTGCCAGACGCACTTTCGATTGTAGAACTCGCGACGTAGCTGCTTCCGCGCAGTGACTTCCGCAGAACAATCCATCGGCGCAATGCGGATCTCCGCTCGGCTCCCCGCGCGCCTCAACGTGTTCCGCCTGTCGGTCGCTCTCATCGCCGCCACCTGCCTCGTCGTCCTCCCAGGTCCGTCCTTCCGTCAACATCGCCGCTGGCTAGATTCTGTCTTAATCACTGCTCAGACTGTCTCGGAAGCGCGCTCCTCGTAACCATCGGACAACATAATCCAGCGGCGGCCAGGAATCCGGATCTGAGTGCATAATTGTGCGAATCAACGCCGGAGAACGGAGAAGCCGTGTTGAACGCTCTGATCGGACAGCTCAGGAGTGTGAAGCGAGAATGAGAGCTCCCGAGCTCCGCATTCCCCGTCCTCTCCGCCCGATGTCCTTGCAGCACCCGCGCAGACGCGCAGCACGCGGAGAACGCAGCGCAGACGTGCAGAGCGCGCGCGGACGCACAGCACGCGCGCGGACGCGGAGCACACGCGGAGGCGATGAGCACCAGTCCTTCTCCTCCCCGCACCTCCTCTAGTCCTCCGCTTTCCTGGTTTCCCCCTTCACATCTCGATCTCCCTTCCCGCGTCCCGCACTCCCCACCTCCGCAACCGGCAGTGCTTCGAATATGCCTTCAGAGCCAACTCCGCCCATCCCGTTTCTTCCTCCCTTTTTTCCTTTCCCATTCCTCTCCTCCTCTCACCCCCTCTCCCCTCTCCCTCGTTCTCCCTCCTTCCCCCCTTCCGCAACCGCAGCGCGCGCGCAGACGTACCGCGTGAGCTCCAATCCCGCGCTGGCGGAGCTGAAGCTGGCGCACCTCAACCGCTTCTTCCGCAGCCTCACCGTGGCTTATAACGAGTCGGAGGAGTGGTGGGAGCCGGACCTCTCGGTCGACTGGCGATGGGACGACCGGCTCAAACCTGTGCTCGGGCTGCGCACCGAGGGGGCTTGCAGTAAGTACTGTGCTCAGGCTGTTGCTCTTAAACGAGTCTGCTACCAGCTACTTATAACGAGTCGGAGGACTGGTGGGAGCCTTACCTCTCTGACGATTGGCGGTGGGACGACCAGTTGAAACCCGTGCTGGGGCTGGGAACAGAGGGGGCTTGCAGTAAGTTGTGCTGCTCTTAACGAGTACGCTACAAGCAAAACGAGTTGGTGGCTTATAACGAGTCGGAGGAGTGGTGGGAGCCGGACCTCTCCGTGGACTGGCGGTGGGACGACCGGCTCAAACCCGTGCTGTGGCTGCGCAAAGAAGGGGCCTGCATTACGTAATGTTGCTCTTAACGAGTCTGCTACAATCGGACTGTAACGGCAGTTAACGCATACGCGTTAGCAGCTGCCGCGCTTCCCTCTGCTCTCGCCCTCCCACCGTCCCCCACTTCTCCTCTCACTGTCACCACCCTCCCTCCCTCTCCTCCCACGCCCTTCTCCCCTGCGCCAATAGCGGCCGTGACGGCAGTAAAGATAGCGACGTTTGGGGCGCCGCCTCGCCTCGACGAACGGCAGTGACAGCTTTTGATTCGACTCATACGCAGACTTTCGGGGCGCCGCCTCGCCTCAACAAACGGCAGTGACAGCGGTAGAGGTGGCGCGCGCACGCGATAGTAGCTTCGTCGCCTGCCCTCGTCGCCTCCTGCGCTTCCCTCTCCTGTTTCCTCCTCCCACCGTTTTCCCCCCCTTTCCCAGTCCTTCCAACCCCCAAATCCCTCACTCTCTCAGAGGGCTCGTGGGCAATAGCGGCCGTGACAGACAGCAATGGAGATGGCGTATGCGGTAGCACCTCCTGCACTTCCCTCTCCTGTTTCGTGTTTTGAGTTGACTCAAAACACGACTCATTATACGCGGTAGCAGCTCCTGCGCTTCCCTCTCCTGTTTCCTCCTCCCACCGTTTTCCCCCCCTTTCCCTGTCCTTCCAACCCCCAAATCCCTCACTCTCTCAGAGGGCTCGTGGGCAATAGCGGCCGTGACAGACAGCAATGGAGATGGCGTATGCGGTAGCACCTCCTGCACTTCCCTCTCCTGTTTCGTGTTTTGAGTTGACTCAAAACACGACTCATCATACGCGGTAGCAGCTCCTGCGCTTCCCTCTCCTGTTTCCTCCTCCCACCCTTTCCACTCCTCGCTCTGTTCCCCCTCTCTCCTGTTCCTCCCACCCCTGTTCTCCCTCGCTCTCTCAGAGGCGTCATGGGCAATAACGGCCGTGACAGCAACGGAGATGGCGTACGCGATAGTGGCCTCCGCGTTTCCCGCTCTGCCGTGCGCGGCGCGCGTGTCGGTGCAGCAGGTGCTGGACTGCGAGCCGAGCAACAGCAGCTGCACTGGGGGCGGGTGGCCGACATCGGCGCTCGATTATATGGTGGATGCGACCCAGGCGAACGGGGGACTGGCGACGGAAACCGCTTACCCGTACACTCAGAAACAGGGCGTTTGCAATGCGACCAGGGTGAGTAAGAAGTGGTTGTGTCTGTGCGCGTGTGTGTGTGTGTGTGTGTGTTTGTGGCTGTGGCTGTGGGTGTGGGTGTGGCAGCGACGGAAGCTACGCAGAAGGCGCCTCAGTAACCGCCTCGGTAACCGCCCATCTCTCGCACCTCACTTCCCTCCTCCTTCCTTCCCCTCTCCCCCTACCGGTTGTGCCCTGCAGGCGAAAAAAAAAGTTGCGTTTGAATCTTGGCCAAAGCTATCGTGGTCACACGCCCCTTCCATTGGTACGACTTTTGAGAATTCTCAAAAGTCGTACCCTGCAGGCGAAGAAACTGTTGCGTTTGAAGCTTGGCCAAGCTATCGTGGTCACACGCCCCTTCCATTCCCCCGTCCCTCCTTACCCCCTCCTCTCCCTCCCCCAATTCACCCACCTGCCTGTGCTCTCCAGTCCAAGGAGCTGTTGCGCAAGAGCACCCCCAAGGCCGTCGGGGTGATCGGGTACGGCCAGGTGGACTTCTTTGGCTGGCTTGAATGATCCGGAAAGGCCACTTGTTGACCGCACACACCCACTCCTTCCTCTCCTCCCCTCCCTCCCCTAATCCACCCACCTGCCTGTGCTCTCCAGTCCAAGAAGCTGCTGAGAGAGAGCACGCCCAAGGCCATCGGGGTGATCGGGTACGACCAGGTGGACTTCTTTGGCTGGCTGGGACTCACACTCGCCGTGCAGGTGAGGAAGGGGAGAGGTGGGAGGGGTGTTGAGGGGTGTTGAGGGGTGTTGACGGGTGTTGACGGGTGGTGAGGGGTGAGGGAGACTGGGAAGTGATGGGTGAGAGGGTGATAGGGTACGACCAGGTGGACTTCTTCGGCTGGCTGGGGCTCACGCTCGCCGTGCGTGCAGGTGAGGGCGGGGAGGGGAGGGAGAGGTAGGGGGAGGTTGGGAGGGGTGAGAGATGGTGGGATGCATCTTCAAAAGATTCCTCTCTCTCTCCTCCATGCGCTTCAAAAGGCAGCATGCTCTCGCTAAGGCGTGCTAGCTGGGTCCTAGATGGTGGGATGGGTCTTCAGAACATCCCTCTCGCCTTGATCTCCCCGCATCCTCTCTCCTCTGCTCTTCTCCGTGCAGACGCAGCCCACCATTGCGTTTGTGAGAGGCAGCCATCCCACCTTCCTGTCCTACCGCAAGGTGAGTCAACGCCAGTCAACGCCAGTCAACGCCGGTCAATGCGAGTCAACGTATGCTGACGTGGATGTCAGGTCGCGTGGGTGAAATGCAGAGTGTGTGTGAGTCAGCGTGAGTTAACGCATTGTCTGCGAGACACATTTTCGGTTGCCCAATCCAATGTCTGTCTGTTACCCCACTCCCCCTCAAGGCCGTGCGTGGGGTAACAGTCAACGACCGTGCGTGTGCAGGGTGGTGGTGGATCACAACTCTTGTCTGACACCTCTCGTCCTCCCCACTCTCTCCCCTTCTCTCCCTCCTTCCCCCTCTCTCCGGCCCCCTCCCTCAGGGCACGTACGAGGACCGGGCGTGTGCGGGGGGAGTGGTGAGTCACAGCGTGGTGGCGGTGGGGATGAGACGGATTGTGTGTTGACTCCCGGCCCTCCTCTGCCTTCTCTTGCATCCCCCTCTCTTGTGCCTCTTTCCCTTTTCAGGGGACTTACGAGGACCGAGCGTGTGCGGGGGGCGTGGTGGATCACAGCGTGGTGGTGGTGGGGTATGAGATGGATAACTACGACACTCTACCCTACTGGATCGTCCGCAACTCATGGGGGCCCACGTGGGGCGAGAAGGTGGGGTGAATGGGATGGGATGGGATGGGATGGGATGGGATGGGTGTGATGGCATGAATTGGATTGCATGGGTTTGACAGAATGACACAAGAATGAAGGGGTGGGGATGGGTGGGTGGTGGTGGGGTACGAGATGGATGAGTGCGGCAGTTTGCCATGCTGGATCATCCCCCTTCTCCCCCTCCTCCCACTCGCAGGCCTACATGCGCATGGTGATACTGGGAGAGTCTTGGTGTCGTTTTTTTTTTTTTTTTTAATTATTATTATTATTATTATTTATTATTATTATTCATATGTCAACCCATCCACCCATTCCCTCCCCACCCCCTTCCCCCTCCCCTTCCTGCAGGGATACATGCGCATGGCTATGATAGGAGGCATTGGTATCTGTGGCATTCACTCCGTGCCGGCCATCTACCCCGTAATTAAGAGTGAGTCGCTTAACCTCCCACCTCGCTTCTATGCACGCATGCAAACGTGTGCACGCACCCATACAACTGCACACACACGCACACACGCGCACACACATACACACACACACGCGCACACACACGCACACACACGCGCACACACACGCGCACACACACGCGCAGACACACGCACACACGCGCACACACGCGCGTGCACTCACATGCTGGCGCATGTTTCCCAGACCGCCTTTCAATGCCTTATACCTCTGTTTCCTCTCCTACGCATGTTTCTTAAACGCCGTCCCTCTTTCCCCTAGCCCCTTCGCCTTGCAACCCGAAATCAACCCATGTGGGTGGGGGGACTGTGCGGCCAACACTAGTAGAAAGAAGTGTTTTGAGACGTCTCAAAACACTTCTTTCTACACACCCTGCAACGACCAGATCAACCCATGTGGTTGGGGGGACTGTGCGGCCAACACTAGTAGAAAGAAGTGTTTTGAGACGTCTCAAAACACTTCTTTCTACACACCCTGCAACGACCAGATCAACCCATGTGGTTGGGGGGACTGTGCGGCCAACACTAGTAGAAAGAAGTGTTTTGAGACGTCTCAAAACACTTCTTTCTACACACCCTGCAACGACCAGATCAACCCATGTGGTTGGGGGGACTGTGCGGCCAACACTAGTAGAAAGAAGTGTTTTGAGACGTCTAAAAACACTTCTTTCTACACACCTTGCCGCCACGAAATCAGCCCATGTGGTTGGGGGGACTGTGCGGCTAACACTGCCGACCCCTCTGCTCCGCCCTACAATGCCTAATCCCGCTGTCTCTTCTCCTTCCTTCTCCTCTCCTTTCTCCCTTCCCCCCCCCCCCCACCCACCCCAGCACCCTCCCCCTGCAACGACCAGATCAACCCATGCGGGTGGGGGGACTGTGCGGCCAGCACTGACCCCTCTGGCCCGCCCTACGTGTGCTCCTGTGCGGACGGCTTTGTGCCCGTTACCAACAACGACGGCACCCCCACCTGCGCTCTAGGTGGGTGTGCCTGTGCTGCTGTGTGCTGCTGTGTGCTGCTGTGTGCTGCTGTCTGCTGCTGTGTGCTGCTTTCCGCTTTTTATTTTCCTCCGCACACTCACTCTCCTCTTTGAGGGCATTTCCTTTCCCTTTACTCTCTCTCCCCCTTTAACACCAGACGATGTGTGCTCGTGGTTTGAGGGCGCCAACCCCTGTGGAGTGGGCTTGTGTCTGAGTGACTCTGGTTCCCTGCACCCACTCACTCTCCTTCCTCCTGCCTCATCCCTCCTCTCTCTCCAGACGACGTGTGCTCGTGGTTTGAGGGCGGCAACCCCTGTGGAGTAGGGTCGTGTCTCAGTGACTGTTGTCCCCCGCACACACTCGCTCCCCTCTCCCTGCTTCCCATTCCTTACCCCCCTTCTCTCTCTCTTTCGATACCCAGACTACCTGTGCTCGTGGTTTGAGGGTGGCAACCCCTGTGGAGCGGGCTCGTGTCTGAGCGACTGTTCCGCATACCCACTCAATCTCCTCCATCCCTTCTCTCCGTTCCTCTTCCCTCCTCCCCCCTCTCCCTCTCTCCAGATGACGTGTGCTCGTGGTTTGAGGGTGGCAACCCCTGTGGAGTGGGCTCGTGTCTGAGCGACAGCGCAGGCGGCTACCTCTGCCTCTGCCCGCCAGGATTCAAGCGCGGCCAGCGTGCAGGCGGCACTGAGCTATGCGTGCCCAGTGAGTGCCTGCACGGTGCATGTGTTTTGAGGGTGGAAGGGTTCTCGCATGTGTTTTGAGGGGACTTCCTCTGCAGCCCTGCCTCTGCCCGCCCGGATTCAAGCGCGACATGCGTGCAGGCGGCACTGAGGTCTGCGTGTTCAGAGAGTGCCTGGGGGCTGAATTGCTTCTTGCGCATGCTTCACGAGTGTTGAGGCGCCTTTTCTTTTCTTAAAAGCGCCTAAAAAATCATCAGAGAGTGCCTGCGGGCTGAATTGATTGCTTCTTGCGCATGCTTCACTTCACATCACACTTGATTCATTCATGAGGGATGTTCTTGCGCGAGCTTCCTCCGTCTCGTCTCTTCTACCTCTCTCACTCACCCCAGCCGTCAAGCGCCGCCGCGCCTCCGATATCTCCTACCATCCCATGGATGTGTGCTGCGAGCTGGTTTATCAGATCTCCTCACTCACTACCTCTCCCGCACCCTCCCGTTCTTCCACCCCTTCCCTCTTTCATCCCTCCAGCCGCCGTCTTCCATCCCTCCAGCCGCCGAGCGCCTGTCCAACATCTCGTACCCCATGGACGTGTAATGCGAGCTCGTGTATCAGATCCCCTTATTCATTCCCACTCGCACTTGCTCCCACATCCTACCCTTGCTCCCCCCCTTTCCCCGCACCAACCCAGCCGCGGAGCGCCCCAGCAACATCTCGTACCCCATGGGTGTGGACTGCGAGCTCGTGTATCAGATCCACTTACCCTCTCCCTCCCAACCGCCCCTCACTCCCACGTTCTCCTCTCCCTCCCAACCGCCCCTCACTCCCACCCACGTTCTCCTCTCCCTCTCCTGTTCTTCAGCCGCTGAGCGTCCCAGCAACATCTCGTACCCCATGGACGTGGACTGCGAGCTCGTGTATCAGATCCCCTTACCGTCTCGCACTCCGCTTACTCCCACGATCTTCCCTTCTTCCCCGTTCTCCTTTTCCCCCATCCAGCCGCCGAGCGTCCGCGCAACATCTCGTACCCCATGGACGTGGACTGCGAGCTGGTGTATCAGATCTACGGGCTGGACGAGGAGCAGTTCCTCGCTCAGAACCCCAACCTGGTGAGTTGTGGCGTGGCCACAGGCTTCAACCCGGTGGTTGTGGCATGCTGCGTAAATGGAACCCTCATGCATGGAACATCATGCATGGAATTTCGTGCATGGAAAATTGTGCATTCATGTGGACTGCGAGCTGGTGTATCAGATCTACGGGCTGGACGAGGACCAGTTCCTCGCTCAGAACCCCAACCTGGTGAGAGCTGCTGGGTTGAATTCGGTGCTGCTGGGTTGGGGACGGTGCTCTTGGTGTGGTGATAGATGATATGCTGCCTGTTGCATGGAGCCCTGTCCACCCGTCCTTTTGCCGTCCGTCCGTCCGTCCGTCCGTCCGTCCGTCCATCCATCCATCCATCTCTCTCTGCTCTCCTCTGCGCTGCCTGCCCTTATCTCTCTCCCCTCTTTTTCCATCCACCAACCCACGTGCCATGTGCCGTCCATCCATGCCTGCCCATCTATCCAGGAGAACAGCGAGGGGTGGTGCGACACAATCTGGGCCAACACAGTCGTCAACGTCACCCTGCCGCCCTCTGCTCTCCATGTGTCCGTCCATCCATGCGCCCTTCCTCCTCTCTCTCTTTCCCTCTGCCTGCCCATCTATCCAGGAGAACGATGAGGGCTGGTGCGACACAATATGGGCCAACACAGTCGTCAACGTCACCCTGCCACCCTCTGCTGTCATCTGCGGCCTCTTCTACTCCTGGTCCCCTGTGAGTCTGAGTCTCCTCTCAACCCCCTCCTGGTCCGCTCTGAGTCTCTTCATACGTCTCAAAACGCCTGTGAGCATCCACCCCTTCCTGTTCTGGCTCCTCTCAACGTCACTCTCCCGCCCTCTGCGGTCATCTGTGGCCTCTTCTACTCCTGGTCCGCTGTGAGTCTCCTATCCTCTCCACTCAACGCACGGTTTCAGCGGAGGGATGGAGAGGAGACTCAGCAAGGATCTACCACTTTTGAAAACTGACCGCTCAGCGAGGGGTGGACAAAACTGCCCAGTGGTCTTCAAAACTGGTCCTCGCTCAGTCTCCACCCCTCCTGCCTTCTATACCCCCGTCCCGTTTTCTCCCTCTCTTATCGCCTCCCTCTCCCTCCCCTTTCCCCACGCTCTCCGCATGCCGCATTCTCCCTCTCCTCCTCCCTTTCTCACTTCCACTCTTCCTATCTCCTCGGCTCTGCACTCCCGTTTTTATCCCTCTTCCCTCCTTACCTCCCTTTCTCCCTGCACCACGCCCTCCCTCCCTCCCTTGTCAACTCCTCCAATCGAACCTCTCTCTCCTATCTATCCCATTCAACCAAACAACATCCTCAACCGTTCCCTTCCTTCCCCTTCTCCTGCCCCTTCCCTTCCCACTTCCACCCTTCCCCCTCCTTTCCCCGCCACCCTTCCCCCTCCTTCCTCCCCCACCCTCCCCCCCCTCTCTTCCCCCTCCTCTCCCATCACCCGTCCAATCACAGAACGACACGTGTGCAGATGTGGCAAGCGGCTTTAACCTCACAGTCTCAGACCTGCAAGATCTAAACCCGGGCGTGAACTGCTCTGTGAAGACAAAGCTCCCCGCAGCCAACCAGCAGGTATGGCCGAACCAGCAGGTATGGCCGAACCAGCAGGTATGGCCGAACCAGCAGGTGAATCACTCTTTACCTGCACTGTTCAGATTTGGAAGGTCTGAACCCGGGCATGAACTGTGAAGACGAAGCTTCCCGCAGGCAACCAGCAGGTATGGCCGGACCGGACCATAGTGAACCATTGTGAGCCGTGGGGAACCATTATGAATCGCTGAGAACCATTGTGAACCATCCCAGTCTTCTCCCCCGTCTCCCTCGTATCACAAGGTGTGTGTGCAGGAGGGCGACGAGGCAGACTTCCCCATGTGCACGCAGTTCTACACTGTGCTCCCTGGCAACAACTGTATGCACATGGCACCACACTCTAATCTCCACTCCACCTATACTGTCTCTCCCTCCCTCTCCTTTCCCTGGTTCCTCCAGGTGTGCGTGCAGGAGGGCGACGAGGCAGACTTCCCCATGTGCACGCAGTTCTACACTGTGCTCCCTGGCAACAACTGTATGCACATGGCACCACACTCTAATCTCCACTCCACCTATACTGTCTCTCCCTCCCTCTCCTTTCCCTGGTTCCTCCAGGTGTGCGTGCAGGAGGGCGACGAGGCAGACTTCCCCATGTGCACGCAGTTCTACACTGTGCTCCCTGGCAACAACTGTATGCACATGGCACCACACTCTAATCTCCACTCCGCCTATACTGTCTCTCCCTCCCTCTCCTTTCCCTGGTTCCTCCAGGTGTGCGTGCAGGAGGGCGACGAGGCAGACTTCCCCATGTGCACGCAGTTCTACACTGTGCTCCCTGGCAACAACTGTATGCACATGGCACCACACTCTAATCTCCACTCCGCCTATACTGTCTCTCCCTCCCTCTCCTTTCCCTGGTTCCTCCAGGTGTGCGTGCAGGAGGGCGACGAGGCAGACTTCCCCATGTGCACGCAGTTCTACACTGTGCTCCCTGGCAACAACTGTATGCACATGGCACCACACTCTAATCTCCACTCCACCTATACTGTCTCTCCCTCCCTCTCCTTTCCCTGGTTCCTCCAGGTGTGCGTGCAGGAGGGCGACGAGGCAGACTTCCCCATGTGCACGCAGTTCTACACTGTGCTCCCTGGCAACAACTGTATGCACATGGCACCACACTCTAATCTCCACTCCGCCTATACTGTCTCTCCCTCCCTCTCCTTTCCCTGGTTCCTCCAGGTGTGCGTGCAGGAGGGCGACGAGGCAGACTTCCCCATGTGCACGCAGTTCTACACTGTGCTCCCTGGCAACAACTGTATGCACATGGCACCACACTCTAATCTCCACTCCACCTATACTGTCTCTCCCTCCCTCTCCTTTCCCTGGTTCCTCCAGGTGTGCGTGCAGGAGGGTGACGGGGCAGACTTCCCCATGTGCACGCAGTTCTACACGGTGCTCCCAAGCAACAGCTGTGACTCCATCATGGCGCGCTTCAAGCTCTCCCAGCTCTCCTTCTACGCGCTCAACCCCGGCCTCAGCTGCGCCGCTCTCTTCCCGTACCTCAGCGGCCCGGATGAGAACGGCGGCGACCAGCAGGGGGGGGATACACTCAGCGGCACGCAGGTGAGGATGAGGATGATTGGAGAGACTTCCCCCAGGCACTCAGGGGCACCAGATAAGCCTAGTCTGTTTTCAAGTCAAGGCAAGGCTGTGCCTGCTCCTTGGGTGTTCAAGCTCCTTGGGGCCTCTGCACTCTCCTTCTAAGCCGTGAAGCCCATCTTGTACAGAATCTCCCACACCTCCCTCTGTTTCTCCATCCACTTAAACCCACAACACGGTCCTCACAGTCAATGTCACTTTTGAGTCGACTCAAAAGAATCTCCACACCTCCCTCTGTTTTTCCGTCCACTTTGGGCCCACAACACTGTCCTCACAGTCAATGCCACCGAGCCTTGAGAGTTAGACTCAACTCAACAGCCTCCCTCTTCCCTCCCTCCCTCCCTCCAGGTGCGCATCTCCGGCTTTACAGTCAATGCCACCAGGCCTGCTCCCGCGCGCGCGCTTCTTGAGAAACAAAAGAACTCTTTATCAACCCTGTTCGTGCTTCCACTTCCCGCCCTGCAGGTGTGCATCTCAGGCTTTACAGTCAACGCCACAAACCCTGCTCCAGCTCGCTCCCTCCGCACCCTCGACCCGCACTCCACCCTGCGACACACGCCCAATAGCCTTGGTGCACTCCAGATACCCGAAAGGCCTGAGAGGCCTGAAACGCTCGAGAGGCTAGAAAATTCATGGGTGGCAGGACAGTTGTCACGCAGATTTCGCCGACAGCACCAGCTGCAGCAACAGCGGCAGCAGCAGCAGTCGTGGCAGCAGTGGATGCATGAGCTCTTCGCTCAGATGGCAGCGTTGGGGCCGCACAGGAGCAGGCAGGAAGGGCTGTACCGGCCTGGCTTTAAGTGGGCCTCAGTGGCTCTTCAAAAGAGGCTGCTAGCAACCACTAAAGCCCGGCGCGCCCGCCCCAGATGCCTTGCGTATTACTATGTGCAGCGCGGGGACTTCTGTGCGCGTATCATATCGCTCAAGTTCCAGAACAGTGCACGGAAGATGGCGGAGCTGAATAACGGGTATGTGTGCACCAATGAAAGGTTGTATGTAGGAATGGCGCTTTGCACCCGGAAGTGAAGCGAAGGCCGGGTCGAGTTTGTCTATATGGTGGACATATTAAAGATGTTTTAGAATGAATAAAGTGCATTGTGAGATGCATTGTCTAGCTCTTGTGTCATGTTAACTGGATTTAGTGTACACCACGTTATTTCTATGCTTGAAACCTGCTAGGGTCATACCCTATATAGTCTGATTATTAGGATTGGTGGCACCGACATTCGGTGGGGAACAGTCTCGTGTTCTTCTACAGTATCGAGTTTGTCTAGAAAGAAGGGATCCACCACACACTTCAAGGAAGGTGCTTCGAGAAAACTCTGCTCCGTTATGTTTCCCGTTATGTTCCGTCGAGTTCCGTTCCGTTCTATTAGAGTGTCAGAGGAGCATGTCTGACAAACGCTGTAAGGTGTAGAGAGATGTGAACTGTCGATTTCGGTCCCCTGAGATATCCGACGGTTCAACCCTTTCGACATCCCCCGACATCCGTCGACAGAGACACCCTTTTTCCGTTCGTACTGTTTCATTCCATAAGGGGACCGGCGGTCCGTCTTCTGGGGCCGGTCGTACTGCTGTTGTCCGGCTTGCATTGCACGCAACACAACGCAATACATTCCCAACTTAGCTCATTAGTACTACACGCAAGCCGTCATAGTATAGTTCGTGCTAGCCGCCGTCTTCCAGGTCGCCGTCGCCGTAATAATAATTGCTGTGCAGTGCACGCACGTTTCAGAAACTACTGGCTCTGGAGTTAAATAACGACTAAGTTCGTCCACGACCACTAGTTTAACTCGTCAAGTTGAAACGTAGCATACCCCCGACATTCGAGCGGACTAGAGAATATCGTTTTTCATCACTCGCTAGTACTAGTGGCTTTTCAGTCGCCGCTCGTCGCAATGGCGCCGCATAGTACCGGTATCAGTGATAGATCTGGCGACAGTTGGCTCCAGCCACCATCGTCGCGGTCGTCGCTCTGCGACGTCGCATCGTCGTGTCGCCGTCATGCGATCGTGTTGTCGGTTCTCGTCGTCGCGAGCTGCATCAGAACGGCGTCAGGTTAGAGTCTCATACCCGTTAGAGTCTCCTACCTAGTCATCCATTTTCTTTTGAGAATTCTTATAGCATTCTAATCCAATAGCAGCTTACATCCGCCATACATTTAGGCTCCTTATCCTTCCTAGATTCACAATTAGTAACGAGGAAGTACATAGTAGTACGGTTGTTTCTTCCGCACTCGTGGATTCATCAGTGCGACTAGATAATCATCTTCTGAGGCGCCTCGACAGTCGTCTTTCGAAACGCTTCAAGATTTGCTGTTCGAGGCGCCCCAAACTTCGGACATCTGTTTTGAGTGGACTCAAAAACTTCGGACATATGCATTCATCATTATTGCGTCCGCTGCTCCACTCTCCCCGCACCCTCGGCTCTCCGCCATTATTTCCTCCGCTCGCCTTCTCCCGCCCGCGCCCTCTTTCCCCCGTCTCCGCCTCTCCCCGCCATTTGTACCCCTCCAGCACTGCTTTCCTCTTCCCACCCCCTCCGCGCTTCCTTCCCGTCCCCTCTCCCCATAATCTCCCCTCGTGGGGCGGGGTGTGACAAAGACTGCTCTCTCCCCGCCCCTCTCCCCTCCTCCGCACCTCTCCTCTCCCCCACACCTCTCCCCTCCCTCGCCCCTCTCCCATCCCCCGCACCTCTCTCTTCTGCCGCACCTCTCCCATCCCCCACTCTACTCCCCTCCGCTGCCCCTTTTCATCCCCTGCCAAATCGCCTCCCCTCCCCCAGGCTACGCCTGTAGCGCGGTTCCCAGCTTTGCGCTGCTACAGCCGAGGCATCTGAACCGCGTGTCGAGATATGCGAGCATGGGGTATGACGGCGGGTGTGACTGCTGGAGTGTCGACCTGAACGTGGACTGGCGCGACCTGGGGGGCGTGCAAGGCGTGCGCAACGAGGGGGCTTGCAGTGAGTGCGGTGCTGTGCGGTGCTGTGCTGTGCTGTGCTGTGCCGTGCCGTGCCGTGCTGTGCCGTGCCGTGCCGTGCCGTGCCGTGCCGTGCCGTGCCGTGCCGTGCCGTGCCGTGCCGTGCCGTGCCGTGCCGTGCCGTGCCGTGCCGTGCCGTGCCGTGCCGTGCCGTGCCGTGCCATGCTGCGACATCCTCCTTCCCCTCTTCCTCACCTCACCACCCAACCCTCCCCTTCCGCTCCTCCCCACCTGCCTATCCCATTCCTCTCCCATGGCAGAGGCATCATGGGCGATCACAGCAGTGAACGCGGTGGAATTGACGATGGGCATGATTGCAGACCAGCTACCATCGTACGACAGTGCCTTCAACATCTCTGTGCAGCAGGTATGGTCATCTCGCATTTGCTGCATGACTGTTGAGTCGACTCAAAGGTCACCACGATGGCTGTGATTGCAGACCAGCTACCGTCGTATCGTACGACAGTGCCTTCAACATCTCGGTCGGTGCAGCAGGTGCGCTCAGGAATGAATGACCATGCTTTGAGTGAGGCAGCGTTTGAGGCGCCACAAAAACTGCGATATTGCGAACCACCTAAAGTCTCACAAAAATTCAACATCTCGGTGCGACAGGTGCATTCACCACCCTCGTGTACCCTCCCTCTCTTCCTCTCCGTCCCACAGCCTTCCTCTCCTACTCTTACCCCTGATTAATCACCTTCCCCCACCCCCCAACCCCTCAGGTGGTGGACTGCGAGCCGAGCAGCAGCAGCTGCAAGGGCGGGTGGCCCACGTCAGCACTGGACTACATGGTGGATGCGAGTAACGACCTGGGAGGGGTGGTGCCGGAGGTGCAATACCCGTACAAGGGCAAGCAGGCCAAGTGCAACGCAGGGAAGGTGAGAGGGAAAAGGCAATGCGGGCGAGGTAGGGGGGCAAGGGCAAGACGGGCAAGGTAGGGGGGCAAGGGCAAGACGGGCAAGGTAGGGGGCCAAGGGCGGGTGGCCCACGTCAGCACTGGACTACATGGTGGATGCGAGTAACGACCTGGGGGGGGTGGTGCCGGAGGTGCAATACCCTTACAAGGGCAAGCAGCCCAAGTGCAACGCGGGCAAGGTTAGGGTGATGCAGGCAAGGTGCGTGCGAGGGTCAGGGCAAGTGGTGTGTGCGAGTGTGCAAGGGCGAGGGCGAGGGCAAGGCGAAGGCGAGGGCAAGGCGAGGGCGAGGGCAAGGCGAGGGCGAGGGCAAGGCGAAGGCGAGGGCAAGGCGAGGGCGAGGGCAAGGCGAGGGCGAGGGCAAGCCGAGGGCGAGGGCGAGGGCTACATGGTGGATGCGAGTAACGACCTGGGAGGGGTGGCACCTGAGCAGCAGTACTCTTACAAGGGCAAGCAGGCCAAGTGCAACGAGGGCAAGGTAAGGGCACGCAATGCAGGCAAGGTGCGTCTTGACCAACCAACCACTAAGAAGCAAGGGCCAGTGCTGACCTGACCTGGGAGGGTTGGTGGCGGAGCAGCAGTACCCTTACAAGCGCAAGCAGAAGCAGGCCAAGTGTAATGCGGGCAAGGTAAGGGCAAGGCAAGCAATGCGGGCAAGGTATGACGTCTGAGGCGGTTCAATCAAGGGCTGCACTGCAGCACGACCGACCCACACAGGGCCAAGCAGGCCACGTGCAGTGCAGTGCAGTGCAGTGCAGTGCAGTGCAGTGCAGTGCAGTGCAGTGCAGTGCATTGTGAGAGCAGTGTGTGCAACCCAAGACTCTTCTGCCTCTCTTCTTCCTTCCCTCCTCTCCTCTTCTCACACCAACCCCCCTTCCCCACCTCAGGTCGCCCCTACGAGCAGGTGGCCCACTACGAATGGGTTGGAGTGTATGCTTTTGGTGCGACTTTTGAGAGTTCTCAAAAGTCGCACCAATATAGGGTTGGAGTGTATGTTTTTTGAGAGAGAAAAAAAAAAAAAAAAAAAAAAAAAAAAAACATACGAGGTCGCCCCTACGAGCAGGTGGCCCACTACGGGTGGGTTGGGCTCGTGCTGGCCGTGCAACGGTGCAAGTGCAACTGGCCGTTCTCTGCTCCCCTCTACCCGCATCTCTGCTTTCCTCCCCTTCTTCCCTGCAGATCGCCACGTCATCAACGCCACTGGGCTTGGCGCGCGCGCTATGAGCAGGTGGACTACTACGGCTGGATCGGGCTCGTGCTGGGCGCACATCGCAGGTTGCTTTTGAGTCGACTCAAAAGTCACATTGGGCTCGTGATTGGCGCACATCGCAGGTTCAGCTGGTCATTCTATGCTCCCTCTACCCCTTCTCTTTTCTTCCTACGCCCCTCCTTCCTGCGCCCCTCCTTCCTGCTCTCTCCCCTCCTTCTCCCACATTTCCCCCCCTGCAGATTGCCACGTCATCAACACCACTGGGCTTGGCGCGCTATGAGCAGGTGGATTATTACGGCTGGATCGGGCTGCTGCTGGCCGTACAGGTGCAGCCACTCCCTCTCTACCCCTCTCACTGCCTTCCTCCCCTCCTTCCCCCATTTCCCCCCCTTCAGATCGCCACGTCATCAACGCCACTGGGCTTGGCGCGCTATGAGCAGGTGGATTATTACGGCTGGATCGGGCTGCTGCTGGCCGTGCAGGTTCAGCCGGTCATTGCCTTCGTGCGTGGAAGCTACCCGTCCTTCCAGAAATACAAATCGGTATATTTTCTCTCCTTGGGGAGGGCTACTCCTTGTAATTTGGGCTGCTGGTGCTGCTGGTGGTGCTGCTGGTGGTGCTGCTGGTGGTGCAGCAGGTTCAGCTGGTCATTGCCTTTGTGCGTGGAAGCTACCCGTCCTTCCAAAAGTACAAATCGGTAAAGCCCCCCCCACACACACCAACAACCCCCCCAAAACCCCGTCTCACCCCCAAGCCGGTCATTGCCTTTGTGCGTGGCAGGGCAGCTACCCGTCCTTCTAGAAATATTCGTGCGACTTTTGAGAATTCTCAAAAGTCATTGCCTTTGTGCGTGGCAGGGCAGCTACGTGTCCTTCTAGAAATACACATCGGTAACGAGGTGACTTTTGAGTCGACTCAAAAGTCACCTCGTGGCAGGGCAACTACCTCTCCTTATAGGAATACACATCGGTAATTTATGTTCTTACTAGCTGTTTGTCTAGTCTGCAAGATGATTAGGATTTATTAGAAATAAAAGTGGTATTTTGTAATAGTAGTGGTTGTAATAAGAGTAATAAGAAAAGGGCGTCCCTTACTACCACGAGTGAGCAGCAGCAGGCATTATGATCATGCAGTGCTGGTGGTGGGGTATGAGTTGACTCCACCCCTCCTTGCTGTCAGAACACTTGCACTGGGAATGCCCGATTGATCCTAGGGAAGGGTTACAGGCTCGTTGGCCTGGGGGGTTATGGCGCACTGACCGCTACTTAACAAGCACTTTTATCCCAGTGGTCTAGTGACTGGGATTTTGACATGGTATCAGAGCGGTCTCGGGTTCGAATCCCTATGTGCGCACTTGCTGGCGGGGTCGCTGTGCCGTGTCCTATGGCCTTCCCAGTGAAGGGGGGTGTCAAAACACTTGCACTGGGGATGCCCGATTGATCTTAGGGAAGGGTTACAAGCTCGTTGGTCTGTGGGGTTATGGGCGCGCTGACCCGCTTCTTAACAAGCCCTTTTATCCCAGTGGTCTAGTGTCTGGGATTCTGACACTTGCTTCCCCTCAGGGCGTCTATGGTGACCCTGGTTGTGCAGCAGCAGGCATAGTGGACCATGCAGTGGTGGTGGTGGGGTATGAGTTCACTCCCCTCCCCTTGCATCTCCCTTGCACCCCCTGTACCGCACGCCCCACCCGCCTCCCCCATCCCTCTCAGGGTGTCTACGACGATCCCAAGTGCGCAGCAGCAGGCATAGTGGACCATGCAGTGGTGGTGGTGGGGTATGAGTTCACGGGGTCGGATGGGGCGGGCAACTGGATCGTACGCAACTCGTGGGGCACCAAGTGGGGCGAGCAGGTGCGGCGAGGGTGGGTGGTGTGTTGCGGATGGATGGCATGTGGAATGGGTGCGTGTGATGGCATGGCATGGGGAACAGATGGGGCGAGCAGGTGCAGTATGGATGGCATGTGGCGTGAATGTGATGGCATGTGGCGTGAATGTGATGGCATGTGGCGTGCATGTGATGGCATGTGGCGTGAATGTGATGGCATGTGGCGTGCATGTGATTGCATGGTATGGATGGCAAGTGGCATGGGTGCGTGCGATGTCATGTCATGGGGAACAGGTGGGGCGAGCAGGTGAGGCAGGAGGGTTGTGGGGTTGGGGGGAAGAGGGGGGAAGGAGGGTGGAAAGGGGAGGGAGGAAAAGATGATCAGATCAGGGCAAAGAAACGGGTGCAGTGTCAGTGCCTTCTGAAGGAGGTCAATCAGGCAAGTTGCCTTGTTCCATCTATCCATCTCTCCTCCTCTCTCCTCTCTCCTCCTCTCTCCTCTCTCCTCCTCTCTCCGCCTCTCTCTGCCTCCCCGTTCCGAGCTTTGCGCTTCCCTTCCCTCGTTTGCTATCAGATTGTATTTAACTTCAAGCTCATCTCCCCCATCTCCCCCCATTCCCCCGCTCCTTCCTTCTTCCTCCCCCTCCATTCCCCAAATGCCCCTCTCCCCCGTCTTCCCCCCATCAGGGCCGTATGCGGATGGCTTTTGCTTGAAGCGTTGGCATCACCCCACCCCACCTCTCCCCACTTCTCTCCACCTCTCTCTACCTCTCTGCTCCTCTCCCTCTCCCCCATTCCCCCTCTCCCCCGTCTCCCCCCCATCAGGGCCATATGAGGATGGCTTTTGCGGGAAGCGTTGGCATCTGTGGAATCCATTCCGTGCCAGCTCTCTACCCCATCATTCAGGGTGAGTTACACCATCTACCCCACCATTCAGGGTGAGTTACACCATCTACCCCACCATTCAGGGTGAGTTGCACCATCTACCCCATCATTCAGGGTGAGTTACACCATCTACCCCATCATTCAGGGTGAGTTACACCATCTACCCCATCATTCAGGGTGAGTTGCACCATCTACCCCATCATTCAGGGTGAGTTACACCATCCATCCCCCCGTTTCCTCACTCCCCCTCTCTCCTCTCCCATGTGCTCACTCTCTCTCCCTTGTGCTGACCCCCATGCTGTCCTTTCCTCCTCTGCAGCCGTCAATCTGCTACGAGTGTGATTTAGTAGTCCCCGTTCCCTCTCCTCCTCCCATTCCTCCTTGTCTCCCCTCCTCCCCCGCTCCCCCTTCCCCCCGACCCCAGTGACGTCCCCCTGTGACTCGCCTCAGAAGCCCTGTGGGGGGGGGCACTTGTCCCCTTGTGACTCGTTCCCCCTCCAACCCCCCCGCCTCCCTGCCCCCTCTTTCCCCCCATCACCTTCCCCGCTCCCTCTCCCTTCACCCCCAGTGCCGTCTCCCTGTGACTCGCCTCAGAAGTCCTGTGGGGGAAACGCTTTGTGTGCCCCCTCCCTTCAATCAACCACAGTGCAGTCTTCTCCTTTGCTTGCACTCTTCAATCTGCGAAGAGTAACTCACCACACTCCATTCCCCATCCACTCCTCTCCACTCCTCCCCACACCTCCCCCCCCCCATCACCCTCCCCCCATCCCCTTCCGCCGCTCCCCTTCCCCCCAGTGCCGTCCCCCTGTGACTCGCCCCAGAAGCCCTGTGGGGGCGGCGTGTGTGTGCCCCTGTGACTCGTTCCCCTTCCCCCCCTCTACCCCACCCCCCCTTCCCCCCATCACCCCCCGCTCCCCCTCCCCTCCCCCCCAGTGCCGTCCCCCTGTGACTCGCCGCAGAAGCCCTGGGGGGGCGGCGCATCTGATTCAGACCCTTCTGTTCCCTCTCCCCCACCCCCCCAGTGCCGTCCCCCTGTGACTCGCCGCAGAAGCCCTGTGGGGGCGGCGTGTGTGTGCCCGAGGACGGTGGCTACTCCTGTCAGTGTCCGGCGGGCTTTGTCAGTTACACCAACGACGACGGCACCGCGACTTGCGCCCCTCGTGAGTCGCTGGCTTGCGAAAGCGGCCTTGTGTCTCTGCATGCACATGCACGCAGCACGCATCAGCTCCTTCCTTCCTTCTCATGCCTTGTTCCCTGCTCCCCTTTCTCACCACACCACCCCCCCCTTCCGCACTCCTCCCTCTACGCTCCCCTTCCCCACTCCTCCCCCTACGGTCCCCTTCCCCACTCCTCCCCCTACGGTCCCCTTCCCCACTCCTCCCCCTACGGTCCCCTTCCCCACTCCTCCCCCTACGGTCCCCTTCCCCACTCCTCCCCCTACGGTCCCCTTCCCCACTCCTCCCCCTACGGTCCCCTTCCCCACTCCTCCCCCTACGGTCCCCTTCCCCACTCCTCCCCCTACGGTCCCCTTCCCCACTCCTCCCCCTACGGTCCCCTTCTCCACTCCTCCCCCTACGGTCCCCTTCCCCACTCCTCCCCCTACGGTCCCCTTCCCCACTCCTCCCCCTACGGTCCCCTTCCCTACTCCTCCCCCTACGGTCCCCTTCCCCACTCCTCCCCCTACGGTCCCCTTCCCCACTCCTCCCCCTACGGTCCCCTTCCCCACTCCTCCCCCTACGGTCCCCTTCCCCACTCCTCCCCCTACGGTCCCCTTCCCCACTCCTCCCCCTACGGTCCCCTTCCCCACTCCTCCCCCTACGGTCCCCTTCCCTACTCCTCCCCCTACGGTCCCCTTCCCCACTCCTCCCCCTACGGTCCCCTTCCCCACTCCTCCCCCTACGGTCCCCTTCCCCACTCCTCCCCCTACGGTCCCCTTCCCCACTCCTCCCCCTACGGTCCCCTTCCCCACTCCTCCCCCTACGGTCCCCTTCCCCACTCCTCCCCCTACGGTCCCCTTCCCCACTCCTCCCCCTACGGTCCCCTTCCCCACTCCTCCCCCTACGGTCCCCTTCCCCACTCCTCCCCCTACGGTCCCCTTCCCCACTCCTCCCCCTACGGTCCCCTTCCCCACCCTCCCCCTACGGTCCCCTTCCCCACCCCTCCACCTCCCGTCCTTTTCCCCACGCATCTCCTGCTGCCATGCCCGTTTCATCCCAGTGGACGCGTGCAGCACAGCACACAAGCGTCCACTCCATGCGCGTGCAGCACAGCACACAGGCATCCACCCCATGCCGCACACACACATGCACGCATCAGCACCTTCCTTCTCATGCCTCGTCGTTCTTAGTGCCCTTTTCTCACCTCCCGTCCCCTTCCCCACGCATCTCCTTCTGCCTTGCCCTTTTTGTCCCAGTGGGAGCGTGCAGCACACACACAGGCATGCATCCATCCATCCCATGCCTCCATCCATCCCATGCCTCCATCCATCCCATGCCTCCATCCATCCCATGCCTCATTCCCTGTGCCCCTTGCTCACCTCCAATTGCCTTCCCCACGCATCTCCTGTCCCCTTCCCTGGCTGCCCTTTTTTGTCCCAGTGGGCGCGTGTAGCACACAGGCATCCATCCATCCCATGCCATGCCTCACTCACAGGCACATGCAACTCAAAATTCTAAAAAAATCCCCATTCTTCTAAGGCACCTCAAAATACTCTCACCTCCCCCTCATTCCCCCTGCTCCCTCTATTCCCCATTCGCCATGCCCCATTCCCCAGTGGACGCGTGTGGCACGCAGGCTTCCAACCCGTGCATCACAGGCACACATGCACGAATCAGCCCCTTCCTTCCTATGCCTTGTTTGTTCTCTGTGCCCCTTTCTCACCGCCCGTTCCCTTCCCCACGCATCTCCTGTTCCCACCCTCTCTTTCCTCCCAGTGGACGCGTGTGGCACGCAGGCGTCCAACCCGTGCCTCACAGGCACATGCATCAACGACAACGCGGGCGGCTACTTTTGTCTTTGCCCGCCGGGATATGCGAAGGGCAGCCTCACGCTTGGATGGGAGACCTGCACACCTTGTGAGTGGCGTTGCCGCCTGGCTGTGGTGGGCTTGCATTGCGTGTTGGCATGCTTGCATTGCTTGTTGGCATGCTTGCATTGCCTGTTGGCATGCTTGCATTGCCTGTTGGCATGCTTGCATTGCCTGTTGGCATGCTTGCATTGCCTGTTGGCATGCTTGCATTGCCTGTTGGCATGCTTGCATTGCCTGTTGGCATGCTTGCATTGCCTGTTGGCATGCTTGCATTGCCTGTTGGCATGCTTGCATTGCCTGTTGGCATGCTTGCATTGCCTGTTGGCATGCTTGCATTGCCTGTTGGCATGCTTGCATTGCCTGTTGGCATGCTTGCATTGCCTGTTGGCATGCTTGCATTGCCTGTTGGCATGCTTGCATTGCTGTGAATCTGATCTGCCCGCTCGTCTTCCCCTTTTCTCCAACTCCCAGTCCCCCACCCGTTAACCCCCTCTCGCCTTTCCCCTTCCCCCATCTCCAGCCACCGACCCCCCCACAACGCTCACCTTCCCAGTGGACGTGGACTGCCCGCGCGTCTACCAGCTCTTCCTTTCGCCAACTCCTTACTCCCACTCCCCACCCCCCTATCACCTTTCCCCATCCGCCATCTCCAGCCACCACCCCCCCCACCACGCTCACCTTCCCAGTGGTTGTGGACTGCCCACTCGTCTACCAGCTCTTCTGTTCTTCAACTCCTTACTCCTCCCACTCCCCACTCCCTTCTCACCTTTTCCTTTCCCCTTCCCCCATCTCCAGCCACCGACCCCCCCACAACGCTCACCTTCCCAGTGGACGTGGACTGCCCGCGCGTCTACCAGCTCTACGGCCTCTCAGAGGACGATTTTCTCGCTCAGAACTCTGCATTGGTGAGCCTCTGAAATTCCTCTTAGAGGAGGAATGACTTTCTCTCTTTTGACGCGCCTCAGCCCCTTTGAGGCTACCAGCTCTACCGAACCACATGCCTATGTGGATTGGGCAACTTTGTAAGAACTTGAGCTTGAACTGATACAGTAGGTAATGAGCTCAAGGCTCTTAAGTGCATGGAGAATGAGCAAGGAATGGATGGGGAGCGAGCGGATCGGGGGAAATCCCAATGAGATCAGGTGAAATCTCCAATGGGTGGGTAAGAGATTCTGCTTGATCACAATTTTGTAAGGTTGGGATGTGGGTGTACACCCAACCCACGCAAACTGCAAACTACACTAAACTACCCACCCCCCTTCCTCCCTCCCTCCCTCCCCTCTCCCTCCCTCCCTCCCCTTTCCCTCCAACTTCACCTTCTCCCAACGCCACCCACCGTTCTCCCCTTCCCCCCTCGTCACTCCCCCCCACCCCCCAGTCCTCTCCATGCGCCACCATCCCAGCCAACACCGAAATCAACGTGGCGCCCACATCCACCTGCATCAACTGCAGCCGCTTCTACTCCTGGACACACAACGACTCCTGCTGCTGCTCGTGTGTGCCGATCCGAGGCGCCTCGCATGCAACTGTGCCCCTCATGTGCTCCCTCCCTCCCTCCCCCCTCCTATCCCTTCCTCCCTCCCCAACTCCCAATTCCCCCCACCAGTCCTCTCCATGCGTCACCATCCCAGCCAACACCGAAATCAACGTGGCGCCCACATCCACCTGCATCAACTGCAGCCTCTTCTACTCCTGGACCAGCGACGACTCGTGCTCGGCTGTAGCGGGGCTCTTTGGGATCGACGAGACCGAGTTGACTCGCTTGAATCCGGGTCTAGACTGCTCAGGCAGTGGCTCATGCCAGGCTCCCTCTCCTGGCCAGCAGGTGGGTTCCCCTCGTCGTCTTTCCCCCTCATCTTTGCATGCAACAGGGCAAGGGGCGATGTCTGAGTCCATTCTCTTTAGTCGAAGTTCAGTTTTGGGCGCCTCATAACTAGACAGCGCAAGGGCCGGTTTCTCAGTCCATTTTCTCTAGTCCAATGAAAAGAGCGCGAGGTCTGGCCTGCGCGAGGTCTGGCCTGCGCGAGGTCTGGGCTTCCACATGTGCGTGTTGTGGTGGTGGGTAGGGTACCACTACTCGTCGTGCACTCTCTGCCTCCTTCTGAGTCGACTCAAAAGTCACCTCAATTCTCTAGTCGAATGAAAAGAGCACAAGGTCTGGCCTTCCACATGTGCGTGCGTGTTGTGGTGGGTAGGGCACCACTCACTCATGCTGGCATCCTCTGCCTGCCTCCTTCTGAGTCGACTCAAGAGTCACCTTAGTTTTCTGGTTGACTCAAACGAGCGCAAGGGTTGGCTGGCCTTCCGCATGTGTGTGTTATGGGTAGGTACTGCTCGTGCTCGTGCTCGTGCTTGTGCTCGTGCTCGTGCTTGTGCTTGTGCTCGTGCTCGTGCTCGTGCTTGTGCTTGTGCTCGTGCTTGTGCTTGTGCTCGTGCTCGTGCTCGTGCTCGTGCTCGTGCTTGTGCTTGTGCTCGTGCTCGTGCTCGTGCTCGTGCTTGTGCTCGTGCTCGTGCTTGTGCTCGTGCTCGTGCTCGTGCTCGTGCTCGTGCTCGTGCTCGTGCTCGTGCTCGTGCTTGTGCTCGTGCTCGTGCTCGTGCTCGTGCTTGTGCTCGTGCTCGTGCTGGTGCTCGTGCTTGTGCTTGTGCTTGTGCTCGTGCTCGTGCTCGTGCTTGTGCTCGTGCTCGTGCTCGTGCTCGTGCTTGTGCTCGTGCTCGTGCTCGTGCTCGTGCTTGTGCTCGTGCTCGTGCTCGTGCTCGTGCTCGTGCTTGTGCTCGTGCTTGTGCTCGTGCTCGTGCTCGTGCTTGTGCTCGTGCTTGTGCTCGTGCTTGTGCTCGTGCTCGTGCTCGTGCTTGTGCTCGTGCTCGTGCTTGTGCTTGTGCTCGTGCTTGTGCTCGTGCTCGTGCTTGTGCTCGTGCTTGTGCTCGTGCTCGTGCTTGTGCTCGTGCTCGTGCTTGTGCTTGTGCTCGTGCTTGTGCTCGTGCTCGTGCTTGTGCTTGTGCTCGTGCTTGTGCTTGTGCTCGTGCTTGTGCTTGTGCTCGTGCTTGTGCTCGTGCTCGTGCTTGTGCTCGTGCTCGTGCTTGTGCTTGTGCTCGTGCTTGTGCTCGTGCTCGTGCTTGTGCTTGTGCTCGTGCTTGTGCTTGTGCTCGTGCTTGTGCTCGTGCTCGTGCTCGTGCTCGTGCTCGTGCTCGTGCTCGTGCTCGTGCTCGTGCTCGTGCGGGCACTTTCTACCTCCTTCTCCTCTTCAATTCCTTCTCAATCCCCTTTCATAATCCCCTTCACTCACAGGTGTGTGTGCGAGAGGGAGAGGGCATGGCATACCCCATGTGCATGTGGTGGGAGGGCGTGAAGCCTGGGGACACGTCGCCACCCTCATGGCGCGCTACAACCTGCCCGCCCTCGCCTCCTTCCGGCTCAACTTTTGAGATGTCTCAAAACTGCTCTTACGCAATGCTACAGCCTGTCCCTACTCACCTTCCCGTGGCCTTCCCTTTCTCCACCCCCCCTGTCCCATCCTCTCCCCCTTTCCTCCATTCCATCCCGCAGGTCTGTGTGCGAGAGGGAGAGGGCATGGCCTACCCCATGTGCATGTGGTGGGAGGGCGTGAAGCCTGGGGACACGTGCGCCACCCTCATGGCGCGCTACAACCTGCCCGCCCTCGCATTCTCCTGGGGCATATTCCACCCATGTCAACCTCTCCTGTCATGTCATGCCTTCCCCTTACACCCCATGTCCCTTCCATCCCACAGGTCTGTGTGAAAGAGGGAGCGGGAATGGCATACCCCATGTGCATGTGGTGGGAGGGTGTGAAGCCAGGGGACACGTGTGCGGTTCTCATGGCGCGCTACAACCTGCCCGCCCTCGCCTTCTTCTGGATGAAACCGGGCCTGGCGTGTGACAACCTCTTCCCCAATGGCATGAACATCACCGGCGCGCAGGTGAGACCGTGAGACGACACCCGCACTGCAGCCAGCCAGGGGACACGTGTGCTGCCATGCGTCTGAATGAACCGGGGCCTGGCGTGTGACTTGGATTTTGAGTCGACTCAAAGGTCTCATGGCGCTCTACAGCCTCGCTGCACCTGCGTTCTTCTGGATGAACCCGGGCCTGGCGTGTGACAACCTCTTCCCCAACGGCATGAACATCACCGGCGCGCAGGTGAGACGACACCTGGCCCGGGGGAGGTGTTTACTGGGGTTTGCGTGCAGGTAGCAACTGGTGGTAGGTAGTATTGAGCCGCTCATGGCGCGCTACAACCTCCCCGCCCAGGCCTTCTTCTGGATGAATCCGGGCCTCGCATGTGACAACCTCTTTCTCAACGGCATGGGCACCACAGGAGTGCAGGTGATATTGGGGGGAGGTGGCTTCTGAGACGCGCACGCACGTGACATGCTGGAAGGTGGTTAGCTGCTGCGGGGCAGGTGATACTGGGGGGAGGTGTCTACCTGCGGGCAGTTCCTGCCGTTGGATTCGGTGCCTTTGGGTTATTGTGCATCCCGTCCCTTGCCTAGTCTTCCTCTCCTCAACCCTGTCACCGCACCCCATCTCACCGAACCTCCTCTCACCGCACTTCACCGCACGGCACCCCAATCCACCCCTCTGCCCCCCAGGTGTGCCTCTTTGCGTACATCTACAACAGCACCACCGGCGCCAGCTATCGATCCTACTCGCTCACCCAGCCACAGCCCACTCAACCGCAGCCCACCACTCTTTCCGTCCCATCAACACCCCATTCACTGGGAAAGCTCACCACACACCAGAGCTCCACCACACAACGCCCCTCACCACACCACAGCACCTCCTTGCATCGCCCCTCACCACACCAAAACCTCCTCCATCAGCCCCCCTGGAACCACGTCTGGTCAGCAAACCGCCCCACAGGCAAACCGCCTTTCAAGCTCCCCCCGTGGCAGCAACCTTTGTGGCAGCAGCGGCGGGCGAAGCTGGTTAAAGCCGGAGTGGTTCGGATGGCCCCGGCTGCGGTGTCAAAGCGGCGGTGCCTGGCGTTCTACTCGGTGACGCGGGGGGACTTCTGTGCGCGCATCATATCGCTCAAGTTCCAGAACAATGCGCGGAAGCTGGCGGAGCTTAATAATGGGTATGTGTGTAACGATGACAGGCTGTATGTGGGGCTGAGCCTGTGCACGCGGCGGTAGCGGACAGGCTTTCTTGGCTTGTAAAGAGTAGTTGGGGAAGAAGGGGAAGCTGGCGGAGCTGAACAATGGGTATGTGTGCAACGATGACCGCCTTTACGTTGGGCTGAGCCTGTACACACGAAGGTAGAAGTGCTGTTGAGGCGCCTCAAAAGGGGCTCTGCATTGGAAGATGGCGGAGCTGAATAGTGGGTATGTGTGTAACGATGACCGCCTTTACGTTGGGCTGAGCCTGTACACACGAAGGTAGAAGTGCTGTTGAGGCGCCTCAAAAGGGGCTCTGCATTGGAAGATGGCGGAGCTGAATAGTGGGTATGTGTGTAACGATGACCGCCTTTACGTTGGGCTGAGCCTGTGCACGCGCCGATAACAGACAGGCTCAGTTGGTCCTGGGAAGAAAGGGCCAGATGGAGGAGCAGGGCCAGAGGGAGGAGCTGAATAATGGGTATGTATGTATGTGTGCAACGACGGCCGGCCAGCCGGCTCTACACAGGGCCGATTATCAGCTTTGCTTGCACCCGCCTGTAACAGAGCTCTGGCTTAGTTGGCTGGTAGAGAGCAGAGAGCTCTGGGGAAGAAACGCCAGATGGTGGGTTTGATTTGAACAACGGGTCCTCCTACCTACACATACGGTTACGGCTCGGCACGCGCTCGTAGGAAGTGACTTTTGAGCCGCCTCAAGAGTCGTCTCATGTCTCCCATGTCTGATTTTCACGCACCGCTGGCTGCCCTTCTGTTGTGAGCCAAGAAGACCGTACCGGTATGTGTGCTACAAACAATGCCCTGCTTTGCATAAGACGACTTTTGAGGCGCCTCAAATCTCCGGACCTTCACATAAGGCTGAAGAGCAGATGAACGGGAATGATAATGAGGGGGCAGAGGAACGAGAATGAGACTGAGGGGGCTGAACTGAAGTGAGGTTTGTCGGTGAGGTTTGAAGCAGAGGGTACCGCAGATGAGAGCCTTGATGAGTGAAACCCCCCCGCTCTGCACTGCACCTGTCGATGAGACATTATTTGTTTGTCAGAAAGTGGACTGAACTGAATGACTAACACAACAGCATACAGAGTCCATATCCACAAAGTTGTCCTCACTATAGAGTACCGCAGACTAAGCAACTTAGCCTGCAAGGTAACAAATATAGTCTGACATTGTTTGCTCAGTCTGTGTGGATGACAGGATTGATTTTTTTGCATGTTGCAGTAAGTAAGGTATGTATCAATCAATCCATCCATTCTAGACTGGCAAGATTGATTGTTATATGACAATCATACACTCACACACGAAATGCAAAGCCACGATGAAAGCCACTGAACATCGAGCTCCTCACACCAACCAGCTATATGCTAAGCTACAAACTTCTGCGCAACATGACACACACAACACCTAAAACACCTGTAAAAACTTACTGCACAGCACACCATAAATACGGTACTATAGCACGCACACAGGAGAGGCTCGAAACCTCCAACTAACCTAAGAACTTCAACAAAAAGGCTTTTCTCCAACAAAACCCTAGTTGGATTGGATTGGATTGCATCAGGTGGTGCCAGAGAGCTTGGATTGGATCATCTCATCTCATTGCACCAGTCACCTCTCACGAACGCGGAGCACACGGGAGCTCTAGTGACACCTGGACTGGAAGTAGCAGTTGCTGGGCTGCCGCAGGTAGTGCAATGCACGCCCCCGTGCATCTGGGAGGTCTTTTGTATCGCCTCAAAATGCATCTCACCACACCCGCCACCACCACTCACGAACGGGGAGCGCAAGGGAGCTCTAGCGACACCTGGAAGTAGCACTTATTGGGCTGCCGCAGGTAGTGCACGTCGCCATGCATCTGGCGCAGCAGCGAGCGGTACGAGACGAGTGCATGCGCCTGGTACGACGCCTCAGGTGAATCCTCAGGGCACGAGGCGAGACCGAACATGTGCTGGATTATGGCGTCGTCGATTCCCGGCCCTGATTGGATGATCCTGTGGGGGCAGGATCACCAGAGGAAAGGGAGGGGGTAGCAGAGGTGGAATAGAGAGGTGAGAGGTGGAATAGAGAGGTGAGAGGTGGAATAGAGAGGTGAGAGGTGGAATAGAGAGGTGAGAGGTGGAATAGAGAGGTGAGGGGTGGAATAGAGAGGTGAGGGGTGGAATAGAGAGGTGAGGGGTGGAATAGATAGGTGGGGCAGGAAGGATGATGCTTTACACATCAGCTTGTGAGTTGCTGAACGTGCGATGACGAAAAGGAAAGGAAGATTGTGATTGTCATTCCTCAGAGAACGGAAAGGTGGAGGAGGGGAAATGGATGGTGGAATTTGGATGGGAAAGGTGGGAAGAAGGGAGGGAGGTGGGTGCAATCGTCATCGAGAAACGGTTCTCCTCCTTCCCCACGCAATACATTCCTCATCCCCTGGTTCCCAGTGGTAAGTCTCAGCTACCATGAGGCGGGGAAAGGGGCGAGGCACAGCGCACGCTACCACTCACCGCAGCTCCATCTCCATAGCCAGCATGCGGCTGGGGCTGGGCGCCAGCTGCACGACCAGACCCCAGACTATCCATTTTATCGTGCCTTGCCTCACCAATCCCTCTCACCGTTAACCCTCGCCCCCACCACTCACCGCAGCTCGATCTTGACAGCCTGCATGCGGCTTCTGAGGCAGATTGCAAAGTGCTTTTTGAGGTGATTGTTCAATCTCCAGTAGGCGCCTCAAGAACACTCACCGCAGTTCAATCTCCACAGCCAGCATGCGGCTGGGGCTGGGCGCCAGCTGCACTGCCAAAATCACCAGACCCCCCAGCCCGTTCCACCACTCCCCCCCGGCCCCCCACCCCCCACAAATCGCCTCACCACCACTCACCGCAGCTCAATCTCGACAGCCAGCATGCGGCTGGGGCTGGCTGGGCGCCGGCTGCACCACTACTCCTTCTCACCCCTCTCCCAACCCCACCACTCACCGCAGCTCAATCTCGACAGCCAGCATGCGGCTGGGGCTGGCTGGGCGCCGGCTGCACCACTACTCCTTCTCACCCCTCTCCCAACCCCACCACTCACCGCAGCTCAATCTCGACAGCCAGCATGCGGCTGGGGCTGGGGACCAGTTGTGCCACCAAACCCCTAATTTGCCCCTTAATTTCCTCCTCCCCCTCACCACTCCCCCTCACCACTCCTCCTCGGCCCCACCACTCACCGCAGCTCGATCTCCACAGCCAGCATGCGGCTGGGGCTGGGCGCCAGCTGCAGCACCCACCAGACCCCGAATCTCTGCATCACACATTATCCATCTCCTCGTGCATCACCCACCCCTCCTCACCCTCGACCCATCACTCCCAACCACTCATCCCACACCCCTCACCGCACACCACCACTCACCGCAGCTCGATCTCCACAGCCAGCATGCGGCTTGGGCTGGGCGCCAGCTGCAGACGAACGGTGCCGCCCGACGGGGTGTACTTGACGGCCGCTACAGTGATGCCGCCCAGCACCTGCTGCAGCAGCAGCTGGTTTCCCACGAGGCGCGTGGACGCGACATCTGGCAGCGCGTCATAGGTCAGGTCGATGGAGCGGCGAATGGCGTGCTGCATGGCCTGGCAGACGGCTGTGTTGATGAGAGAGGCCATGGTGAAGGGCGCTGAGGGCGTGAATGGTAGCATGCTGAAGGGGAGGGGGAGAGGGGGTAGGTACAGAGGACAGGGACGGGTGGAGGTGGGGGGTGCGGATGCAGTACGTTGGGAAGAGGATGAGGGGGAAAGGGAATGAAGGCGAATGGCATGCTGCATGGCCTGGCAGACGGCTGTGTTGATGAGTGATGCCATGGTGAAGGGCGCTGAGGGCGTGAATGGGAGCATGCTGAAGGGGAGGGGGAGAGGGGGTAGGTACAGAGGACAGGGACGGGTGGAGGTGGGGGGTGCGGATGCAGTACGTTGGGAAGAGGATGAGGGGGAAAGGGAATGAAGGCGAATGGCATGCTGCATGGCCTGGCAGACGGCTGTGTTGATGAGTGATGCCATGGTGAAGGGCGCTGAGGGCGTGAATGGCAGCATGCTGAAGGGGAGGAGGTGGAAAGAGGAAGAGGGAGGGGGACGTGGAGTGGAGATGGAAGAACGATGAACACTGATGGCGTGAATGGAAGCATGCTGAAGGGGGGGAGGTTCAAGGGGGAAGAGAGAGGGGGACGTGGAGTGGAGATGGAAGAACGATGAACACTGATGGCGTGAATGGAAGCATGCTGAAGGGGGGGAGGTTCAAGGGGGAAGAGAGAGGGGGACGTGGAGTGGAGATGGAAGAACGATGAACACTGATGGGGTGAATGGAAGCATGCTGAAGGGGGGGAGGTTCAAGGGGGAAGAGAGAGGGGGACGTGGAGTGGAGATGGAAGAACGATGAACACTGATGGGGTGAATGGAAGCATGCTGAAGGGGGGGAGGTTCAAGGGGGAAGAGAGAGGGGGACGTGGAGTGGAGATGGAAGAACGATGAACACTGATGGCGTGAATGGAAGCATGCTGAAGGGGGGGAGGTTCAAGGGGGAAGAGAGAGGGGGACGTGGAGTGGAGATGGAAGAACGATGAACACTGATGGGGTGAATGGAGGCATGCTGAAGGGGGGGAGGTTCAAGGGGGAAGAGAGAGGGGGACGTGGAGTGGAGATGGAAGAACGATGAACACTGATGGCGTGAATGGAGGCATGCTGAAGGGGGGGAGGTTCAAGGGGGAAGAGAGAGGGGGACGTGGAGTGGAGATGGAAGAACGATGAACACTGATGGCGTGAATGGAAGCATGCTGGGGTTGGGTTGGGGAATGGGGGGGAGGTGGGGGGGGGTTGGGGAAGGAGACAGGTTCTTTTGATTCTCTATTCTCTTTTCTTGCTGCATGCGCGCACCCTTGCAGTCGCATACCCGCACACGAGTCGACTCAAAAGTCACCTCGTTTTGAGTCGACTCAAAAGTCACCTTGCAGTCGCATACCCGCGCACTTCTCAGCTCACCTGCATACCCAGAACAACATCACTTCACCGCATAGCATACCTGGGGTGCGAGAATACAGCAGCATCACCCCCACCACCGCCCCCCTCCCCGCCACCCAACGGGTCCACCTGAGTGTGCAGCAGCCGCATCAGCTGCGCGTCGCACCGCGCCATCGCCTCCATAAACTGCCAAACCTTGCCGCCCGGGGCGGCGGCAGACGGGGCGGCGTGAGCGGAGGGCGAGGGCGGGGAGGCGTCGAGGAGGGAACGGTGCAGCAGGGAGCGTGCATGCACCATGCCGTGCACTGCCCCTGCCATGGCCTGCCGCACGTACGCCAGCTGCTTGGAGTGACGCTCGATCAGCTGAAGGTGGTGAGTGAGGAAATGGGGGGGATGGTGTGTGGGGGGGAAGGGATGGTGGTGTGTGACGGGAGCAAGGGAAGGAAACGTGGAAACCAAACAGTGCGTCAAAAGGGAGTCAGAAAGGGAGCGGTGCAGCAGGGAGCGTGCATGCACCATGCCATGCACTGCCCCTGCCATGGCCTGCCGGACGTAAGCCAGCTGCTTGGAATGCCGCTCTATGAGCTGGTGGATGGTGCGTGAGGGGAAAGGAGATGGGGGGGGGTGTGGGAGGGGGATGGTGGTGTGTGAATGGAGCAAGGGAAGTATACGGGAAATCAGAAGTTAGGTCAGACAGGGATGAGCAGGGATCGCTGCAGCAGGGAGCATGCATGCACCATGCCATGCACTGCCCCTGCCATGGCCTGCCGCACATACGCCAGCTGCTTGGAATGACGCTCTATCAACTGAGGGTGGTGCATGGGGGGAGAGGGGGGGAAGGTTGGTGATGTGGGTTGGAGAAGGGCTGGTGGGGTGTGGGAGGAAAGAATTGGTGGTGCGTGCGTGGAATCATGGGAACAATGGATATAGGTAGAAACGGAAGACAGGCAGAAGGGGAGCAGAGGCTCAGCGCTTGCCACCCACATAAATGCAAAGACTCAATCTGAGTCGCTTTTGAGAACTCTCAAGAGTGACTCAGCGCCTGCATGCCACACACATATATGCAAAGAATCCCCTCCACTCAGGCCCCACTCTCCCCACGAACCCCCCAACTCCTCCCCCTCTCCCCCGCTTGTTCCTTCCGCTCAAGCCGTCTGCTGCTGTTCCTCTCACCCCCTCTGCCTTGTGCTGCACGGCTAGACTCTGTATGGGTTTTGCCACATGCACACATGCACACATGCATGCATGCACGCATGCACGGATGCACACATGCACACATGCACGCATGCACACATGCACGCATGCACGCATGCACACATGCACACATGCACACATGGACACATGCACACATGCACACATGGACATGCACACATGCACACATGGACATGCACACATCCACACATGCACACATGGACACATGCACACATGCACACATGCACACATGCACACATGGACATGCACACATGCACACATGGACATGCACACATCCACACATGCACACATGGACACATGCACACATGCACACATGGACACATGGACACATGCACACATGGACACATGCACACATGGACACATGGACACATGCACACATGGACACATGGACACATGGACACATGCACACATGGACACATGCACACATCCACACATGCACACATGCACACATGCACACATGGACACATGGACACATGCACACATGGACACGTGCACACATGGACACATGGACACATGCACACATGGACACATGCACACATGGACACATGCACACATGGACACATGGACACATGCACACATGGACACATGCACACATGCACACATGCACACATGGACACATGGACGCATGCACACATGCACACATGGACATGCACACATGCACACATGGACACATGCACACATGCACACATGCACACATGCACACATGCACACATGGACACACACCACACCACCTCCTTCCTCACAGTCACCACCCCTCTTCACCCCCCGCTTCCCCCGACCCCCATTTTAGTTCCCCTTCCAGTTGTTATTCCACTCGCCCCCTCTGCCTTTTGCTGCACGGCCAGAGCCTGCATGAGCTCAGGGCTTGCCACGTGCACACACGGAAACGCTCCCCTCAACTCATTCCAGCTTCCCCCATTCATACCTATCCCTCCCCTCTACCTGTTATTTCACTCACCCCCTCTGCCTTGTGCTGCACGGCCAGGGCCTGCATGAGCTCAGGGCTTGCCACGTGGAGGAATCCAAACGCCCCTGCCGCCCGCCCATCGCCGCCCTGCCGCTGCTGCACCGTCAACAACACCTCCACCATGCGACCCTGGCAGGGGGTGGGGTGGGAGGGGGGGGAGCAGGGGGAGGGGTGGGAGGGGGAGAGCAGGGGGAGGGGTGGGGAGGGGAGAGAAGGGGGAGGCATGAGGTGGCATGAGGTGGCATGAAATGGCATGAGGTGGCATGAAATGGCATGAGGTGGCATGAAATGGCATGAGGTGGCATGAGATGGCATGAGATGGCATGAGATGGCATGAGATGGCATGAGATGGCATGAGATGGCATGAGATGGCATGAAATGGCATGAGATGGCATGAGATGGCATGAGATGACATGACATGACATGAATGTCACCTCCCTACCTTGGCGTTGCGGAAGGCGAAGTGCGTCTTCTCCTCCCCACCCGCGTCCTGCCCCGCCATGGTGAGTAGTGGGTGGATGCATCTGGTTGGGAAGGCCCCACGCATTTCCCCTCCCCCTCACCTTGGCGTTGCGGAAGGCAAAGTGCGTCTTCTCCTCCCCCCCACCCGCGTCCTGCCCCGCCATGGCCCGCGACAGCATGATGAGCAGCCGCGTGAGCGAATCGTCGTCCGCCAGCTGGCACATGCGGCCGAAGATGATGCCTGGGAGCATGCAGCCCAGCACCTGGGTGGATGGGATGGGAGAGGGTGGATGGGGGAGGGTGAGCGGGAGAGGGTGGATGGGGAAAGAGGGGGGAGGACGGCCATGCGACAAAAGATGATCCCTGGAAGCATGCAGCCCAGCACCTGGGCGGTGTTGGCGGGTGGATATTAGAGGGTGGGTGGGAAGGAAGAAGTGAATGGGGAGGAAGGATGGATGCAAAGCTGGAGAGGGGAGAACAGCGCATGCAGCCAAAGATGACGCTGGGAGCACGCAAAACCCAGCACCGGGGTGGACGGAGGAGGGTGGGTGGGAGGGGACAAGTGGATTGATGGTGGAAGGTGGAGCAGGCAAAGGCAAAGGGAAGAGAAGGAAGCAATAGGTGTGCTGGGGGGGGTACAATACAACAAGACTGGGAAGGGGGAGAGAGGACTCACCTGGGAGCGTTTGAGGCCGGTGATGCTCTCCATAGCTGGGTTCCACTCGGTGCAGAAGCCAGATGCTGGTGTTGGGATGGGTTGAAAGGGGTATGAGTGGTAGAGGGATGGGCGGGGCATGGGCGACAGAGGGTGGGATCAAAACGCTTGAATTGGGAAACGGCGGGAAGAGGAGGGCTGGTGATGCTCTCCATGGCTGGGTTCCACTCGGTGCAGATTCCAGATGCTGGGGTTGGGATGGGTTGAGAAGGGCATGGGTGGCAACGGGGTGGGTAGGCAGTGGCAGGAAACTGGATGGAGGGGCAGCGAGCTATTATACTTTAGAGATGAACGTACAGAGACGGGATATGAGAGGGGCGAAAGGGAAAGGATAGGTGTCGTGGTATGCTGGGACAGAAAGAGGGAGAAGAGAAGGTAGAGTAAGAAAAGAGGATAGGTGTCCGATGAGCAAAGCAAGCAAGACCATGACTCACTGCAGGCGGCAAAGATGGGCGGCAAAGATGGGCGGCAAAGATGGGCGGCAAAGATGGGCAGCAAACTGACCCACCGGAGGGTGCAACAAGGGCAAGGGAACGATGGGCAGCAGGAATGGGCGGCGAAGTGACTCACCGTTGGTGGCAAAGATGGGCGGCATGAGGGAGTTGTGGGTGTTGATGATGGTGGTGAAGTCGCCCTGGATTCGCACGAATCGCGTTCTGACAGCTGTCTCCTCGGTCACGTCCTGCCCCACGAAGCACACCCCCACGATGCTCTTCTCCGAGTCCCGGCTCACAAACGTGTTCACCTGCAGAGGAGTAGAGAGGGAGTAGGATGGGATATGGTGGGGTAGAATGGGTAGGGTGGGGTGGCGTGGGGTTGGGTGGGGTGGGGTGGGGTGAGGTACAATGGGGTGCCGTGGGCTGGTGGTTTGAAGAGGCAGCACATCCTGCAAGGTGGATGACGCGGGGAGTGAAGTTTATCATAACAAAGCCGCATGAATTGGAACGACTCATCATCATAAGTTTATCTAGGCGACTTATAAAAACGTCTCAGTGCACTCACGTGCAGGATGGCGTAGGGCGTGGGAGGCCCCTTGCCCTGGGGAACTGTTTTATCGAAACAGTTGCTGCCAGCCACTCAAAGACATGCCACTCCATTCCATTGGACTCACGTGCAGGATGGCGTAGGGCGTGGGAGGCCCCTTGCCCTGGGGAACCGACCCCCACCGCTTCAGCTTCAGCTCCAGCTGCTGCTGCTCCTCGCCTGCACGTGCATGTGCATGTGGATACGCATATGAATTTGCATGTGCACGTGCATGTGCATGTGGATGCGCATATGAATGTGCATGTGCATGCATGTGGATGCGCATATTGATGAGTGAGATACTAAAGGAAGGAGGGGAGGGGAAGGGGTGGGAGTGGGTCAGATCAGAGAATGTAGGAGGATTGCTAGAGAAGGGGTCAGAGGGGAAGGTTGGGGGCGGGGTAACCAGCTGACCAATCATGTTCTGATTTGCTGCTCTCACTCACCTGCCAGAGCGAGCTCAAACGCGGTCCTCGTCTTGTCCACGCACGAGGGGTCGAGACACGTGTCGAGCAGCGATTGGCCGATGGCGTCCGAGAAGGAGAGCCCTGTGATGGCCGCCACCTTGCCGTTCCACCCCGTGATGTTGCCCTCCAGATCAACGGCCAGGATCGGCGCGGACGCCGTCTCGATCAGACGGACCAGCTCGTCTGCTGCCACTGCCAGCTCGCTGTTGTTCTGGGAAAGGGATAGCGGTGGAGAGGGGTGGAAAAGGGTGGAGTGGGGTGGAAAGGGGTGAAAAGGGGTGGAAAGGGGTGGAAAGGGGTGAAAAGGGGTGGAAAGGGGTGGAAAGGGGTGAAGAGGGGTGAAACCGGGGTGATTGCTGCCACTGCCAACCCATTGTCGTCCCCTGCTCCAAAACGGCGTCACTTGCTCTCCAAGTTCACCTGTCCTCCCACCTCATCCGCCCTACCAGCTCAATCAACCCCCTCGCCCCCATGTGCTCACCTGCTTCAACAACCACCACACTCCCAGCTGCCAGCGCTCACCTGTTTGCCCATGGAAATCAGCCGTCCCATGCTCTCCTTGCGCCGAACGGACTTGCACAATAAGTCTTGCAGGCTGTGAACGGCATCCACCTCCACGTCCGCCCACGGCAGCGCCGTGTGCCGCACCACCTCCAGGAACGCCTTGAACGACGCCCGCGGGTGGCGCTTCTTTGCATCGTCCACGTCGCGCGAGTCGTGCCGCGCGCCGCTCCACTTGATCGACTTCTCCACGTGCGACCGGAACCAGAACAGGTAGTCCCCCGTCACGCCGCTCACACTGCTGAAACTCCCGCTCGCACCGCCCCACCCGCCGCCGCCGCCGCTGGTGGTGCTGCCGGATGGGGACGGGGGGACGGGCGACGCTGCCTCCCTCCCCTGCTGCTGCCGCTCCTGCCGCTCCTGCTGCTGCTGCTGCTCGTCAGCCGGAGAGAAGCACACGACGACCATCCCGCACACATCCACCCCGAGGCTCTCCGCGTGCGGGAACCCAGCGGCCTTCAAGCTATCCGTGCTCAGCCCACTGGACCCGCAGTGCTCGCGCTGCACCCACCGCACGAGCTCCCCGATCATCTCCTCTGAAGGGCAGACTCCGAGGCGGGAGAGCTCGCCGCGGAAGAGCACTGCGGCGCCGTCGCAGGGGAGGAGGTCCATGATGTTGGGCGCGGAGGACACGAGCGCGCGGATGGGGTTGTCCGTGAGTAATGTGTCGCAGAGCAGGGACTGGATCTGCAGGATCTGCTTTTCATGGAGTTGGGCGGCTATCTCTAGCTCCACTGACAGCTGGAGGCCGAATGCCTGGAAGGAGAGAGGAAAGGGAAGGGAAGTGGGGGAGGAGGGGAGGAGGGTTGGGAGGGGGAGGAGAGGTGGGAACATATGAGGCCCCTTGGAAAGGCATCTCCTCCACCAGCGCAGGGGAGGAGGTCCATGATGTTGGGCGCGGAGGAGACGAGCGCTCGGATGGGGTTGTCTGTCAGTAGAGTGTCGCACAGGAGCGACTGGATCTGGAGGATTTGGTTTTTCATGCAGTTGGGCGGCGATTTCGAGCTCCACTGAGAGTTGGAGGCCGAATGCCTGGAAGAAGGGGGGGAGGAGGGAGGTGGGAGGGAGGAATTGGGAGGAGAGAGTTGAGAGGGGGAGGCAGGGATGGTGGGGAACAATTGAGGTGCCTTAGAAGCCATCTCCTCCACCGTCGCAGGGGAGGAGGTCCATGATGTTGGGCGCGGAGGAGACGAGCGCTCGGATGGGGTTGTCCGTGAGCAGCGTGTCGCACAGGAGCGACTGGATCTGGAGAATCTGCCTCTCGTGGAGTTGGGCGGCGATTTCCAGCTCCACTGACAGCTGGAGGCCGAATGCCTGGAAGGGGGAGGGGGTTGGGAGGGGGGCATTTGAGGCGCCTTAGAGATATTTTCCTCCAGCAGGCATAGCACACCCCGACGCAGGAGGAGAGCTCGCCCCGGGTGAGGACAGCGGCGCCGTCGCAGGTAGGAGGAGCCCCTATCCCCCTGCCCTCCCACTCACCTGCATTAGAAAGTCGCAGGCGGAGCGGATGGGGAAGGGCACCACTCGGGGGGACATGTGATGACACACCACCAGCCCCCACAGCCGCGCTCCTCCTCCCCCTCCCCCTCCCCCTCCCCCTCCCCCTCCCCCCCCCCCCCCTCCCCCTCCCCCTCCGCCACCGCTTCCCCCTACCCCTGAGACGCTCCCCCCGTCGTCCGACCGCATGTCCCACGAGTCCCCCCCTCCTCCCCCCGCCTGACTCCCCCCGGACTGACTCCTTGCAAACTGCCCCCCGCCAGCCTGACTCCCCCCATGCGCGCCCGCCCCTCCGCGCTCCCCCTGCCCCTGCGCGTTCCCCCCGCGCGTGGGCACGATAATGGCCAGCACATAAGACGCTCTTATCCCCATGTTACACATGTACTGCGCGTGGCACGGGTCCACTGCTCGGAGGGTCGATCCCCCGAGCTTGAGCGGGTGCGGGGCGGAGAGCGGGTGCTGGCGGAGGGGCACGGAGGGGGACTGACAGTCCGCCACCATGCGGGAACGCATGTGGAAGAAGAGGAGGCGGGTTGCTTGGGGTACGTCTGTTGCTGGAAAGTGAGAGCCTAGGATCGGCTCCATAGCCCCCTCTTCCTCTTCCCCTTCCTCCCCTTCCTCCCCTTCCTCCTCCTCCGCATGCTCCCCCTGCTGCTCCCTCCCCTCCCTCTCCTCCCTCCCCTCGCCCCCCTCTCCCTCACCCACCCCGCCGCTCCCGCTCCTCCTATCCGTCCCCTCTCCCCCCCCTCCCTTCCGCCCCTTCCGCCCTTTCCGCATATCTTCCGCCACAACCTCCCCATGGCCGTCCTCGTGGAACTTATAAGCCACAACACGGTCATATCCAGTCAGCTCTCTCACCTCCTCCACCACCACCTGGCACAGCGCGCTGATATTCCCTGGCGCCACCTTCTGCAGCCGCTTCACGGCCGAGAGGGCTAGGCGGTGGGTTAAGGGCGCGCCTGCCCCGTCTACTGCCGGGTCCAGTGGTGTAATGGGTTCCAGATCGATGCTTATGATGTTGTCTCCTGGGCTGGTGGTGGTGGGAGCAGGTGCGGGGGTAAGGGCACTGGTGGTGGTGGCGGCAGGGGGTATGAGAGCAGGAGCGGCGACAGGCGAGGAAGGAGTGTTGGTACCCGGGAGTGTGATGATGCTGCTGCTGGTAACGCTGGTGGGGATGATGCTGCTGCTGGTAAGGCTCGTAGGGATGATGCTGCTGCTACCACTGGTGCTGCTGCTGGTGGTGCTGGCAGCAGCGGTGGTTTCGGCATCGTCAGCGGCGGCGGAGGTGCGGTGGAGCACGGCATAGAAGGGGCGGTTGGAGGTGCGGCACTGCAGCAGCACGGGGTTCATGGACGCGATGTCGTCTGCTGCCGCGGCTTTTTCCAATGCCTCCACACTCTCTGGTGTAAATAGGCTTCTGACATCCATTCCCAAGGCTGCAGGGAAGACAGGGGGGTTGGGGGTTGGGTGGAAAGCAGGGGGCGGGGCAAGGGGATGGAGACGAAGTAGTTGGAGTGGCTGCGGCACTGCAGCAGCACGGGGTTCATGGACGCTATGTCGTCTGCTGCCGCGGCTTTCTCTAATGCCTCCACGCTCTCCGGGGTGAACAGGCTCCTCACGTCCATTCCCAAGGCAGGGGGAGGGAGGGAGAGGAGGATGTAAGGCTGGGGAGGATGGAGGGATGGGAGGATTGGGGGATGGGAGGATCGGAAGAGAGAGAGGGGAGCAGGGATAGGGAGCGCGGTTGGAGCGGCGGCACTGCAGCAGCACGGGGTTTCATGGACGCTATTCCATGCCTTGCCATGTCATGTCATGCCATGCCATGGCATGGCATCTGGTGCTGCCACTGCTTTTCCCAAAGCCTATACGCGCTCTCCGGATCAAACCAGCAATCCGCATGTCATGCACTCTCCCAGGCTGTCAGGCAGAGAGCGCGGGAAGTAAGGAGGGTGAAAGAGGGTGGGGCGGGGGACTTGGGGGCATTACTCAAGCACGCACGCACTTCCCCTCCCTGCACCAACGTCCAAACCAAACCCATCAGCACCACTCCTTACACCAGTCAACCGACGCACTCACCAATTTTCGTCTGTGGAAGAGGAGCAACAGAATCTCGCGCCTCTTCCCCCTGCGCACCAGCAGGCGCCCCTTCCCCCAGCGCCCTAACTGCGGCCTCCTCCAGTCCGCGCCCCACGACAATGGCGCTGTCACTCACACTCGCTCCGCCTCCCCCTCCGCCTCCGCCTCCGTCTCTCTGCGCGCCTGCATCCCCCCACCCGCCACTGGCACTGCTTCCTCTCCCCGCGCCCGCTTCCCCGGCCCTCGCGTCACTGCTTGCCCTCCCCGCCGCGCCACCAGCAGCGGGCGCGGAGGGCGCGGGGGCGGCGGAGTCCACGGAGAGGCGGCGGGATCGCCTTGCGCCCTTGGCGCGGCCGCGGCTGTTGGAGCGGAAGATCGCCCAGCGAATGCGCTCCAGAAAGTTCAGCGCTGGAAGGATTTACGGAGGGGTTGGGAACGGTGGAGTAGGCAAGGTGGGATGGGATGGGGGGAGGTGGGAGAAAGGAGGGAGAGAAGAGGGGGTTGGGGGGTGGAGAGATACGAGGGAGTTGGGGGAGGGAGGACGGTGAGACGTGGCGCAGAGAGATAAATGTGAGTTGAAAGCGGTGAGGCCGGAAATTGCGGAACGGTGAGCAGAGCTCATTGATCATAAGGCCGCTGTCCTCATAAGGAGCAGCGGACGAAGGGGAATGCAGGGGGAAGGGGATGACGAGAGAGTGGGTGAAGTGGGGAGGAGGCGTTGGGAGCGGAAGGTGGGAAGGGACGGGAGGGACGAGAGGGAGGCAAAAGGGTAAGAGGAGAGGAGGAGGGGGGGCCGGAGGGGGAGGGAAGAACGGTGGGGGGCATTACGTTTGAACAGTGTGCTCCCTTCAGATGCCATTTTCACCAGCCGTCTTCTCTCGCCGCCTCCCTCTGCCGCTCCGCCCGCCGAAGCTCCCACTTCGCCCCTCCGGATCGCTTCCGCCGTCGGCGCCAACTCCGCCCCTTCTGGAATCGTCTGCGACCGCCCGATCATCGCCGATGCCGCAGATCCCGCTCCGCCCATGCCCGCATTTTCAGCGTCCGCGGCGCCGGCGCCCGCGCCGGCCGCCGCCGGCGCCGGTGGAGATTCATTCAGAATCATCTGGCCGGCGTTCTCGCTGAAAGCGACAAGATCGAAGCTTTTTCCGTCGCCGGGAATCGCGAGCAGGCAGCCGAAGTTCTGCACGAGGCCGGGCCGCTGGATGCGCTGCAGGTACGACGAGACCGCGGCGCGACTCGCGGAGGGGGGCGCGCCGCCCGCGGCGTGCACGAGGTCGACGGAGCGCCGCGCGCTGCGGAAGGTGACGCCGCCCGTGGAGGCCCAGAGGCGCGCGGCGGCGACAAACGACGAGTCCATGTCCGCCGCCGCCGCCGATTTCTGAGGCGCCTCGAAAATGTCCGCCGCCGCCATTTCTGCGACGAAGTGATGCGCGCCGCGAGTGGCTTGAGTGCGTGGATAGCAAAACTCGTTCCAGTTAGCCTTGATCGACGGATAGCAGTTGACGATGATTCCTTTGGTTCGTTGAACGTGGTCCACTAATGCACATAGCAAGGGGCTGATTACATGCGCAATGCTCGCTACTTTCCGTAGGGGCTCGCTACTTGCCGTATCTCTTCCTGGTTAGAGCGGATTTGTTTTCGGCGCTTACGAAGATGCCGCTTATTTACCCCTTGCTGTCACCTTTTCATACGGCGTGCAGCCAGACGCGTGAGGAATGCCTGCGACAGCAGAGGGATCAGTACGGCAGCTGCTGACTGGTTACGGGATGGGTGGAAGAGTAATTGCAGACAGAACTGATCAAAATGCACCTAGACGGAATGCGCGGGTTATCGTAGAACAATGGATAAAGAACAACAGAAGGTGGTAGGGAGAACCAGTTGCCATTTACCCCTGCTCGATACAATTGATGCCCAACCAGTGCACGCGAATTTGCCTTGCGCCGGATGGAAACGCTGCACCCGAGGTTGTTTCCCCAGCCTGTTGCTCCCACGTTATAAGCGCGTCGCGTGGTTATCATCCAATAGTAACGAACAGACCGAGGTCAAGCAGAAGAGACTGAAGTCAAATAAGGTAACAGATCTTGTTTATAAGCACCTGCGAATCCTTTTTAGCTAGCTGCGAATTGACGAAACTTATGCGAAATGCTCGTTACAGCTTATACGCCCCCTTCACAAGGCAACCGGGAGGGGCTCAAACAGGCATCAATTGTACAGTGCTAGCATTACAGAAACGTGGAGCACAAGATGAAAAATATCGCGATTCGGGGTGCCGATATGCTCAGGGTGTGGTTCGTACATTTACCGTTTCATGCTTCGTGGCTCAGAACGGTTCCACACGATGGATAGCGATTCTCGAGACTCCGCGTTTCACACCGTGACGCAACAAACTAGACCGCAGAGAACGCACGGAAAACGTACGATCTGGTGTTCGCCCTCAGCTGGCGCCATCGAGGAAAAGTTTCTAGGCAAGAGAGGGAGAGGGGAGAAGGGTGTCTGTGGGAGTCTTGTCCGGTCTGGGGACGAATCGGGAGGATGAAGGATGAATTGGAGACAACAGGATTCATGCTAAATGACAGGAGTTCTTCCTCTTGGCTTTGATCTTTGGACAAGACGACAACTTCTGCCTTCTGGATTACAGACACGCACCGTTCATTGGCAGGCCGACATTCTTGAGCTGTATTCGCGGGACGGTTGGATGACTGAACTGAAGACAGCGCCCACTGCACACTCCCCATTTACTATTGCTCGTTTCCCATTGCCCGAGAAAAACATAAAAAAACGTTAACGACAATCGCGGCGAATACAGTATCTAAACATGCTTTGTGATTTGCTGACATCGAGGAGCCAAAACCTGAAAGCCCGGCCTAAACAAAACAAACATAAAATACTCCACCAACAAAACCTGGTGACTTGGGGTTCCTACAAATGTAAAACACTCCGTTTGGAGGAGATTCTCGCATGCGAGGCGTTATTATATTCGCGAGTGAGCAGCTTGTCAAAGCTCGTGTGGTGGTGACATGGAGAAGGCCGAGTGCCTTCCCACGTCAGGAGTGTCAAGGTACACGTACCCTAGGTTCTCCGTAGCTGAGATGGCGAATCATGGATGGGCATCGAGATTGTGGGGAGATTTGCGGCACGAGCAACGCATTCGAGGAGCCTACTGTAATTCTCGATGTAATGCACAGTAAATTCGTGCCATTCTCCGGTGTACACGTGTCTGGAAGCATTTATAAGCATTTCATAAAACATGTGAATCTGGAGTGATACTAATTTCAAGCAGATAAAGTAGATGACATGATTTTTCAGAAGAAAATAGTCTTGTGGCTAAAATAGTTAACCGAAAATGCATATTTCAAAACGATTTCATAGCAAACTAAAAAGTCTTGTGGCATGATTTTTGTTACTATGACATGATTTTTCAGAAGAAAATAGTCTTGTGGCTAAAAAGATCACCGAAAATGCATATTTCAAAACGATTTCATATCCGAATTTGAGAATATATATTTTGTTACAAATCATTATTTTGGGAATCAAATTCAGACTCATATGGTACCTGTTTTTTTATAAATATGTTAGGAAAAATAGCAAACTAAAAAGTCAAAGTGCTTGATGGAATAAATATTCATAATAAAGTAGCTTACATCATGTTTCGTTGCATTTGGACAGCATCTCAGACGAGCAGCCTTTCAATCGGATCACTCCAATACGAAAGCTTCCAATTCCAAGAAGGCATTCTTTCGTGAGTGAAATGCATCTTTGACCAGGATTGTTGTGAAAACTGTAGCTGCATGAGCTGGTTGTTTTGTTTCAGAGTGCAGCTGCACTCGCCCATCCAGAATTACACATGATGCCCAACCAGTGCACGCGAATTTGCCCTGCACCGGATAGAAACGCTGCACCCGAGGTCTTTTCCCCAGCCTGTTGCACCCACGATACAAGCGCGTCGCGTGGTTATGGACCAATAGCAACGAACAGACCGAAGTCAAACTGAAGAGACCGAAGTCAAAATGTCAACGGATAAGGTTACAGATCCTTAATATAAGCACCTGCGAATCCTTTTTAGCTAGCTGCGAATTGACGAAACTTATGCGAAGTGCTCGATACAGCTTATACGCCCCCTTCACAAGGCAACCGGGAGGGGCTCAAACAGGCATCAATTGTACACGGGTCAGCATCAGATCTGTCAAAAGCTTTGCCAGGTGTTTTCTGTCAAGCACTCAAAACAAGCACCAGCGATGTTGTGAAGCCCCCATTGATTTGGGGTGGGTCTCGAAAGTATTTCTGAATGGGCTTGGAGAGGCTTGGAACCATAGAGTGGGGTCGTTCTAAGAGTTGGGATGGTTGCAAAAAACGCACTTTCGACACCCCTAATTCGACATAGAATGTTTAGTAAGAGGAACATTTGAATGAAATGAGAGGAAGATTGGTTGAGGTTGACTCCAGAGTTAGCCGCCCTGATCTCTCACCTGGACTTGTCGATATTCCTTCTGAGGCTGAACTGCTACGTATGCTCCAAAATACACCTGCGGCGATCAATACAAAGGTGCCTGAAACACAAAGGTGCAGCTCATTTTCTGCTTCCCTGACCTTTTACGGTTTATGGGGATCGTTCCCCTATCCGAAAGGGTTTTTTTCTACAGTTTGAGGCAGTGGAGCCTTGCCAGCAGGAAAATCGGATGAAATCTGACAGCCAGATAAATCATCGACAGAGTTGTCGAACTCACTGTTTTCCTCGGTACATGGAAGGTGGTGTTCCCAGCCAGATTAATTCTGTAGATCGATTTGATGTCTGGGAACACCTCCTTCCCTTTTCTCTCCGTCTTTTCGGAAGATAGGGGCCCGTCAACCACACACAGGTGCGTAAAAGGCAAACTGGTACACACCATGCCCAAACCAGATGCCATCTTTCGTCAGTTTTGTTACGGGCATAGAGGGACTGTAAAGTGTGTGACGCTGCCCCTGACCATTTCTGGTTGTACAGTTCGTCACTTCATCTTGGTGTGGGGGACCCAGGGTTATCAAAACACGATAAGCAGGCGAACTTCGCTATTGGTGTCCGTTCAATGCCAAGGCACGTTCGGTCGCCCAGATGGAACAGGTGCTGTACAGCATACTGTACTGAGGGAAGTTCTTGGCTGGTGTCTAGCTTCGGGCCAAGCTGCTTGACGGGCATGAGGGAAATTCTTCGATTTGTGTCAGACGTTCCTGGAGGGGGCTGACACCAGGCAAACTTGGCCCGAAGCTAGACACCAGCCAAGAACGTACCCTGAGCCACAGAACCAACCAATCTCAGGGGCAATTTCCCCAACGTCGTTCGTAACAGACATGCGTGTGGATCACTGCTTCTGCTTGCATCATTTCCTTCCTCCGTCTTTTTGTTTCGATCAGCTAGCATGCCAAAAATGAAACCTGCACGGCAGGGCAGTAGACTGCAGAGCAGCAGTCGAAAGACTCCTTGGACGCAGATCCGTTAGCGAGGGTAGCAGCAGCGATGCAGGAAACCTGCTGCTAGGTCAAGAAGTAAGGACGGACTCTCTCGCCGCCGCCACCACATTCCAGACAGCACACCTCGCCTCCCCACAAATGCGGTTTATGCGAAGGACCATCATTGCTGATCGCATCTGTCCTAGGGTTCCTCCTGGCGGCGTGTTACTATGAGATGTCGCTTGTCCTTGTCTCCAGATCCTCGTTTCTGATCTCTGTTCCAGCCAGATCCGTCACGCGCCTAATTTATTTCTCCGATCGCGTGTGGTCACATTACCAGCTGCATGGTCCATGATTCAGCTTTAGGTCGTCCGACATTGATCTGGTAGCCGTTGCATTGATCTCGGAACTCACCAATCACACCTGCCATGGCGTTACGGAAGCAGCCTTTTCCAACAGGCAAGGTTTTGCTTTATTCACCCGCCTGCTCCGGTTAACCAGTTAAAGCGAAGGCATTAGCTGATGTCGCCTCCATTTCTGATTTTTTTTCGTGAAGGGTATTATCGTAGACTGATCCACTGATCAGTTCCATAAAGCGCGAAACTCTCGCACAAAATCGACTAGAGATTGAGTGCTACTAAAGCTGTTTTGAACCAAGTTCTAGGGTTTCAGTCCCGTTCCGAGATCGATGTCTAAGAAAAGGCATGTCGTCATTCTGTACCATTAAGCTTCCCTTATCCGACTCGCAGTGTTATTAGTCTACCGTCCCCGGTAATCTTGGGACAAAATGCTCCCCGTGTCCCATTGTCATTCGCCAGTTAGGGTTTGCCGATCCCGCTAATCATGGTTTGGGGACATTGTCATCGGCGTGTGCGCTTGTCTCTATTATATTTCATCGTCACGAGTAACAGAATATTCAGCCAATCTCTTCGCTGCCGTAACCTAATGTTTCTCTCGTTATTTCCCTATCCTGACGATATGTCCCTCCGATCTTTCCCGTGCCGCGCCGCGACCACCAGAGGACATCGACATCGGACACGTGCTACTGGAGGCGCGCACGCGATGGCTCAAGCCGGTCGAGGTGTGCAACATTCTGCAGAACTTCCGCAAGTACGAGTTCCAGCTCAACCAAGAACCGCCCGCCAAACCGCCAAGTAAGGATTGTTGACCGTTGGACCTTGGGATCGCCTTCCTCTCTCCCCCCCATTCCCCCTTCCCCCACCCGTACCCCCTTTGTCCGTGTTGATCTCCTTCCTCCGTGTTCGTCCGGACCGTGCAATGTGTGTTCGTTTATATCGTACGATTCGTGTTTCATCGTGACCGGACAATGCTGGTTTATTTGTACGACGTACCCCTAATGTCAATGCAACTCTAACATAGACGCCTCAAACGTCAACCCCAATGTCAATGCAACCTCAAGGTTAACGCAAATCTAACGCACATTCAACCCTCTCTGTGCGATGATGACGTGGCACGGTTTCGCGCAGGCGGGTCGCTGTTCCTGTTCGATCGGAAGGTGGTGCGATACTTCCGCCGCGACGGACACGTGTGGCGCAAGAAGAAGGACGGCAAGACCGTTCGCGAGGCGCACGAAAAGCTCAAGGTGCGCGAAAGGTCACCAAAGGTCGAGAGCTCAAGGTGCGCGGATCGTGTGCGATTCTGATCGGATGCATTGAATGATGCGTGTGAATGCAATGTGAGGAACGAAGAGAGAACGCATTGGTAGGAAACAGCGTGAGTAAAAACTGAGAGGAGTAAGTGAAGGAAAGGAAGAGAAATGATTGGCGCTGCGTTGCCTGTGGGTGGGTTCATGCACCCAGTGGCTGCATGCATGGCAGCAGCTCGCTTTGCTCCTCCTCTCTTCGCGTCTCTTCGTTCCATGCGGAGATGTCCCAATAGACCGCCAATGGAATTCCTCCGCCACCAAGTTTGCGCATTTCCCTTCTCTCTCGCCCGCACGCGCACGCGGAGAGCGTTGACTCAAATTTCACCTCATGCGTTCCTCCCTTTTCTCCCTCTTCCGCTCTCTCCGTCCATCTCCCGTCTTGCTGCCATGGCGCGGGGCAGGCGGGCAGCGTGGACATTCTGCACTGCTACTACGCGCACGCGGAGAGCGACGACCGCTTCCAGCGCCGCTGCTACTGGCTGCTCGACGGGTCAGTGCGCGCATGCCCCCCTGCCACTCCCGCGGGTGAGTGCGCGCATGCCCCCCTGCCACTCCCGCGGGTGAGTGCGCGCATGCCCCCCTGCCACTCCCGCGGGTGAGTACGCGCATGCCCCCCTGCCACTCCCGCGGGTGAGTGCGCGCATGCCCCCCTGCCACTCCCGCGGGTGAGTGCGCGCATGCCCCCCTGCCACTCCCGCGGGTGAGTGCGCGCTTGCCCCCCGTGCCACTCCCGCGGGTGAGTGCGCGCTTGCCCCCCTGCCACTCCCGCGGGTGAGTGCGCGCATGCCCCCCTCAGGGTGAATGCGCCGACGCTCCGCCACCACTCCTGCTCCACTCGATCCACGCGTGGGGAAGGACGGACGCGCGCCAGGACCCTTGGACCTGTCGCGTCGTTCTCATTCTGGCCACCCGCTTCTCCTCCTGCGCTGCTCCCCACGCGTGTTGCAGCGTGTCATCTGATTGCGTCTCATCTCAGCATCTGTCGTTACGTTTGGTTTCTGACCCCCCCCGTCTCTCCCCTTTCCCGCTTCCGCCTGGTGCCTGTCCGTGCTTCCCCATCTCACTGCCCCCCGGTGCCTGTCCGTTCGTCTCGTCGTGTTGCTGCAGGGAGAACGAGAATATTGTCCTGGTGCACTACCGTGAAGTGGCTCAGGTAAATGCATGCCTCGCATAAGCTTTGCTGTGTACCGCCGTACACTGAATGCCACTCGTCGCCACCATTCTGACCTACTCTCTGCGTTGACGACCTTTTTGCATTCTCTTGACTGCGCCATTGCAATACCTCCCCCGCCGGCCCCCCACCCCCCTCCTCCCCTCCCTCCTTTTCTTTGTCGGCTTCCCAGAGACCGATTCAAAATATTAATATCCACTCCCCAACCCCCACTCTCGCTCCCGTTTGGTCTCTTTCCCCCAAACCCTCAGGGCACGGGGCGGGCGCAGCAGTCGCCGCGCCACAGCACAGTCGACTCAATGCCAATCTATGGCACCCAGGGCCCCGACATGAGCATCGACGACCTCTCTTGACTCTCTTCTTGACTCTCTTGACTCTCTTCTTGACTCTCTTGACGCTCCTTCCCCCCACCCTCCAGGGCACGGGGCGGGCGCAGCAGTCGCCGCGCCACAGCACAGTGGACTCCATGCCAATCTATGCCGGCCAGGGCCCCGACATGAGCATCGACGACCTCTCCGCGTCCGTGGGCGGCGGGGTGAGCGGGATGGGCGGCGGCGCAGCTCGCAGCGCGGGCATGGCGCTAATGGGCGCAGGCAGCAGCGCAGCTGGCGCGGGAATAGGCATCGCCAGCGCCGCGGGTGGTTCTGGGGCTGTTGGTGGCGTTGGTGGTGTTGTGGGTGTGGGTGGGATGGGCATGCATACCCCTTCCACCAGTCGTTCTGGCAGCGGGCGCATGATAGGCCTTCCCTACGCCTCCAGTTCCGCCTCTGTGGGCGGAGCTGCTGGGGGCGGGGCGGGCGCCGGCGGCGGAGCTGGCATGGGCGCGGGCGGAAGGGGCGGGGGCGCGTTTTCCATGGATATCCCCGCGTCCCCCAGCCACGGGAACGAGTACTGCTCGTCCAACGCGGGCGGGAACGAGTCCGGGGCGTTCGTGGGCGGCGGGAGGCGCGGGGAGGAGGGCGAGGAGGACGAGTATGAGAGCGGTTCAGAGCGGTTTGGTGAGGAGGGGGATTCGGCTCTAAACTGGACGCAGCTGGATATGCAAGGGGGAGGAGGCAGGGGCGTTGGTGGCGGGATGGATGGTGCTGGGCTGGGGGTGGGTCAGCAGCAGCAGCAGGCAGTGCAGCAGCAGCAGTTGCGGCTGCTGCAACAGCAGCTGCTCCAGCAGCAGCAGGCTCCGCAACAGCAGCAGGGGCAGCAGCAGGTGGCGGGGGGAATGACGGATTTCATGGGCCTGTCGTCGCACGGCAGCCTGGGTGTCACAGGGCCGGCTGATCCCCTCTTCCAGCAGGTGAGTCGAGGTGTGAGTCAACTCAAAGCAGGTGGGTGTTGAGTCGACTCAAAGCAGGTGGGTGTTGAGTCAACTCAAAGCAGGTGGGTGTTGAGTCGACTCAAAGCAGGTGGGTGTTGAGTCAACTCAAAGCAGGTGGGTGTTGAGTCAACTCAAAGCAGGTGGGTGTTGAGTCAACTCAAAGCAGGTGGGTGTTGAGTCGACTCAAAGCAGGTGGGTGTTGAGTCAACTCAAAGCAGGTGGGTGTTGAGTCAACTCAAAGCAGGTGGGTGTTGAGTCAACTCAAAGCAGGTGGGTGTTGAGTCGACTCAAAGCAACAGGTGGTGGCGGGGGGGATGACGGATTTCATGGGGTTATCCTCCAGCTCTGCCAGTGGCCTGCGCGGCGGCCAGGGTGTGGGGGGACCGGCTGACCCCCTCTTGCAGCAGGTGAGTTGAGTTTCAAGTTGTAAGTCAACTCAAAGCAGCAGGGGCAGGTGGCAGGTGAGCCCAGCTCTGTCAGCGCGCTGCATGGCGGCCTGGGCGTCATGGGGGGGCCTGCTGAACAACTCATGAAGAGGTGGGTGGAAATTAGACACTGACATCAACGTTTCTCCAGTAACATACGTGAAATTGCCTCATACCTACTCCCTTTCCCTTCCCTCCATTTTTTTTCCTTTTTCTTTTCTTCTCCCCCCTCCCATCCCCCTTCCCCCCCTCCCCATCCTTTCCCACTTCCTCTCAAGCACCCCGCTTTCCTCCTCCTCAATACTCTCTCCTCTCTTCTCTCCCGTTCTCTCTCATACCCGTTGTCCAGAACAACCAACAGCAGCAGCTCTCGAGGCTGCTGGAGCAGCACCAGCAGCATCAGCAGCAGCAGCAGCGGGACATGCAGTCGCTCTTACGAGACACAGTGGTGCTGGACGAGCTCATCAAAGCGTCAGGCCTCGCAGGTACTGCTGCTGCTAGTATTGAGGCGCCTCAAAATCGTCTCAAATCGAGGCGCCCCAAAAGCTGTCTCAATTCGTGCAGTCGCTCTTACGAGACACAGTGGTGCTGGACGAGCTCATCAAAGCGTCAGGCCTCGCAGGTACTGCTGCTGCTAGTATTGAGGCGCCTCAAAATCGTCTCAAATCGAGGCGCCCCAAAAGCTGTCTCAATTCGTGCAGTCGCTCTTACGAGACACAGTGGTGCTGGACGAGCTCATCAAAGCGTCAGGCCTCGCAGGTACTGCTGCTGCTAGTATTGAGGCGCCTCAAAATCGTCTCAAATCGAGGCGCCCCAAAAGCTGTCTCAATTCGTGCAGTCGCTCTTACGAGACACAGTGGTGCTGGACGAGCTCATCAAAGCGTCAGGCCTCGCAGGTACTGCTGCTGCTAGTATTGAGGCGCCTCAAAATCGTCTCAAATCGAGGCGCCCCAAAAGCTGTCTCAATTCGTGCAGTCGCTCTTACGAGACACAGTGGTGCTGGACGAGCTCATCAAAGCGTCAGGCCTCGCAGGTACTGCTGCTGCTAGTATTGAGGCGCCTCAAAATCGTCTCAAATCGAGGCGCCCCAAAAGCTGTCTCAATTCGTGCAGTCGCTCTTACGAGACACAGTGGTGCTGGACGAGCTCATCAAAGCGTCAGGCCTCGCAGGTACTGCTGCTGCTAGTATTGAGGCGCCTCAAAATCGTCTCAAATCGAGGCGCCCCAAAAGCTGTCTCAATTCGTGCAGTCGCTCTTACGAGACACAGTGGTGCTGGACGAGCTCATCAAAGCGTCAGGCCTCGCAGGTACTGCTGCTGCTAGTATTGAGGCGCCTCAAAATCGTCTCAAATCGAGGCGCCCCAAAAGCTGTCTCAATTCGTGCAGTCGCTCTTACGAGACACAGTGGTGCTGGACGAGCTCATCAAAGCGTCAGGCCTCGCAGGTACTGCTGCTGCTAGTATTGAGGCGCCTCAAAATCGTCTCAAATCGAGGCGCCCCAAAAGCTGTCTCAATTCGTGCAGTCGCTCTTACGAGACACAGTGGTGCTGGACGAGCTCATCAAAGCGTCAGGCCTCGCAGGTACTGCTGCTGCTAGTATTGAGGCGCCTCAAAATCGTCTCAAATCGAGGCGCCCCAAAAGCTGTCTCAATTCGTGCAGTCGCTCTTACGAGACACAGTGGTGCTGGACGAGCTCATCAAAGCGTCAGGCCTCGCAGGTACTGCTGCTGCTAGTATTGAGGCGCCTCAAAATCGTCTCAAATCGAGGCGCCCCAAAAGCTGTCTCAATTCGTGCAGTCGCTCTTACGAGACACAGTGGTGCTGGACGAGCTCATCAAAGCGTCAGGCCTCGCAGGTACTGCTGCTGCTAGTATTGAGGCGCCTCAAAATCGTCTCAAATCGAGGCGCCCCAAAAGCTGTCTCAATTCGTGCAGTCGCTCTTACGAGACACAGTGGTGCTGGACGAGCTCATCAAAGCGTCAGGCCTCGCAGGTACTGCTGCTGCTAGTATTGAGGCGCCTCAAAATCGTCTCAAATCGAGGCGCCCCAAAAGCTGTCTCAATTCGTGCAGTCGCTCTTACGAGACACAGTGGTGCTGGACGAGCTCATCAAAGCGTCAGGCCTCGCAGGTACTGCTGCTGCTAGTATTGAGGCGCCTCAAAATCGTCTCAAATCGAGGCGCCCCAAAAGCTGTCTCAATTCGTGCAGTCGCTCTTACGAGACACAGTGGTGCTGGACGAGCTCATCAAAGCGTCAGGCCTCGCAGGTACTGCTGCTGCTAGTATTGAGGCGCCTCAAAATCGTCTCAAATCGAGGCGCCCCAAAAGCTGTCTCAATTCGTGCAGTCGCTCTTACGAGACACAGTGGTGCTGGACGAGCTCATCAAAGCGTCAGGCCTCGCAGGTACTGCTGCTGCTAGTATTGAGGCGCCTCAAAATCGTCTCAAATCGAGGCGCCCCAAAAGCTGTCTCAATTCGTGCAGTCGCTCTTACGAGACACAGTGGTGCTGGACGAGCTCATCAAAGCGTCAGGCCTCGCAGGTACTGCTGCTGCTAGTATTGAGGCGCCTCAAAATCGTCTCAAATCGAGGCGCCCCAAAAGCTGTCTCAATTCGTGCAGTCGCTCTTACGAGACACAGTGGTGCTGGACGAGCTCATCAAAGCGTCAGGCCTCGCAGGTACTGCTGCTGCTAGTATTGAGGCGCCTCAAAATCGTCTCAAATCGAGGCGCCCCAAAAGCTGTCTCAATTCGTGCAGTCGCTCTTACGAGACACAGTGGTGCTGGACGAGCTCATCAAAGCGTCAGGCCTCGCAGGTACTGCTGCTGCTAGTATTGAGGCGCCTCAAAATCGTCTCAAATCGAGGCGCCCCAAAAGCTGTCTCAATTCGTGCAGTCGCTCTTACGAGACACAGTGGTGCTGGACGAGCTCATCAAAGCGTCAGGCCTCGCAGGTACTGCTGCTGCTAGTATTGAGGCGCCTCAAAATCGTCTCAAATCGAGGCGCCCCAAAAGCTGTCTCAATTCGTGCAGTCGCTCTTACGAGACACAGTGGTGCTGGACGAGCTCATCAAAGCGTCAGGCCTCGCAGGTACTGCTGCTGCTAGTATTGAGGCGCCTCAAAATCGTCTCAAATCGAGGCGCCCCAAAAGCTGTCTCAATTCGTGCAGTCGCTCTTACGAGACACAGTGGTGCTGGACGAGCTCATCAAAGCGTCAGGCCTCGCAGGTACTGCTGCTGCTAGTATTGAGGCGCCTCAAAATCGTCTCAAATCGAGGCGCCCCAAAAGCTGTCTCAATTCGTGCAGTCGCTCTTACGAGACACAGTGGTGCTGGACGAGCTCATCAAAGCGTCAGGCCTCGCAGGTACTGCTGCTGCTAGTATTGAGGCGCCTCAAAATCGTCTCAAATCGAGGCGCCCCAAAAGCTGTCTCAATTCGTGCAGTCGCTCTTACGAGACACAGTGGTGCTGGACGAGCTCATCAAAGCGTCAGGCCTCGCAGGTACTGCTGCTGCTAGTATTGAGGCGCCTCAAAATCGTCTCAAATCGAGGCGCCCCAAAAGCTGTCTCAATTCGTGCAGTCGCTCTTACGAGACACAGTGGTGCTGGACGAGCTCATCAAAGCGTCAGGCCTCGCAGGTACTGCTGCTGCTAGTATTGAGGCGCCTCAAAATCGTCTCAAATCGAGGCGCCCCAAAAGCTGTCTCAATTCGTGCAGTCGCTCTTACGAGACACAGTGGTGCTGGACGAGCTCATCAAAGCGTCAGGCCTCGCAGGTACTGCTGCTGCTAGTATTGAGGCGCCTCAAAATCGTCTCAAATCGAGGCGCCCCAAAAGCTGTCTCAATTCGTGCAGTCGCTCTTACGAGACACAGTGGTGCTGGACGAGCTCATCAAAGCGTCAGGCCTCGCAGGTACTGCTGCTGCTAGTATTGAGGCGCCTCAAAATCGTCTCAAATCGAGGCGCCCCAAAAGCTGTCTCAATTCGTGCAGTCGCTCTTACGAGACACAGTGGTGCTGGACGAGCTCATCAAAGCGTCAGGCCTCGCAGGTACTGCTGCTGCTAGTATTGAGGCGCCTCAAAATCGTCTCAAATCGAGGCGCCCCAAAAGCTGTCTCAATTCGTGCAGTCGCTCTTACGAGACACAGTGGTGCTGGACGAGCTCATCAAAGCGTCAGGCCTCGCAGGTACTGCTGCTGCTAGTATTGAGGCGCCTCAAAATCGTCTCAAATCGAGGCGCCCCAAAAGCTGTCTCAATTCGTGCAGTCGCTCTTACGAGACACAGTGGTGCTGGACGAGCTCATCAAAGCGTCAGGCCTCGCAGGTACTGCTGCTGCTAGTATTGAGGCGCCTCAAAATCGTCTCAAATCGAGGCGCCCCAAAAGCTGTCTCAATTCGTGCAGTCGCTCTTACGAGACACAGTGGTGCTGGACGAGCTCATCAAAGCGTCAGGCCTCGCAGGTACTGCTGCTGCTAGTATTGAGGCGCCTCAAAATCGTCTCAAATCGAGGCGCCCCAAAAGCTGTCTCAATTCGTGCAGTCGCTCTTACGAGACACAGTGGTGCTGGACGAGCTCATCAAAGCGTCAGGCCTCGCAGGTACTGCTGCTGCTAGTATTGAGGCGCCTCAAAATCGTCTCAAATCGAGGCGCCCCAAAAGCTGTCTCAATTCGTGCAGTCGCTCTTACGAGACACAGTGGTGCTGGACGAGCTCATCAAAGCGTCAGGCCTCGCAGGTACTGCTGCTGCTAGTATTGAGGCGCCTCAAAATCGTCTCAAATCGAGGCGCCCCAAAAGCTGTCTCAATTCGTGCAGTCGCTCTTACGAGACACAGTGGTGCTGGACGAGCTCATCAAAGCGTCAGGCCTCGCAGGTACTGCTGCTGCTAGTATTGAGGCGCCTCAAAATCGTCTCAAATCGAGGCGCCCCAAAAGCTGTCTCAATTCGTGCAGTCGCTCTTACGAGACACAGTGGTGCTGGACGAGCTCATCAAAGCGTCAGGCCTCGCAGGTACTGCTGCTGCTAGTATTGAGGCGCCTCAAAATCGTCTCAAATCGAGGCGCCCCAAAAGCTGTCTCAATTCGTGCAGTCGCTCTTACGAGACACAGTGGTGCTGGACGAGCTCATCAAAGCGTCAGGCCTCGCAGGTACTGCTGCTGCTAGTATTGAGGCGCCTCAAAATCGTCTCAAATCGAGGCGCCCCAAAAGCTGTCTCAATTCGTGCAGTCGCTCTTACGAGACACAGTGGTGCTGGACGAGCTCATCAAAGCGTCAGGCCTCGCAGGTACTGCTGCTGCTAGTATTGAGGCGCCTCAAAATCGTCTCAAATCGAGGCGCCCCAAAAGCTGTCTCAATTCGTGCAGTCGCTCTTACGAGACACAGTGGTGCTGGACGAGCTCATCAAAGCGTCAGGCCTCGCAGGTACTGCTGCTGCTAGTATTGAGGCGCCTCAAAATCGTCTCAAATCGAGGCGCCCCAAAAGCTGTCTCAATTCGTGCAGTCGCTCTTACGAGACACAGTGGTGCTGGACGAGCTCATCAAAGCGTCAGGCCTCGCAGGTACTGCTGCTGCTAGTATTGAGGCGCCTCAAAATCGTCTCAAATCGAGGCGCCCCAAAAGCTGTCTCAATTCGTGCAGTCGCTCTTACGAGACACAGTGGTGCTGGACGAGCTCATCAAAGCGTCAGGCCTCGCAGGTACTGCTGCTGCTAGTATTGAGGCGCCTCAAAATCGTCTCAAATCGAGGCGCCCCAAAAGCTGTCTCAATTCGTGCAGTCGCTCTTACGAGACACAGTGGTGCTGGACGAGCTCATCAAAGCGTCAGGCCTCGCAGGTACTGCTGCTGCTAGTATTGAGGCGCCTCAAAATCGTCTCAAATCGAGGCGCCCCAAAAGCTGTCTCAATTCGTGCAGTCGCTCTTACGAGACACAGTGGTGCTGGACGAGCTCATCAAAGCGTCAGGCCTCGCAGGTACTGCTGCTGCTAGTATTGAGGCGCCTCAAAATCGTCTCAAATCGAGGCGCCCCAAAAGCTGTCTCAATTCGTGCAGTCGCTCTTACGAGACACAGTGGTGCTGGACGAGCTCATCAAAGCGTCAGGCCTCGCAGGTACTGCTGCTGCTAGTATTGAGGCGCCTCAAAATCGTCTCAAATCGAGGCGCCCCAAAAGCTGTCTCAATTCGTGCAGTCGCTCTTACGAGACACAGTGGTGCTGGACGAGCTCATCAAAGCGTCAGGCCTCGCAGGTACTGCTGCTGCTAGTATTGAGGCGCCTCAAAATCGTCTCAAATCGAGGCGCCCCAAAAGCTGTCTCAATTCGTGCAGTCGCTCTTACGAGACACAGTGGTGCTGGACGAGCTCATCAAAGCGTCAGGCCTCGCAGGTACTGCTGCTGCTAGTATTGAGGCGCCTCAAAATCGTCTCAAATCGAGGCGCCCCAAAAGCTGTCTCAATTCGTGCAGTCGCTCTTACGAGACACAGTGGTGCTGGACGAGCTCATCAAAGCGTCAGGCCTCGCAGGTACTGCTGCTGCTAGTATTGAGGCGCCTCAAAATCGTCTCAAATCGAGGCGCCCCAAAAGCTGTCTCAATTCGTGCAGTCGCTCTTACGAGACACAGTGGTGCTGGACGAGCTCATCAAAGCGTCAGGCCTCGCAGGTACTGCTGCTGCTAGTATTGAGGCGCCTCAAAATCGTCTCAAATCGAGGCGCCCCAAAAGCTGTCTCAATTCGTGCAGTCGCTCTTACGAGACACAGTGGTGCTGGACGAGCTCATCAAAGCGTCAGGCCTCGCAGGTACTGCTGCTGCTAGTATTGAGGCGCCTCAAAATCGTCTCAAATCGAGGCGCCCCAAAAGCTGTCTCAATTCGTGCAGTCGCTCTTACGAGACACAGTGGTGCTGGACGAGCTCATCAAAGCGTCAGGCCTCGCAGGTACTGCTGCTGCTAGTATTGAGGCGCCTCAAAATCGTCTCAAATCGAGGCGCCCCAAAAGCTGTCTCAATTCGTGCAGTCGCTCTTACGAGACACAGTGGTGCTGGACGAGCTCATCAAAGCGTCAGGCCTCGCAGGTACTGCTGCTGCTAGTATTGAGGCGCCTCAAAATCGTCTCAAATCGAGGCGCCCCAAAAGCTGTCTCAATTCGTGCAGTCGCTCTTACGAGACACAGTGGTGCTGGACGAGCTCATCAAAGCGTCAGGCCTCGCAGGTACTGCTGCTGCTAGTATTGAGGCGCCTCAAAATCGTCTCAAATCGAGGCGCCCCAAAAGCTGTCTCAATTCGTGCAGTCGCTCTTACGAGACACAGTGGTGCTGGACGAGCTCATCAAAGCGTCAGGCCTCGCAGGTACTGCTGCTGCTAGTATTGAGGCGCCTCAAAATCGTCTCAAATCGAGGCGCCCCAAAAGCTGTCTCAATTCGTGCAGTCGCTCTTACGAGACACAGTGGTGCTGGACGAGCTCATCAAAGCGTCAGGCCTCGCAGGTACTGCTGCTGCTAGTATTGAGGCGCCTCAAAATCGTCTCAAATCGAGGCGCCCCAAAAGCTGTCTCAATTCGTGCAGTCGCTCTTACGAGACACAGTGGTGCTGGACGAGCTCATCAAAGCGTCAGGCCTCGCAGGTACTGCTGCTGCTAGTATTGAGGCGCCTCAAAATCGTCTCAAATCGAGGCGCCCCAAAAGCTGTCTCAATTCGTGCAGTCGCTCTTACGAGACACAGTGGTGCTGGACGAGCTCATCAAAGCGTCAGGCCTCGCAGGTACTGCTGCTGCTAGTATTGAGGCGCCTCAAAATCGTCTCAAATCGAGGCGCCCCAAAAGCTGTCTCAATTCGTGCAGTCGCTCTTACGAGACACAGTGGTGCTGGACGAGCTCATCAAAGCGTCAGGCCTCGCAGGTACTGCTGCTGCTAGTATTGAGGCGCCTCAAAATCGTCTCAAATCGAGGCGCCCCAAAAGCTGTCTCAATTCGTGCAGTCGCTCTTACGAGACACAGTGGTGCTGGACGAGCTCATCAAAGCGTCAGGCCTCGCAGGTACTGCTGCTGCTAGTATTGAGGCGCCTCAAAATCGTCTCAAATCGAGGCGCCCCAAAAGCTGTCTCAATTCGTGCAGTCGCTCTTACGAGACACAGTGGTGCTGGACGAGCTCATCAAAGCGTCAGGCCTCGCAGGTACTGCTGCTGCTAGTATTGAGGCGCCTCAAAATCGTCTCAAATCGAGGCGCCCCAAAAGCTGTCTCAATTCGTGCAGTCGCTCTTACGAGACACAGTGGTGCTGGACGAGCTCATCAAAGCGTCAGGCCTCGCAGGTACTGCTGCTGCTAGTATTGAGGCGCCTCAAAATCGTCTCAAATCGAGGCGCCCCAAAAGCTGTCTCAATTCGTGCAGTCGCTCTTACGAGACACAGTGGTGCTGGACAAGCTCATCAAAGCGTCAGGCCTCGCAGGTACTGCTTTGGGGCGCCACAAAACTTGTCAATCTGAGGTGCCCAGTAATCGTCTCACTTCATGCATTCGCAGTCGCTGAGAGACACAGTAGCGCTGGACGAGCTCATCAAGGCGTCAGGCCTCGCAGGTACTGCTGCTGGCCCACGTCTTTCCTCCTCACCCCGCCACTCTCCCTCACACTGCCTCTGTTGCGTCGGGCTGTAAAGCACCAGCTGTGCTGTGCTCCACCTCGTCCCTCCCTCCCACCCGCTGTTGGTGCCCTGCCAGACGGTTTGCGACTTTCTCGCCCCACTGCTTTGATGTTTGTTATTTGCAATTGCCATGTGGTGCAGTGCAGTGCGGTGCAGTGGAGTGCGGTGCAGTGGGTTGCAGCCACGCCAGTCATCAACCATGCATCTCACCCCATGCATGCACCCCTTGTGCTCTCCTCCCCTTGTGCTCTCCACGCCCTATTCCCACCCATCTCCCCACCCCCCCCTCCCCCTCTCGAAACCCCCCACATCTTGTCCCCACCTACTTTCCTGCAGGCTCCTTCGGAGCAGATGCTTCTGCAGCCGGCACAGCAGGCGCAGGTGCTGCTGGTCCGGGGAATGCTGCACTGCCAGCAGCGGGAGCGGCAGGAGCAGCAGAGGCGCAGCTGAACTCGCTCATGTATGCTCGCTCGGGCTCCTCCGGCCCGCATACAGACCTGGTGCGTGCGGGTGGGCGGGTGGGTGGTTCGTGTGTGTGTGTGTGGGATAACCGGTGTGCAGCCACCCCCGCCTCCTATCGAAAGGACCTTCCTCAGCTAAACCTGCACCTATCTACCCCCCTGAAATTTCACCTATTCCTTTCCTGCACCCTCCTCTCCCCCTCTTCCCTGTCTTTCTCTCCCCCAACCGGCCCTCCCCATACCCACCCACCAGTCATCGCTGCTCCTGCATACCCTTCCTCTCAACGAAGCAGGCAGAGAAGCAGCCTTCAGCGGAGGCGGCGCCTCCGGCTCCCCTCGAGCCATCGCTGCAGCCACCGCCGCCGCCGCAGCCGCCATAGCAGCCGCCGCAGCTCCGGCCGTACCTCCCGAGAGCTGGCTCGGCGCGTATCCTCCGGAGCTCCGAAGCTCCGGAGGCTCGGGGCGGCCGGGGTTCTCGAACATGTTTGATGAGATGCAGACGGATGGGGCTAACAGGAGCCTGTCTGGGTTTCCCCTTCCGCCCAGCGGAAGCAGCATGCCTAAGAGTGGGAGCATCCCTCAGAGCGGCAGCATGCCGAACGAACCTGCGATGTTCCGGAAGCTGGACAGCTTTGGCGAGTGGATCGAGGAGGTTTATAAAGGGGATGGTGGTGCTGGAGGGGGCGGGGGAGCAGGCGGGGACGGGACGGGGGTGGGAGAGGACGCGGTTATGGGGGGTGGTGCCTTCCCTCTCTCTGCTTCTGGAGCTGGTGGCGGCAGTGGTGGCGGCGGTGCCGGTGGTTTTGGCAGTGGTGGGGGTGGTCCTGGCAGTGGCAATGACGCGTTTGACATCAGAATCCAGACTATGCGGCGATCTGCCCCCACGCCCTCCCCTCTCTCCTCCCCCGAGCCGTTCCCCTCCTCCCCCACCTCCTCGTTTGGAGGCGCGGAGACGGGTTTGGAAAGGCAGGAGGTGAGTTTCAAGCTGGGGGTGAAGGAGGAGGCGGGGGAAGACGGCGAGGAGGAGCATGGTGTAGGGCTGGGAGGCAGCAAGTATGACCTGTCGTTCATGGGTGCGTCTCCCATGCTCCCTCTCGGTAGCACGGCTCCTGCTGCTGCTGCTAGTGGCGGTGGGGTGTCTGGAGTGGGGGCGGGAGGAGGAGCAGGGGGAGCAGGGGGAGGAGGATGGGGAGGGGGAGGGAGCGTGGCGGGAGGAGGATGGGGAGGGGGAGGGAGCGTGGGGGGAGGAGGAGGAGCAGGGTTGGGGGCGAGGAGGGGGATAGGCGGCGGGGTGCTGTCGATGGGGGGCATGGGGTCGGTGGCAGCAGCAGACTCGCCGCGCCCCATGGTGACCTTCTCCATTGCTGATTATGCGCCCACCTCCGCTGCCACCATGGGCGGCGTTAAGGTCAGTACTGGTAGTGCTGGTGGTGGTTGTGGTGGGCAGGTGAAAAGGAGACCTGGTGGTGACCCTCTGCGCCCCATGGTGACTTTCTCCATTGCCGACTATGCGCCCACCTCCGCTGCCACCATGGGGGGGGGTAAGGTCAGTACCGCTGGTGTGGTGGTCGGCAGGTACAGTAAGGTAGCTCTCCTCTGCGCCCCCCATGGTGACGTTTTCCATTGCCGACTATGCTCCCACCTCCGCTGCCACCATGGGGGGGCGTCAAGGTGCGTACTGCTGCTGGTGATTGTGGTCCGCAGGTACATTAATGTAGCTCGCCTCTGCGCCCCCAATGGTGACCTTCTCCATTGCCGACTATGCGCTCACCTCCTCCGTGGTGCTGCTGGGGATGCTGCTGCTACTAGTGGTGGTGGAACACGGGTGAAAACAAAGCTGGCTCTCATTCAAAAAGAAGCAACCGACCTACCCTTTCCCTTCTTCCCACCCTGTCCCCCACACCACACCCCTCCTCCCAACCCCTTCCCAGGTGTTGCTAGCAGGCTCTGTTCACGACCCCCGAGGCACCCCAAGCCCCCATACGCGCTCCTCCCAACCCCCCCTTTCCCCTCCCACAATCCCTCCCCACAATACCCCCCAGGTGCTGCTAGCAGGCTCTGTTCACGACCCCAGAGGGACCCCAAGCCCCCATACGCGCTCCTCCCCTCGCGCCAGCCTCTCAGGCAGCGGCAGCCTTAGCGGGGGCGGTGGTAGTTTCGGTGCTGGGGGGGGTCTTGGGGGGGGCGGGCTTGGGGGGGCCGGCAGCGGGAGCTTCGGCCGGGGGGATACAGTGTGGGGCGTGCGGTGGGGGGTGACGTTTGGAGAGGTGGAGGTGGAAGCTGAGCAGGTTGTGCACGGTGTACTGCGGTGCGTGGCCCCCATTCACAAGCAGGGAAGGGTTAGCCTGCGCGTCACCTGCACCCCTGCTGCTGCTGTGACTGCTCCTGGAGAGGGTGAGGGCGGTGGGACCGCGGGTGTGGACGGTGGGGGAGGTGGAGGGGGTGGAGATGCAATGAATCAAGACATGACAGGAGCAGGAGGGGGTGTGGGGGTGGGGGTTGGAGCAGCAGGAGGAGGAGGAGGGGCAGGAGGGGATGGATACAAGGCGATGAAGAGAGTGCCGTGCAGCCCTCCCGTTCCCTTCGACTTCCTCCCTCCTTGGCAATCCTTCAAAAAGAGTTTGGCCTTAGACCGAAACAGAACCTTCGCCAAGAGTGGTCTTGGTGCTGCTGCTGCTGGTTCTGGTTCTGGTGCTGGTGCTGCTGGTGGTGGTGAAGGGGATGGTAGCAGGCCGAGTTTATCCCGTTTGTTTCTCTCCGAACGCGCTCTGCTCTGCCGCCTCCTCGGGTTCATCTCCCGCATCAACCGTGCCAGCCTGGCGGACGTCAGCGCTGACTGGGCATGGGTGGATGAGGCGCTGGCGTCCACGTCAGCAGCATGCCCGGATGAAGCTGATTGGAGGGGCAGGGTGGATGGGAACAGGGGGGAGGATGTGGCGGGGAGGGAGGGAATGGGGGTGGATAGAGAGGAGGAAGAGGATGAGGAGGAGGATGAGGAGAGAGAGATGAACATGTGGGGGTATGGGAGCGATGAGGAGGACGCAGATGAGTATGCTCTCAGGCTGCAATGTCAAGGAGGGGCCGATACAGAGAGAGGACGAGGAGCGGCAGGGGGAGGAGGAGGAGTGGATGGAGGAGTGGGGGGTGTCCAGGGGAGTCCAGTGCGGTTGGAGGGCGTGCTGCTGCAGGCGCTGATGCGGAAGCATCTGGGCCGTTGGTTGGCGCTGAACAGCGATGCAGCGAGGGAGGCGGGCAGGAGGGGCATGGGGCTGGGCTTGGGGCATCTGGTGGCTGCGCTGGGGTGGCCGTGGGCTGTGCCTCTGCTCATGGCTGTGGGGTGGGACTTGAACGCAAGAGACAGGAGGGGGTGCACTGCGCTGCATTGGGCTGCTGCTAAAGGGAGGTGAGTTGGTGTGGGATATGTGGAGGGAAGGAAGCAAGAAGAGGTGAGAGATAGGAGGGAAGGAACAGTGGGAGGTTAGAGATTGGAAGGGAGGAAACAAGGGGAGGTGAGAGATAAGCAGGAGACAAGGGGAGGTGAGGGATAAGGAGCACGCAGAGGCAGATAAACACACTGCTTCCGCTCCTCATCGCTCCTTCCCACCACTGAATTGAGACTGCCATTTGCACTCCCCTTCTCCTTCCCTCATCCCATCCCTGCCTGCCCCACTCCCTCCTCTCCGCCCACCTTCCTGCAGGGAAGCTATGGTGGTGGCGCTGGTGGCAGCGGGCGCCAACGCGACTCTGCTGGCGCGAGTGGGAGGGGCAGAGCGCACAGCAGCAGACACAGCATGCGCGTGCGGGCACACAGGCATCGCGGCCTATCTAGCCGAGTCCTCCCTCAACGCCTCCCTCTCCTCCATGACCATTCAGGACCAGCATCAGCTGGCTACCGACCCTTCTCTGCTCCAATCCGCCGCTGCTGCCGGCCACGCAGCCATGGCAGCAGCAGCAGCAGCAGGTGCCAGCAGTGGTGGCAGTGCTGGTGCTGTTGCCGCTGCTGCCGCTGCTGCTGGTGGTCTCCCTGGGTCGGCTCGTCCCGCTTCTGTCGCTGCATCGCCGGACATGCAAGAGACGCTGGATGCGATTCGAAGGACGGCGCAGGCCGCAGCGTTGATCCAGGAGCGGTTCAGGAAACACTCAGAGCGAAGGAGGCAGCAGCAGGAGGAGGAGGAGGAGCTTCGGGAGCAAGAGAGAGCAGTGGCGGCAGCAGCAGAGGCCGCGGCAGGGCTGGGGATCGGAGGGGACGATGAGTTGGATGAGGAGGAGGCGAGGATGCTGGTGGCGGCTCGGAAGATTCAGAACGCGTTCCGAGGGCACAAGACCTTCAAGCAGTCGGAGGCTGCGAGGAGCATTCAGAGGCGGTTCCGCACGTGGAAGCACCGCAGGGAGTTTCTGCGCATGCGGCAGCGCGTGATCAAGATTCAGGTGAGGGTGGTGACTTGTAGGGTTAGTGGCAGGGCGAATGGTTCTGTTGTGGAGCGAGTGATGATGTGCACCTTCCGCACGTGGAAGCACCGCAGGGAGTTTCTGCGCATGCGGCAGCGCGTGATCAAGATTCAGGTGAGGGTGGTGGCTTGTAGGGTGACTGGTAGAGGATGAGTGGTAGGATAGCAGCGGGAAGTAGAGAAATAGTCCAATTCCCCAACCCCTTAGGCGCACGTGAAGGGGCACATCCAGCGGGTGAAATACAAGAAGATGAAGTGGGGCTGGGATCATCGCCAAGGCAATGTGTATATCCATCCTCCTACCCTCCCCCCCTCCCTCTTCCCTCCCCCCAGGCGCACGTGAAGGGGCACATCCAGCGAGTAAAGTACAAGAAGATGAAGTGGGGCCTGGGGATCATCGCCAAGGCGGTCCTGCGCTGGCGGTTCCGCCGCAGCGGCGTGCGGGGGCTCCGAGCCCAGCAGGGAGACTGCCACTCGGATGCGGATGGTGCGCTGTACGGGAGTGAGGGTGGGGAGATGGGGGGTGGTAATGGGGATGGGGAGGAGAGAGAGGTGAGTCTGGCGGTGAGCCGAATGCAGGCTATGGCTCATTCGGTGGAGGGACGGGCGCAGTATTCTAGGATGAAGCAGGCTCAGATCGACATGCAGCAGGAGATTCAGATGCAGCAGATGCAGATGCAACAGATGCAGATGCAGCAGCAGCAGCAGATGCAGCAGCAGCAGATGCAGCAACAGCAGATGCAGCAACAGCAGCAGCAGATGTTAATGCAGCAGCAGGCGCAGGAGCAGCAGCAGTATTCTGGCATGCCCAGTTTCTCAAACCAACATCAACAGCAGCAGCAGCAGCAGCAGCAAGTGCCTGACCTCTTGCAGCAAGCTCACCTGTTAACGCAGCAGCAGCACCAGGGGTCAGAGCAGCAATGGAACCAGTAAATTGATGTATCTCAGTGTGGCACAGTTTTGACAGTTTGAGATATTCAATGCACGGAGAGCCTTCGTGGCAATTGTGTTAACGCACTGCCAGTATTAGGTTCGAAAAGTGTAGGATTAAGCTTGTTTGCTGTACTGGGCAGCTTAGGGCAACAGTGGAAGCAGCGTGCTACACTAGTGGGACCAGCAAAATGTATGCTTGAAGGTTAGCAGCAATGCACGGCAGTGGAGGTGGTGCCATTACTCCAAAATACCATGAGAATGATTCATTTGTTGCAATTTCCATGCATACGGTATAGGCATCACACAGATGCAATAATTCAATGACGCAGAACGTTTGACAGTGCAGGAAGTGTAGTGCAGTTGTTGTGCAGATAGCACATTTCTATGGTGGGTCTAAAACTTACAACCACAGAATGTTAATGACAGCAGCTTAATGATAGCCATGATAGTCGTGTAATAAGGGCGGGCATATTCGCTCAATACACTTCCCGACCAAAACATTAATGTGACAGTTGTACATTGAACCGCATTCAAACGCAAGAAATTTACGCGCCGGCTCCAGACTGGGATTTCAAATGGCCAGTGGTGTCTTGTCTAGGTTCTGTTAGGGCGTGTCTGAAGTGCAAACGTCGAGTTTCGTCAAATTTCGTCGACGAAACTCATCCGTGGGACCCACGCTTGTTGGTGTCTGAAGTGCAGCCTGACATCCCTCGACGAAACTCGACGTTCGTGCACATGTCGAGGGATGTCGAACAGTGATACCGGGCAGCTGTTTGAGTCACTGTAGTCAGTGAGTGTTTCAAAAACAATTCTTCGACACGCCATGTCTGCATAGCTGTGGCAAACACACGTGAATAAGAACTAAGACGAGAGCGACACGTGCTAGAGAAATTTCGCTGGCAATGTGACAGTAGAATATCCGGTGTTACCAGCAACAATCTATGCTAAGCGAAATTCGCGAGATTGCAAACGATTGAGTTACATGAATGATTCTGTTAATTCCACGTCGAATTTTCATGGGCAACTTATAACAGTGTTCCTATGGCACGTGTGGGTTATTTTGTCGTGTGGGTGTCTGAAGTGAACACAGCTGAAAACGGATGTCGAGTTTCGTCAAGGAACGTCGACGAAAGTTTCGTCGGCAAACGTCGAAATTCACTTCAGACACGCCCTTATGCGAGGGTAGACACTGTACCGTAACGAGCCGTACACTGCACCTCCATAGCACGTGGTCGCCTTGCCTCGCGGTTTGTGATTGGCTATTACCATCGCGCGCTGGATGCTTCAACGGCCCGCTATACGTGCTCTTCGCGCTGACAAGGATATTGCGCGAAAAGTTTTCTTCCCTCCCTGTCCCCATCCATTAATTTCTAGCAAGTTGAACAAGCTTTGAACCATACGCTATCCCCAGATTTTTCTATTCATTCCACACCACACCTAAGCCAATCCCCGAGTCCCCAACACCCAACTTTCACTCGTTGGCGCTGGACTGGAATCCAGCGCAAGATAGGTGTCCCCCTTGGCTCGCCAGCGCATTGGTATGCTGAGTCAGCAAGCATGGTGTTTTGTGGTGTTGGAGTCAGGCGTGCGAAAAGTTCCTTCGCACGCTTTCCTCCCCCCATGATCAGATCCGACTCGAAGCGCCACGTCCGATGAATGTTTGTTAGAAGATTTCTGAACAGTGGTAGCTCCCTTCATTTCCAATCCAGCGCTGAATGCGAGAGGATGGTCGAGTTGCAGAAGCCGCTCATCAAGCAGCAAAAAAGAGTCGCAAGTGACCTCGATTCTGCGATCCAATTTCTATCGGAGATTTAACCACACATTGAGGGGCGGGGAGCAGTGAAGACACACGCTTCAGCCAGCCACACGAGCAGCAGGACCGCATCCAGCAAGGCGAAGGAAACGAAGCGTGCATCTAGAAACATCAACGCTGCCATTATTCCATACGCCGACAACGCATAACGCTGTCACTCTAGGGCAGTGTAAGTTTTCTGTCCTTGTTTATCTGCAGATTGTATTCGTAAATGGCCTCAAGGGGTGCAAGAGCAGAGTCCATGAGGATGGTATGTCGGGCACCAGATTAAGTTTCCGGGTGCCCCCACTTCCTGAGTCAGAAAGTCTCGGACTCGAAAAAAATTCCTCTCGGTGATGCGGTGTGAGAGGAGAATGGCCAATGCCCATTCCACCAACCGGAAGGACGCCCTCCACAACCTCCTCCACTCCCTTCGCACCGCAGCTCACTCACCTATACCTCTCTACACCACTAAGCACATTTTTTTTCTCCTTTCCACATGCTGACATGACGAAGGACGTGGGCTTCTGCTGTGCTGTACTGTGCACACATCCCTCCGGTCCGCGCTGTGCCCCTTCCACGCACAGCCCAGCAGCGCGTTGGCATTGGAACCGAACTCACACACAGACACGACGAGCAGAAACATGTGCAACATCCATGCAAGCAAACCTGCATACGCCCCTCTTTGACTCTCCCCCACCTCAAGAGTCTCCTGGATAAAACCCACTCGCTTCTACCATCATCTCACCACCCATCGAATTTGCACCATCGCTCGCACAATCCGAAACCTGCGAGAGTTTCCGTTCCACGCGTTCTTATTCAGAACCGAACCCACCCATACTTCGCCAATGTCCATGGCTCTCCAGTTCAACTCACCCACTCCAGACCACACGCACTTCCGCGCGTTCCTCCCTTTCGCTCCTGCCATGGAGCCTCTACCCGCTGTAGGTTTCCCGCTCTTCGCGGACTCGTTGCACGCAAGCAAGCGTCTTCGATCCCTCTCATCGTCCCCCATCTCCGTCCCTCCAGCGGCTCTCCTCGATACTACGCTCAGCCTATCCTCTACTCCGATCGCCTCTCCCCCACCGTGCCCGCCGTGTAACGGCGCGATTTTGGAACGTTCGCCGTGTGACGACAACACCAATGCCGCGCTCCCCTTCCTCGCAATGCTCCGCCGATTCAAGCCGCAAGCCCAATCCCCCGCCCACGTAATTTCCCCAATTCCGCGTGTCATCAGCGCCAGTCCACTCCGGCGGACCAATCCGCCAGTTCCTGCAGCAATTCCCGCCGCAGCTCCCGCCGCTCATCCCGCGCGCTGTCCGCTCCCGCCTGTGGAGGCCCTCCGACGCGCCGTGAAGCGCTCGCACGCCGCAGCCCGTCTCGACGAGGAGGTTACCAGCCAGCTTCGGACCACCCTCCTCTCAGAATGCCCCTTGCAAGTCCCGTCAAATGCGCTCGAAGTCGGTGCCGCGGCGTCGGGACTCCCAGCGGTGCTTCCGTGCGACGCTGACGTGGCGGAGCGGCTCGTAAAGTACGACAGGCTGACGTCGTCGCTGCGTGGCTCTCTGCCGCCCGCGAATCTCGCGCAGTGGGATGCGGCGGTGGGCAAGCTGAGGGATCGAGTCGCGATGAAGGAGGAGTTTGGAAACGACGTGAACGGGTTCCTTCTGTTTCTCCATGCGCAGCTCGACGCGCAGCAGCCGTCGGCGCGCAAGGCGCTTCAGCTGTTCGCTGCGTTCAAGCAAGCGCAGAGGCAGAAGCAGAACCTGGGAGCCGCGGTGGCGTCTGAAGCGCTTCCGACGGCGACGGCAGCTGCAGCAGTTTCGCGCCGTGTCTCGTCTCTTTCTCCAGAAACTGACGACGATACCGCTTCCGTGTGTAGCAACGACCCTGAATCTGCGGAACTGAGAGATATTGAAGCTGAAGGCTCACAGGCTGAGTCATCCTTCTTTCGACGTGACTCATCCGCATCTGCTTCCGTGCCTTCCGCAAGCTCCGCCCTTGGGATTGACGTAACGTGTCCTGCTGCTGTGAAGAAGATGCTGTTTGAGCTTCAGTCTGCGGTGGTTCAGCTGGAGAGGAATACCGCGATGGACGCGCGGATCAAGGCGGAGAGCCTTGCCGTGTTGCGGACCGCGCAGGGCCACTTATTATCGCGCCTCGCTACTGTTGTCCGCTCGGTGTAGATGGGTACTGACTGGTCTCTACCCGAGCGTGGCGCGTGCCTCCTGCACGCTTGGGGGGTGCGGTTCAGATCATCCTCGTTAAAACTTCGTGGAACGCTAATGCCACCATTTCATCCAAGTTGTTGATGTGATTTTCCAGGACAATCAAGTCCTTACTGGTTAGAATGTTCTCACTCTTTTTGCTTGCCTGAAGGGCAGCTACTATTTATGATTTGTTATTTGGTTGTAATTTAATGTGTATAAGGTGCCGAGCCATTTTTCTATTAAATAAAGGTGTTCAAATATCAACCGTCATATAAACCCTTGGGTTTCATGTGTAACATTTGGTCCTATTTTTCGCAAAATAATTCAACCCGTTCGCACACGCACGGTTCTTTTGCCAGTAATTTCGTCTCAGTGCTTCCGCTCAAACTTCTTTCCCCAGCAGAAGTCCCTAGGATCCATATTAGCTCACCATTAACTAAGGCTTGAGTACTATTCTAGCTGCTCCATGTAGGGATTCGTGTTTTCGCTGCAGCTGGTGGTGGGACGCGCTGACGGGGTTTCTACATATTCACGCAACATTCGAGGAACCAAGTTTTGCCGACTCCTATTCGCAGATTAAAGCTCGGTTATTTAGTTTCACTGTTGCTTCGTTGCAGGAGACATATACGTACGTACGTCCACGACTGATTTTGAGTGCCTGAGGCTTTTCCGATTACATACGAGCGGTTAGCTGTTGACAATTACGACTTCTTGGCCGAGACAAAGGAATCTGGTGTATCAACAAGCCTGACAGGGCTTGTAACCAGGCTCTGTGAAGCATTTACGATCGAAGTCTGGGCGTCTCAGCAACAAGCAGATCCTGAGAAAGAAAGGCTTTCGCGCTTGAACATAAGAAATTCGGCATACCTAGCCATCGAATCTTTGAATACTACTGTCTAGACAGCCTTAGTACCTGGACATTACCACTTCAAGCAGAATATCTGGAGATTGATACTCAGACAACCAATTATCCTCATACAAGTTCTTAGACGATCGTGATGGGAGATTCCAAACCCTCCGGAGGCGGCGGCGGCGGAAGCGGGTTACAGCTCGATCTGGACACGTTCGGTCGACGCCTGAAGCTTCTTTACGACAGCTGGCGAAAGGACGAAAGCCGTTCGTGGGGTAACACGAGCGCGTTCGCCGTCGCGACTCCGCCGGCGAGCGAGGACATGCGATACCTCAAGTCGTCGGCGCTGCAGATCTGGTTACTGGGTTACGAATTCCCGGAGACCGTCATGGTGTTTCTGCTGGGCGGGGGAGCCGGCGGGGAAGGCGGCGGAGGCGGCGGAGCGGTGCACGTGGTGTGCAGCCAGAAGAAGGCGCAGCATCTGGAGGCCGTCAGGCGCGTGTGCGCGGAGAAATCCGGTACGGCGGAGAGATTGCCAGGGAGGGATTAGTCCGAGAGTCAAGGGAGAGTGGAAAGGGTTGTGTGAGGCGGGGAGGGGGATTGGAAGGGAGAAGAGGAAACCGGTGTCCAGAGGTGAGGGCAGACGATGGAGTATGTATGTACACCTGAAGTGACCGGCCACCCTAAGTGACCAGTCAGTAGGCGATTTCAATATTTGTCGTACCAGACCCGGAGGCGAGGCCAGCCAGCGGAGTTTTCCACCATCACCGACCCTTCTCCTCTCTCCAACTCTCCTCTCTCCAGCTCCTCACCTCCTCCCCCCGAGTCAGGCGTGTAGATAGTGCTTCACCCCAAGCCAGTAGTACTCCGTTCTAGACGGTCTCTACCTGCCCCCACCCTCCCCTTTTCCCCTCCCTCGACTTCCCCCTCCCCCTCCCCCTCCCCTTCCCCCTCCCCCTCCCCTTCCCCCTCCCCCCCCCCCCCCCCCTTCCCCCTCCTCCTCCCCCTTCCCCGCGCCAGGCGTGGAGATGGTGCTGCACCCCAAGCCTCGCAGCGAGGACAGCCAGTACTCCGTCCTTAGAAGCCTCTGCCGATTCCCCCCTTCCCCCCTTCCCTCCGTCCCCCTCCCCCTCCCCCCTCCCTCCTCCGCGCCAGGCGGAGTGGAGATGGTGCTGCACCCCAAGCCTCGCAGCGAGGACGGGTCCTCCCAGATGACACAGGTCATCGACGCCATCCGTACCTCCGGCGCAGGCTCGGCAGACGGAGGTCCGGTGCGGCTGGGCGTGCTGGCAAAGGAGGCGCCAGAGGGGGCGATCATGGAGAAATGGGCGGCGGCAGTGGAGGCAGCAGCGGGTGGGGGCGAGGGCGGGGAGAGCGGTGGAGAGGGGTTGGAGACGGTGGACGTGGGTCCTGCGCTGGGGGATGTTCTGGCGGTGAAGGATGAGGGCGAGGTGATCAATATCAAGAAGGCCGCGTTTCTCAGTTCTCAGGCGCTCAAGGTGGGTTGATGGTGGATGTGTGGGATGGGTTGGAGTGCGGTTGGATGTGGTGGGGTTGGGTGGGGTGGGATGGAGTGGGGTTGGATGGGTTGGTATGCGGTGGGTGTGGATGGAAGAAGGGATGTGCTGGCGGTGAAGGATGAGGGCGAGGTGATTAATATCAATAAGGCCGCGTTTCTTAGCGCGCAGGTGCTCAAGGTGTGATGGGGTGGGTTGGTTGGATAGTGTTGGATGGGATGGGGTTGGGTGGAGTGGGGTGGAACGGGATGGGGTTGGCGGCGATGGGAATAGGGTTGAGAGTGGATGGTGGGATTTTTTGCTGGGCTGGAGTGGAATGAGATGCGATGGGGTGTGATGCGGTGGAGAGAATCTTGGTGCCGAGAAAAGAGGCGCCTATGCACGAGGAGCGCAGCTCGACCCTTCCCCCCCCCTCCTTGTTCAGTCTCCCCATCCTCCACTCCCCTCCCCCTCCCCTCTCAGGCGTTCGTGGTACCCAAGATGGAGGTGCTGATAGACGAGGAGCGCAGCATGACGCACGCGGAGCTGATGGAGCAGACAGAGGAGGTCATCACCGACCCCGCCAAGATCAAAGTCAAGCTCAAACCCGACAACTGCGACATCTGCTACCCGCCCGTCTTCCAGGTAACTGCATGTTGCATGTGCTGCTAAACCCCCGTCGTCTGGGTATTTCAGATGAACTCATCCCCTCCGCTCCATCACCACTCACTCTCCCCCCTTTCCACTACATCCCTTCCGTTCCCACCATTCCGTCCCTGCTTCAATCAACCCTCCCCTGGCAGAGCGGAGGCTAATACGATCTGAGGGCGTCAGCAGTGAGCAGCGACGACCCGTTGTGCTATGACTCCATGGGCGTCATCATCTGCGCCCTCCCCTCTCCCGCTCTCCTTTGCTCTTCCCTCCACCTCCACCCCCCTTTGCTTTACCCCACCCAGAGCGGGGGGCAGTACGATCTGAGGGCGTCAGCAGTGAGCAGTGACGACCCCCTGTGTTACGACTCCATGGGCGTCATCATCTGCGCCATCCCCTCTCGCCCTCCTTCTCTCCCCTCCCCCTTCCCTGTGTTTCAACCCATCCAGAGCGGGGGCCAGTACGATCTGAGGGCGTCAGCAGTGAGCAGCGACGACCCCCTGTGTTACGACTCCATGGGTGTTATCATCTGTGCCATCGGTGCCAGATACGCCTCCTACTGCTCCAATGTGGCCCGCACCTACCTCATAGACGCTACCAAAGCACAGGAGAAGGCGTACCAGGTGAGGGGAATGGCAGCAGGCGTACCAGTAGAGTTGAGTTGGAACTTTGAGTTGGAGTCTTGATTCCTTTTTGGCCAATTTCTAGACAGGTGGTTTTCTAGATTGCTGATTGTACTTCTTGGGAGCAATCTCACAAAACTGTCATCAAATGCTGCCGAGGGCACATGGAGCAGCAATTGCAGTGATGAGGCTGGGGGTGTGGCTGGGTTCTGAGTTGTATCTTTCAAAGAATGTATTGCCAGGTGCTGCTGTAAAGGCGTTTCGGAACTCTTCTACCTCCCACCCACCACACCACCAGGTGCTATTGCGAGCACAGGAAGCGGCGATTGCGGCGATCAAGCCGGGGGTGCGGCTGGGGGACGTGTACCGGGCAGCAGTGGCAGTGGTAGAGAGGGAAGCGCCAGAGCTGGTGCCTCATCTCACCAAACACGCCGGCACTGGCATAGGCATCGGTGAGAAGCGGTTGCAGGGATATGCAGCATTCAGAGAAGGTGTGCAGGGTCAGGCATTTGTTTTCGCACCTGGAGGATTTATACCTCCAGGTGGTTTGAACCCTTCCACTTTCCTTCACCTCTGCTTGGACTCTCGTCCCTCTTTCCAAGCTGGTTTGTCTCTGATCCACTCGATGCAGAGTTCCGAGAGGCTGCTCTGACTCTGAATGCCAAGAATGAGAGGACAGTGCGAAAAGGCATGCTATTCAACGTGGTGCTGGAGCTGCGCGGCCTCACACTGCCCCCCTTTTCATGCCCTGTGCTTCCCTGTGCTGTGCTCCCCTGCAGAGTTTCGAGAGGCCAGTCTCACTCTCAACGCCAAAAATGAGAGGACAGTGAAATCAGGCATGGCATTCAATGTGGTGCTGGGGCTGCACGGCCTCACACAGCCCCCTTCATGCCCTGTACTGCCCTGTGCTGCCGTGTTCTGCCCTGCAGAGTTCCGAGAGGCCGGTCTGACCCTCAACGCCAAGAACGAGCGCACTGTGAAATCAGGCATGGCCTTCAACGTGGTGCTGGGGCTGCACGGCCTCACACTGCCCCCCTTTCATGCCCTGTGCTTCCCTGTGCTTCCCTGTGCTTCCCTGTGCTGCCCTGTCAGAGTTTCGAGAGGCTGGACTCACTCTCAACGCCAAGAACGAGCGGACGGTGAAATCAGGCATGGCGTTCAACGTGGTGCTGGGGCTGCACGGCCTCACCAACCCCGAGGCCGGGGGGGAAGATGGAGCCGAGGCGAACGGAAACGCAGAGGGCGCGGGAGGCAAGGATGGGGGGAAGGACGGGGGGGAGGACGGGGGCAAGGAGGGGAAGGGGGGGAGTGCGAAGCTGAGGAAGTATGCGTTGCTGGTGGCGGACACGGTGGCGGTGAGGGGCGCTGCTGACAAGGACCGCTGGGTGGACGTCGCCACTGCCTCTGCCTCCAAGTCGTTTGCTGATGTGGCATACTCCCTCAAGGTATGTGCAAACAACTTGGAGTCAAGGGACTAGGGGGTTCAGGGGGGTGGGACTGTAGATCTCGTGCTCCCTGTTCAGGGGGGTTCAGGGGGGTTCAGGGGGGTTCAGGGGGGTGGGACTGTGAAGTGAAGGAGCAGTCGTAGCAGCGGAAGGTGGCCGGTCGTGTTTTGGTGGGTGGGTGTACCTGCGGTCGGAGAATCAGGAGGCTACGAAGGAGGAGTTGCGGCGGCAGCACCAGGCAGAGCTGGCGAAGCAGAAGATCGAAGAGAAGGGGAGAAGACGAAGAGGAGGAGGAGGCAGACAAGGGGAAACGGCCGGCAGAAGCAGCACGGGCAGGAGAACCCGCTGTGTTCGCTCGTGCTCACCTGCGGTCGGAGAACCAGGAGGCCACAAAGGAGGAGCTGCGGTGGCAGCACCAGGCGGAGCTGGCGAAGCAGAAGATCGAAGAGACGGCCCGGCAGCTCATTTTCCCGTCACCTTCCCTTAACCCCATTCCTAACGTACCAGGGGGAAGACGAGGACGAGGAGGACACTGATAAGGGCAAGCGACCGGCAGAGACAGCAGGGGCAGGAGAACCGGCTGTGTTCGCTCGTGCTCACCTGCGGCCGGAGAACCAGGAGGCCACAAAGGAGGAGCTGCGGCGGCAGCACCAGGCGGAGCTGGCGAAGCAGAAGATCGAAGAGACGGCCCGGCAGCTCATTTTCCCGTCACCTTCCCTTAACCCCATTCCCAACGTACCAGGGGGAAGACGAGGACGAGGAGGACACTGATAAGGGCAAGCGACCGGCAGAGACAGCAGGGGCAGGAGAACCGGCTGTGTTCGCTCGTGCTCACCTGCGGCCGGAGAACCAGGAGGCCACAAAGGAGGAGCTGCGGCGGCAGCACCAGGCTGATTCTAATGAGCATCTAATGCTGTGCTTTCCGCATCTTCCCCTCCCCTTCCCCACCTCCCCACCTGCCTTGCTCGTGTGTTGTACCAGGGAGAAGACGAGGAGGAGGAGGAGGCAGACAAGGGGAAACGGCCGGCAGAAGCAGCAGGGGCAGGAGAACCCGCTGTGTTCGCTCGTGCTCACCTGCGGTCGGAGAACCAAGAGGCGACAAAGGAGGAGCTGCGGCGGCAGCACCAGGCGGAGCTGGCGAAGCAGAAGATTGAAGAGACGGCCCGGCGGCTGGCTGCGGGGGGGCTGGGTGCACGTGAGGGCGAGGGGGCGAAGAGGCAGACGGGGGACCTGGTGTCGTACGGCGATGTGGACGAGATTCCCCTTGCGATGAAGGATTACAAGATCCAGGTGGGTGGGATGGGATGGGATGGGATGGGATGGGAGGGAGGCAGTGGGGAGGAATTGAGGGCGAGGGGGCGAAGAGGCAGACGGGGGATTTGGTGTCGTACGGCGATGTGGATGAAATCCCCCTTGCAATGAAGGATTACAAGATTCAGGTAGGAGGCAGTGGAGAGAGGATGGGGATGGTGGGGGAGCAGGTGGTGGGGGGAGGAGGAAAAGAGGAGAAAAAAAGGAGAGTTTTTTTTTTTTTTTTTTTTTTTTTTTTTTAGTAGTTATTTTTATTAGTTTAATTGGGGTAAGGAGCAGGCGTATGGTGATGTGAACAATGCTATTCCAGATATGTCACGGCCTTTACGTGCCGCTTCACCCGCATGCACACCTCTCTCTCCTCCACCCGCTTTCCCACCGCTCTCACTCCCTCCCGTCGTCTCTCCCCTTCTTCTCTCCCCTGCCCCTCCTCTCTCCCAGGTGGACCAGCGCCACGAGTCCGTCCTACTCCCCATATACGGGCTGCTCGTGCCGTTCCACGTGTGCATGATCCGCAACGTGACCAGCCAGCAGGACGGAGGGCACATCTACATCCGCATCATCTTCAACGTGCCCAGTGCTGGCTTCAGCGCCGCCGACCTGCCCATGCAGAAGTTCCCTGACAGCATCTTCATCAAGGAGCTCTCGTTCAAGTCAACAGACTCACGGCACGCTAACCAGGTGCAAAGCTGATGCAGGTAACTTGCTCTCGTGATAGCAGGGGTGCTTGTGGAAGGAGGAGGAGGTGGCTTTAGCGCTGCCGACCTATAACAAGTTCCCCGACAGCATCTTCATGAAGGAGCTTTCCTAAGCAGGTAGCGTGAGAGCACGTATATTCAGGTGGCATATGATCAGAGAGCGTGTAAACTGCTTCAGCTGATTACGCTTTTGAGCGAGCACCTTCTCTTGTACGCTCCACTACATCTCCCCCACCCTTTCTCCTCCTCCGCTTTCGTCCTCTACTCTCTCTCATCAACTACCAGGTGGTGCAGCTGATCAAGACGATGAGCAAGCACGTGCGGCAGCGGGAGTCAACACACCACCAAACCAACTGAACCATTCTCTTCTCCCTTGTTCCCGCCGCCCCCTTTCTCTAACCCCCCAATCCTCGTCTCTTTATCCCCGTCTTCCACCAGGTGGTGCAACTGATCAAGACGATGAGCAAGCATGTGCGGCAGCGGGAGTCGGAGCGTGCTGAGAGAGCGACACTTGTCACGCAGGAGAAGCTCCAGCTCAGCAAGGGCCGCCCTCCGCGCCTGCCGGACCTCTGGATCCGCCCATCGTTCGGCGGGAAGGGGCGCAAACTCACAGGATCACTGGAGGCTCATCTGAACGGGTTCCGGTATTCCACTGCCAAGGTGGGTTGTGCAGCGGTGTGCGGTGGCATGCGGTAGCTTGTTGTGGTGTGGTGCATGGTGTATGTTGCTGATGTGTCGTGCGTGATGTGGTGTGCAGAAGCAGATGAGAAAGGGCTTTGGTATTCCAGTGCGAAGGTCAGTTGTGTGATGAGATGATCTTGGCCCTCTCGTCCCTCCCCTTCCCCCACTAGCCGGACAAGAGGGTGGAGGTGATGTGTGGCAACATCAAGCCTGAACCGCACCCTTTTCCTCTCTTGTTTCGTCTTCCTTTCCCTCCCTGGTCACTGCTCCCCCCCCATCCCCCCCACCACCTTACAGCCGGACGAGAGGGTGGAGGTGATGTATGGCAACATCAAGCACGCCTTCTTCCAGCCCGCAGAGAACGAGATGATCACCCTGCTGCACTTCCACCTGCACAACCCGCCTCACCCGCCTGACCCGTCCGGGGGATTTGCAGTTGCCATCTGTGGGGAACTAAAGCCCCTTCTGCCTCTCTTTCCCGCTGTTCCTGCTCGCGCCTTCCTTTACCCCCCCTCCCCTGTTTCAACACTCCTCCCCCCCTACCAGCCGGACGAGAGGGTGGAGGTGATGTATGGCAACATCAAGCACGCCTTCTTTCAGCCCGCCGAGAACGAGATGATCACCCTGCTGCACTTCCACCTGCACAACCCCATCATGGTCGGCAAGAAAAAGACGAAAGACATGCAGTTTTTCGCCGAGGTCATGGAGGTCGTCCAAACAGTGGGCGGCTCGCGCCGCTCGGCTTACGACCCGGACGAAATCGAGGAGGAGCAGAGGGAGCGGGAGCGGCGGAGCAAGATCAACCGGGAGTTCAAATCCTTTGTCAGCGCGGTGCATTCTCTCTGGGAGAAGGACCGCGAGCTTGCTCGTCTCGACCTCGAATTCGACGTGCCGTTCCGGGAATTAGGGTTTCACGGCGTGCCGCACAAGTCGTCCGCATTCATCGTACCGACGGTGAACTGCCTCGTGGAGCTTATCGAGGTGCCCTTCCTGGTGGTCACTCTGAACGAGGTCGAGATTGTGAATCTGGAGCGCGTGGGTCTCGGGCAGAAAACTTTCGACATGGCGATTGTTTTCAAGGATTTCAAGCGGGACGTGCTGCGGATTGATGCGATTCCGAGCACGTCGCTCGACTCGGTGAAAGAATGGCTGAATTCGATGAACATCAAGTACTATGAGTCGCGGCTGAATCTCAGCTGGAAGGCTATCCTGCAGAATATAATGAGTGACCCCGAGGCGTTTCTAGCGGACGGCGGGTGGGAGTTTCTGAATTTGGAAGCGTCGGATAGCGAGGGGGAGGAGTCGGAGGAATCGCAGGCGTACGAGCCGTCGGATCTGGAGGAGGCTGCATCCGACGATGACGATGACGAGAGCGAGGATGACGAGAGTGTGGTGGATAGTGAGGAGGAGGAGGGGGAGGAGGAGGAAGAGGAGGAGGAGGAGGGTCCGACGTGGGATGAGCTTGAAGCGAAGGCTTTAAGGGAGGATCGGGAGAAGGGGGAGGAGTATGATAGTGAGGGGGAGAGGAGGAGGAGGAGGAAGGGAGGGGGAGGGGGTGGGGGGGGAGGAGGGGGGAGTGGTGGTGGGGGAAGGCCTGGGGATGCGAGAGGAGGGGGAGGGGGAGGGGGAGGGGGAGGGAGCGGGGGGAAGGGGGGGTGGAGTGGGCGTCCAGAGGGGAGGCCGATGGGGAAGGGGCCTATGGGGAAATCCGGAGGGGGAGGGGGGAGGCCGATGGGGGGAGGCAGCGGGGGGAGACCGGGGGGAGGAGGGGGAGGGGGAGGGAGTGGGGGGAGGCCAATGGGGAAAGGGGGGAGCGGGAGGGGTCCCCCTCCGCCTATGGGGAAGAGGCCAATGGGGTCTGGGTCTGGCGGGCCCATGAAGCGACCAAAGTATTGACACTTAGGTAAGTGACAGCGGGAGAACGGGGTTGGACACTTACCACTTAGGTTGCCTCTTGCCTCGTAAGTTGCTACCTACACAAGTTGCCGCTTGATTTTCCATATTTAGATTGCCGTTCACGGTGATGTGATGCGGTGCCTTGGTGCCGTCCTCCCTACCTCTGATCAACACTGCAGGTCCTGAAGCTGCTTCCTTGTGTTGCCCACCTTGCTGCCATGTCCACGTGCTTGTCTCCCCAACACTCAGTTTTCACCACACTGGACAACTTTTGCCGCCCGCATGCCATCTCGTGTCACCCGATCGTCACCTCTTGTCACCCCCTTGCCACCCCCTTGCCACCCTATTGTCACCCTCGTGTCGACCTCTTGCTATCGCCTTTCGTTGTGTTTCACAAAATTTCAGCTTCCTGCCATCCCCATCGTCTTACGCCAATGTACCCCCTCCGACCTCTCATCACCACTCTGCACCAGCCCAAGATCCTCGCAAGCCATTGTCTGAATCAAGCGATCACCTCATATCTTTCCCAGACTCGCCAACAGTAGCAGCTACTGCAGCCTCTCTACAGGACACCCACAGCAGTTTCCACAGCAGCCGCTACATCAGAAAAGAGAGGCAGTAGCTGCTACATACACCTTCAGCAGCCACTGAAACAGCCACTGAAACAGCCACACAGTCACCCCCAGCAGTCACAGAGGCAGCCACTGCAGCAGCCGATACAGCAGAAGAGGAAACGCAACGAGGGACGCCGGAGCAGGCTGGATCTGTTTTCACTCTATGTTTTTGGAACACATGGTAAATAACACAGCAATAATGTTCTCAGTCGGGGAAAGTCATAGGGATATGTTTGCCTATAAGGCGTGTCATTTGTTTGTGCTGCGCTTTTGCCTCTGGCTTTTGGTTTCTGCCCGTCTTGCAAAGGTCGTCTTGCAAAGGTCTTCTTGCTAAGGTTGTGGTGGAATAACGGATGATACTTGCATACGTACCGTACATAAACATTGGTTCCTCAATTTCTTACCATTTTCCGTACCCCCCTCACCCCCTCACTGCTCTTCCTGGCATCAATATGTTTTGTTGTCACTTCAATCATCCCCCAACTCCCGTAGCGCACTGCACGCAACCCTTTTATCTTTGCAATCCCCAGGGTTGGTTGGGCATGACTCAGGAGTTTCAGGGTTTACTTTGGGAAATGTTCTGCATGATGAATGGAAACTGAACTTATCTCAGTCCGTGCATACGGACAGAATAGGCACAGCACCCATGGTTTCCAGGGGAACAGATGTCAACAAAAAATGGCGGTGGTGTGCTGCATTGTTGGTTGGGCAACCGTATTTCTGCGGCTTACGACAAGAATGTGTTCGAGTAACCGTGTTTCGCTCAAACAAAAGTGGCACTAGGTCTGCAATGCCAGTTTCGCGAGTTCCATTCGAGCGAGGTAACGAGAACATTCGCTTTACTGACTGCAGTTCGTGATTCGCTAACACTGATGAAGTGCAGTTCCATGTTCGACCAGTTGCCGGCAAGCTGCTTCATTTCTGACGCGGCGCCGCAAGACTTCAGGTGTACACTGTACACTCGTGCTCTTCTTTCGCGAAGCGCTGCGATGAAAACGGTTGTCGAGATTCGTGTCGTGTCGATACATTTGCTGTCGCAGCTCGTTCGCGACTACAACGACGCGCGGTCCAGTATGCGAAGATTGTTCGCGACGTCAACTGTTTTCCCCATCTCTTCTTCCATGGAGGCAAGTGAGGCCATAGCCGCGCCTTCCTGCGAAACAGACAGGCGAGTTGCGGGGTTTGGAATTTCCTCATGTTCCGCTATCCAATCACGCATAGACAATCAATCACCTCTTGTCCTTGTGCCCTAACCCCCAACCATGCCTCCAAGCTCCTCCAGCCTAAGGTTCCCTAAACTCAATGTTGGGGAATTTTCTTCCAAGTCTTCTAGCGACACTCCCCCGTCCTCGCCTCCGTAGCATTCGCACAAGTCCGGCCCGCCCCTGAAGTTACTACCTAGAGTTAAAACCTCCAGTAACTTGCTCAAATTATCCGCCCTAGGGGTCTTTCTTGGTTAAGCTCCACTTTCACGACATCTCTAGAGGTAATCTGTGTAGATTTGCTGCTACCGTGACCTTCGCGTGCGCCGCCGCTTTGACGTTGGCGAGGCGCTCGGCGGTCGTCGCGAGCCTACACCGCAAGGCTGGAGCAGACACTGCCGCGAATCACGGGAAATTTGGATCGAATCGCGGATTTGACTTAGGAGGTTTAGGAAGGATGCAGTCGTTGCGATCGCAGCAGCCGCACCCGACGGCGGGGATGGCGGGCAAATCGCTCCTGATGGGCAACGACGTGCTCACCGGCGCGCAGGTGCGTTCAACAGTCAGGCGCTGCGCTCCGAACCTCAGGTCCGGAAACCCTAACTGCTGCCACATCGCGTGGATATAGCCTGGCGGCGTGAAAAAAGGGCCTCTTTTCTTGGAAACCCGAAACCCGTCGACCTTCCCAGCAAATTCGTTCATTCTAGCCCCCCACTCTCCCTCCCCTCCCCACCCCCCCCACCTCTCACCGCTCTCCATGCACCATCCCTCCACTCCCTCTTTTGAGGCGCCTCAAAAGTTGCCTCATCTCACGCGAAAAGCATGATGTTCCTGCTCCATGCACCATTCCCCCACTCCCCCCCCACTACAGGACCCCCGTCTGCGCCTGCTGCAGTCCCTCCTGTCCTCCTTCCTGCGTCCACCCTGCCGCATTCTATCTCATCCCCCACCCCCCAACTTCCCTTTTGCACCGCACAGGACCCCCGCATGCGCCGGCGCCTGCTACAATTCCTGCTCGCCTCTTTCCTCCCCACCTCGCAGGGTGCGCGCGGCTGTGGGGGCGCTGCGGGAGCAACACGTGCTGGCCGTGGAACCGGACTGGGCGGCCGTGGGGAGCGGAAATGACCCCAGGAGGCGCGCTGTGGACGCGTGGTGCAACACGTGCTGGCGGTGGAACCGGACTGGGACCTCTCAAAGACGCTGGAACGGAACCCCACTGGGCGGCGGTAGGGTTGAGGCGCTGGACTCACTCTGCCCCATTACATTTTATTTCCCGTCCCCCTACTCCCCATTCGCACCGCACAGGACCCCCGTCTGCGTCTGCGTCTCCTACAATCCCTGCTCACCTCCTTCCTGCCCGCCTCGCCCAAGGAACCCATCGACATGGGCAGGGTGCGCGCGGCCGTGGGGGTGCTGCTCTGCGCCCACCCACCCTAACACAACAATCTCCTTCATCCCCCGTTCTCCATCCCGGGTTCCCCATGCCCCCATTTTTCCTTGCACCCCACAGGACCCCCGTCTGCGTCTACGCCTGCTACAATCTCTCCTCACCTCCTTCCTGCCCGCCTCGCCCAAGGACCCCATCGACATGGCCAGGGTGCGCGCCGCGGTGGGGGTGCTGCGGGAGCAACACGTGCTGGGCGTGGAACCGGACTGGGCGGCCGTGGGGAGCAGCAATGATCCCACCCTGCCGTAATCTCCTTCATCCCCCATTCTCCGTCCCGGATTCCCCATGGTCTTGCTCCCCTCTTCCCCTCACAGGACCCCCGGTTGCGCCTGCGTCTCCTACAGTCCCTCCTCACCTCCTTCCTGCCAGCTTCCCCTAAAGACCCCATCGACATGGCCAGGGTGCAGGCGGCGGTGGGGGTGCTGCGGGAGCAACACGTTCTAGCCGTGGAACCGGACTGGGCGGCCGTGGGGAGCGGTAACGATCCCAGGAGGCGGGCTGTTGACGCTTGGTGCAGCAGGGTGTTCGCGTTATTGGCATCCCCGCTGGTGGGTTGGGTTCTGGTTTCTGATTGTTGCTGGTAGCGTAAGGTGCTGGAAGGAAGTGATTTGTGTGAGAGAGATTGAGTCCTTACCTCTCTGTACCTCTCCGTACTTGTCCTTACCTTTCTTTACCTCTCTTTACTTCTCCTTGTCTCTCCTTTCATTGAATTTTACCCAACCAGTTCTCCCCTCCCCTCTCCCACTTTATAATCCGACGCTCCTCCTCTTCTACTCCTCCCCCAGCCGGCCAATCGGTGGGCGGCATGTGTGCTGGCAGGTGCCACGTGTGCAGAGAGCACAGCTCAGCGCGTGGTTGACACGTACGCCAAGTGGTGGGGGCGGCTAGCCGCCCTGCTGAAGGCGAATAAGACAAAAGGAGCGGGTGGGGGGGGCGAGAAGGGCGCGCAACAGCAGCAAGAGGGGAAGGAGGAGGAGGGGGAAGAGGAGGGGGAAGAGGCGGAGGGAGAGGAGGGGGAGGAGGGGAAGGAGGGGAAGGAGGGGAGGGGGAATGGAAGGGGGAAGGAGAAGGAGAGGGGGGGTGGGAAGGGCAAAGAGACCATAGTACAGGATACGATGTTTGTGCGTGTGGCTGCTGCTGCTGCCCTCGCTGACCTTTCCTCAAGGTGCGGTGCGGTGCGGTGTGGTATGGTGTTGTGTAGACCATCGAACTAGGTTACCCATGAACACATGTGCGCATGCACACACAGTCACATGCTCACGCACATGCACACACACACACCCACATTCGTACGTGCTTACCATGCTAATGCATGTGCCTCCCTCTCTCCCTCTCTCCTCATGCCAGGCTGGCAACTTTGTCTCATGTGCAGAGCGTGCGTAAGGAGGCTGGCACTCTGGCCGGCAAGCTTTGGCCGTTTCTGGCGGAGATGATGGGCGGCACTGAGAGCACGCAGGCATGGGTGGGTGGCACACTGGCGTTTGAAATTGTGTCTCTACTTGTTGGAAATCACTCGGGGTTTATTCAGATGCATTCAAAATCTATTCTGCCGGTGGTTTTTGAGGCGCCTCTCTCCCTCCCTCCCTCCCTCCCTCTCTCCCTACCTCCCTCCCAAACGGTATCCCCCTCTCACCCTCCCTCCCACCCCCTCTGCTCGTCTCACGCGCCCTTGCCCGTCTGCCAGAGCGTGTGCCTCTCGCTGCTCTCTCTGCTGCTCCGCTCCTTCCCCTCCAGCTTCAAGCATCACGTTCCAGCGGTATGTAATCAATTGTTCATGTTTTTTTTGTTACTGTTATTGTTACTACTACTGCCGCAGTATGTGCGCATGGCGCGTGATTCACTTTTCACTACAATGCTGTTATTGCATCACGATTCTTATTGCGCTTTCTTTGTGGATTGTGGATTCCATCCTCCCTCCGCTCCGCTCTCCGTCCTTACCTCCACGCCACACCCTGGTGTGGATTGAGTCACTCAATGCACCTTGGGTCGACTCGGATTTTTTTTTTCAATCCCTCCTTCACACCATCCCCCCACTAACTGCAGATGGAGGCTCTGCTGGTGGCCAAGCTCTCATCTCCCAATGCACCCGCATCCATAGTCCATGTGAGTGTGGGGGGTTGTTGCGGGGATCCACGATGACTTGTAGAGTCGACTCATTATTCCCAATCCTCTGATTCTTGTGGGTATGGGTGATGCGCATGTGCGCGTGCGCGTGCGTGTGCGTGTGAGTGTGCGTGTGCGTGTGCATGCGTGCGTGCGTGCGTGCGTGTGTGCGTGCGTGCGTGCGTGCGTGCGTGTGTGTGTGCGTGTGTGCGTGTGCGCGTGCGTATGCGTGCGTGCGTGCATGTGCGTGCGTGCGTGTGCGCGTGTGTGTGTGTTTGGGTGTGCGCGTGCGTGTGCGTGCGTGCGTGCGTGCGTGCGTGCGTGCGTGCGTGCGTGCGTGCGTGCGTGTGTGTGTGTGTGTGGCCAAGCTGTCATCTCCTAGTGCATGCACCTGCATCCATCGTTCACGTGTTGCGGGTATCCCAAAATGACTTGTAGTAGTAGACTGTAGAGTCGGCTCATCATTTCCCAACTTGTGATATCCGATATCCAACTCATTTGAAGGAACATTCCCTCTTCCCCCACCCACTCCCACACCAGTCCTGCTGCAGCCTGCTGGTGCTACTACCCCGTGCCTCCAATGACCCCTCACTCTGGTCGGCTTTCATGCGCCGCCTGCTGCTCTCCACACACGCGGACCTTGACACTCTGCTCTCTGGCTTCGAGGATGGTAAGGGGCGTGAGTGCTGTCACTGGTGCTGCAAGTGGTGCTTTCAGTTGTGAGTGCAGGTGAAAGCTTGAGCCCTCGCTCTGGTAGCTCCGAGCCGCGAAGGTGTGAGCTGGCGAAGGTGTGTGAGCTGGTGCTTGTGGGTGCTGTCATGTGTGCTGGTGTTGGTATGTGTGCTGGTTAAGGCGTGAGGCCCTCGCAAAGCTCCTTTCATTCCAGCAGCGCAGCGGCCCTGCTGCCGGTGCCAGTGGTTCTTGAGAAATTCCAAATATTATCTCTTCATCACCCCTCCCGCCTTTTGTCTCTGTCTTCACACGACAGAATCTGTGCGGTCCAAGGCCCTGGTAACGCTCCTGCACTCCAAGAGTGCAGCCCTGCCAGTGCCTCTGGTCCCCGAGCATGCACACTGGATCGCCTCTAACTGCACCAAAGAGGACGAGCAGCAGCAGGAATCAGGCGGGCAGGGGCAGCGGGGAGGGCAGGCCTCAAATCGAAACGCAAACGGCAACCCTCGGAGCAGTAGCACCAGTGGTGGTGGCGGCAGCAGCAGCAGCGGCGGCGGTGGTGGCGGAGATCCCGAGGCGGTGTTTCGGCGGGTGGTGCCACGGCTGCACGCGCTGCTGCTCACGTGCCAGCTGACCATCACTCAGGGCTTCTCTGCTCCGGTGGGTTTGCGTTTTCCCTGCACCGGTGGGTTGCTTAATTGGGGGGAAAAGCATCGATATGGCTGAATTGGTGTTTTCAGGCACCTCTCAATGATCCTGAACTGCCAGCTGGAGACCACTCAGGGGATCCCTGCACCCACGGAGAGGGGTTAGCTGTCCAACGTGGTGCATGCATGCATGGATGGTGCTGGTGCTGTTACGTATAGACCCCTCTCAATAGACCCCTCTCGGTTCTGCTTGCTCTCGCACTCCGCCTTGTCTCAGCAACACCACCACAACGAGGCTGTTTCATCTGCAGGCCATGGGATCGGTCTTTTCAGTCAATCGATCCTCTTCGATTCATCTCTCTCTGCTCGTCTCCTCCCTTCGTTGCTCCTTGTCCCTCCAAGATCCCAACGCCCCGCTCCGCCCTGCTCTCTCACCTGCCTCCACTCCCCTTCACCTCACGTGTTGACTGCAACTTCCCCCCTCCCACTGTTTCCCCCCCTCCTCCCAGGTCCCAGCGCCCCTCTCCGCCCTGCTCGCCGTTTCCCACCGCCTTGTATCAGCCGATGCCGTCATTCGACTCACCCAAGTGGAGGGCACCGGGATGGTCATCCCCCTCTCTCTCCTCGCTTCTGGAGGGAGAGGAGGGAGAGGAGGAGGAGGGGGAGGGGGGGGAGGGGATGCTTTTGATGCGGGCGGAGGGATGGACGGCATGGGCTCGGCGTTTTCTGCCGCCCGCCAGCTGGCGCTGTGTGTGGAGCTGCCGGCGCTGCAGTGTGCTGGGTTGAGGATGATGCTGGCGGCGCTGCAGGGCGTGAGGAAGTGAGTGTGGTGTGGTTGCTTTTGGGAATTCTCAAAAACAATGTTAACATAGGTGCTGGTGCTGCAGTGTGCGGGGCTGCGGATGATGCTGGCCGCGCTGCAGGGAGTGAGAAAGTGAGTGGGTGATGGAATGAGAGAGGGAGTGAGTGTGGTTGGAAATGGTGTGGTGAGGAAGAGCGAGAAGCAGTGCAGTGTGCGGGGCGGGGGGCTGAGGATGATGCTGGCCGCGCTGCAGGGCGTGAGGAAGTGAGTGTGAAGGGGTGGAGAGAGTGAGGAAATGAGTGTGAAGGGTTGGATGGGAGGGAGTGAGAAAGTGGGTGTGGTGTGTTGGAGGGAGTTGAAAATTGAGTGCTGATGAAGTGATCAAATGGTGCGCTAAGGAAGTGAGAAAAAATAGTGAATCTTCGGACGTGTACCATGCACCTTCTCGCATCCCTCCTCTGTTTTTTGAGACTTCTGAAAAAATCGTGAATCTTCGGACGTGTACCATACACCTTCTCGCATCCCTCCTCTGTTTTTTGAGAATTCTGAAAAAATCGTGAATCTTCGGACGTGTACCATACACCTTCTCACTTCCATCCTCCCCTGCTTCCCCTTCCTCCACTTCCTTCCCCTCCTTCCCCTCCCACCTCCTCCTCTCCCCTCTTTGCCTTTTTTTCAATCCTCCCGCATGCAGCCACCATCTCACACACGCTCGTATCAGCCTTTCGCCACACACCCTCTCACTTCCCCCTTTCCCCACTTCTCTCCCTCGTCACCCCCTCGCAGCCACATCCTCCCGCATGCAGCCACCATCTCACACACGCTCGTGTCGGCCTTTCTCAGTTCCATCCCTCTCTGCTCTCTCTTCCCACCCTCCCTCTCCCCCCCTCGCAGCCACATTCTGCCCCATGCAGCCACCATATCACACACACTCGTCTCAGCCTTTCGCCGGGCAGCAGCAGCGGGGGATGACGCCACAGCTCTGCCCTTCAAGGCGCTGCTCTACCGCACGGCCACACAGTACCTTTATGCGCTGGGCGCGGGTGAGTAGAGGTGCCTGTTCCATCACACCCCATACTGCCCTTTACTGCCCTTCAAGGCGCTGCTCTACCGCACGGCCACTCAATACCTCTATGCGCTGGGCGCTGGTGAGTCGTCTGGGTGTGTCAGTGCTGCCACACAGTACCTCCTTTCCCTGGGCGCGGGTGGGTTGAGGTGCATGCCTGTCCCATCACGCGCCCCTTACTCCCCTTCACTGCCCTTCAGGGCGCTGCTCTACCGCGCACGGCCACACAGTCGAGGATTGTATACCCTGCGCGGTTCATTATACTTGGAAGTTGGCAGGGGTGAGTTGAGGTGGAATGAGGGTGTTTTTGAGACGTCTCAAAAACACCCTCGTTTCACGTGTATTTATACTGCTCGCTGAGAATTATGTCAGAAGACCAGTATTTATATGCACTTGGAAGTTGGCAGGGGTGAGTTGATGTGCCTGTGTTACCAGTCCCCATATCCGTTTCCTTCCCCTCTCCCCCCCGCCCCCTCACCCTTTCCCCCCTCCCCCTCTCCCCATTCTTACAGGCATGGTGTCACAGATCGCCCCCATAGTGGTGGGTCGGGGCATCACAGACCTCAAGCAGGCCGTGCCTCGAAGTGCCCACTCCCCCGCCTTCCCCCTTCCCCTTCCCTCTCCCCTCTATCCCCTCCCTCCCACCTACGTGCCCCTTCCCCCCGTCTCTCCAGGCATGATGACGCAGATCGCCCCAATAGTCGTGGGGCGCGGAATCACCGACCTCAAACAGGCCGTGCCGGCGCTCTTCTCCCCGACCAATCAGCGCTCGCCAGGTGGCAGCATGGCATTCGACGCCGCTCCCGGCGCTGCAGCAGGCAGCGGGAAGCTGGGGGGAGCGGGCAGCGGAGGGGGAGGGGGAGGGGTGGGGGGAGGTGCAACTGGGGCAGGTGTTATCTCGGGCAGTCGGTGCCTGCAGACCGTGGATCTGCAGATCGCGATTCTGGAAGCTCTAGAGGCGCTCCTGGTGGCGGTGAGTGTGTGAGGGGAGAGTGTAGCAGTGGCTTTGTGTGAGCGGGGAGAGTGTGAGGGGGCGAGCGTGGAACAGGGAGAGTGTGGAGGGAGAGTCCGAGAATGGGAGAGGTTGTGGACAGAAGGGGGGAAGCAGGCAGGGGCAGAGTATATGTGAGTTAGAGGGGGATAGAGAGTGTTGCGTTCAACGTGTGTATGGGCGGCTGTCTAAATTCCCTTTCATTCATCACCACTTCATTGGCTTTGAATCCCCTTGGTCCCCACTTCATGTCTCCCCTCCAGTGCGACCCACTTTTTCCTTTTCTCCTCTCCTCTTCTCTGCTCTCCTTTCCTCTCCTCCCGTCTGCCTGCCTCCCTCCACTCCCTTCCCAGGGCGGCCCTCTCTTACTGGAGCACTGGAGAATGGAGGTAGACGCAGCTCTCACCTGCACCGCTGCCATCGCCCTCGGCACCGGCGGTTATGACTCCGGTTTCAACTCCACCCCCGGTTACAACTCCGGTTACAACTCCTCCACCACCCACGCGCACATGCCCTGGACGCCCGGGTCCGATCGTGCAATCAGATCGCTCCAGCTGGCAGCATCTCGTGCGCTCCTAGCCTCCCTCCTAGCCCCGTGCAAATACCGCCCACCGTACCTCGGTCAAGCGCTTAGGATATTCCGGCAGGGGAGGCAACAGCTAGGGACGGAGGTAGCTGCGTTCTGCTCCTTTGCTCTGCTAGCCCTCGAGCCGGTGTTGCATCCCAGGTGTCTTCCGCATTCCTCCTCCATCCACCCGCTCTCGTCGCTGCTTGTTCCCTCTCAGCCCCCACCGAACCAGCACCAGCAGCAGCAGCAGCATATGCAGCAGCAGCAGTTGCAGCAGCAGGAACAGTTGCAACAGGAGAATTTGCAGCAGCAGCAGCAGCAGCAGCAGAATCTGAGCGGCTCGCCGGCCCCTTCTGCCAGCCGGCCATCCACTTTGCCGGCCAGTTCCGGCAGCCTGCTGCCGCCCGCCGCCCAGACGACTCTCGCCGCCCCTGCTGCCGCCCCGCTGCCTGTCCCTGGCTCTATGGCCATGAATCTCTCTGCTGCCGTGGGAGGGGGTGCTGGGGGGATGGGGGATGGCGGAGGGATAGGGGGAGGAGCAGGGGGAGGAGGTGGAGTGGGGGCGTATGGGGGGATGCTTGGAGGAGTGGGTGCTGGATCAGCTGGGGGCGGGGGTGGAGGGTTTGCAGGGGGGATGGGTGGGGGAATGGGTGGGGGGATGGGAGGCGGGATGGGCGGAGGGATGGGCGGGGGGATGGGAGGGGGGATGGGAGGGGGGATGGATGGCGGCATGGGAGGCGGAATGGGTGGTGGTGCCACGGGGCTTGGAGCGCTGGGCGGCGATGTTTGGCCGTTAGCGGACCTGTGGACGGAAGTAGACGGGTATGGCACATTCGGGCACGACCTGATGGAGATTGGGGGAGGCGCACCTGGTGCAGGTGGTACTGGTGGGCCCGGGGCAGGTGTTACCGTAGGGGGAGGTAACACGGTCGCTGATCTAGGACAGGCGGCGACCGGAGCAGCCTTGGGATCATCGGGTGGATTAGAGTCCATGGAGGGGCAAGCAGCAGCCATGCCTATGGATACTGACGGCACTGCCGTTCCTGTTGCTGGTCCTGCCATGCCCATGGCCCCTCCTCCTGCTCCTGCTCCTGCTCCTCCTCCTGCTCCTGCTGCTGCTGCTGCAGCAGCGCCATCACAACAAGAAGCAGCAGCAGGAGCGGCTGCAGCACCTGCGGTTTCATCACAGAGCGACAAAGGAGGTGGGGGGCGAGGGAGAGGAGGGGCGAACCAGCGAGGAAAAGGGGCAGCAGCAGGAGCAGGAGGGGGAGCAGGAGCAGGAGGAGCAGGCGGAGGAGCGGGAGGAGCGGAGAAGGGAGGGAAGCGTAGAGATGTGGGAAAGGAGATTTTCATCAAGACGCTGGCACCGGCTGTGGCCAGGTTCCTTAGTGCCAATGACCCCTCCTCCCCCTCTGCCTCTGCTGGTGCTTCCCCCTCCGCGTCTGCTGCACCTGCTGCCAGCAGTGGTTCTGCTGGTAAGAGCAGGAGAGGCGCTTCTAAGAATGACCAAGGCACTGCTGCCGCTGCTGCTGGTGCTGGTGCTGGGGCTGCCAGTGCTTCTGGTGCTGCTGGTGCTGGTGGGTCGACAGGCGGATCCGGAACAGGGAGGCAGGCCAAAGAGCAGGCTCGGACCGGAGGAGGTTCGGCGCTAGCAGGTTCGGCATCCGCAGGTTCGCATGGTTACGGGGCAAGGAAGGTGGTAACCACGGTGGAGGAGGCAGATGCTGCTGGGCTGGAGGCTGCGAGGAGGGCGAGGGAGTCCCGAACCAAGGCTGCTGCCATGGCTCGCATGCTACAGGAGTCTGGCTACCTGGGGACTGGAGGCTCGGGAACTCCAGGTTCGGGTTCTGGAGGTCCGGGGACTGCAGGTTTGGGTATGGGTTCTGGTGGGGTTGTAGGGTCGGGACAAGAAGGGCAAGCTGGTTCTGCAGCTGGTAATGCTGCTGCTGCTGCTGCTGCTGGTTCTGGTGGTGCTGTTGCTGCTGCAGCTGCTGGTGGTGCTGCTGCTGGTGCTGCTGGTGGTGGGAGAGGGAGGGATGCATCTGGAGGTGCTGCAGCTTCAGTTGCTGCATTGACTGGATTTGATTCTGACTCCGATGGCCCGTTGCCTGAAATTGTAGAAGAGGATGACCTTGAGTTCTGAGACTTCAAATCATTGTGTAGATTCACTTTTCTTGACGTTTAGCCAGTTAAAATATATGTTTGGCCAACTTATTTCTGCAGGTGTTTTGTAGCAGTCAAAATACTGAATCCATGAGGATTCCGCATACTGTCCAACATTCTTTAGAACATCATACTAGGTTTCCTTTACCGTACAACCGAGTCTGACTATAGGCTAGTAGTCACTGCTGCGCTGAGAAATGGTGAAACAAGATTCGACGTTAACGTCGGAAGGGTTGCGTAGATGTCACATTCATATTTTAAAAAACTCGAGGACAAACAATTTGATGTATTTATATAGCACTGAGTTTAATTTTCATGTGTTGATGAATATAACAAGCTAGTTAGTTATTGATAATGGAATAAAGAGTTGGTGTATGATTTAATTGCTAAACTCTGGGCGAATCTATCGAACAATTTATTGTTGTTTAATGAATTAGTTATAAAATCTAGTTAACCAATATGATATTCTGTAACACTGAACTGCCAGGTTCTTGCTCTAGCAAAAGTGTGGTTCAAAATGAGTTGTTTTCCACCTAACACAAATTTCACTTGATTATCCGTGTGTTCTCACGTGGCACCAGCGTTTGGTTTTTGTTTTAAATTTCCAAGTGCCCAAGTTCTGTGCTGGCTTTCAAATTGCCCCATCGTTTTCGGGTTTCTATATACAAATTGTTTCATGCGTCGTCTTTTTCTGGGAGGTGCGCAAATTCTGTTCATCGCTTCATTTTGTTTTGCTCCATCTTCTTTTTCGTGTTGTGTTTCATGCCTCCTCCCTTCTCCCAGTTCGGTTACTGTAGTTTCTTGTTTGCCACTCCCTCCCACCCCGTCATCGCTTCTCCTCCCCCACCAGCTGTTGCCTCACCCTCCCACCTCGTCATCGCCTCTCCCTCTCACCCACCTTTCCATCGTTGCTCCCTCCCACCCCGCCATCCACTCTCCATTCCACCCCACCATCCCCTCTCCCTCCCACTGCGCCGTCGCCTCTCCCTCCCTCCAGCCGTCGCCTCTCCGTTCCTCCCGCCGTCGACTCTCCCTCCCTCCCGCCGTCGCCTCTCCCTCCTCCCCGCCGTCGCCCCTCCTCCTCCCCGCCGTCGCCTCTCCTCCTCCCCGCCGTCGCCTCTCCTCCTCCCCGCCGTCGCCTCTCCTCCTCCCCGCCGTCGCCTCTCCTCCTCCCCGCCGTCGCCTCTCCTTCTCCCCGCCGTCGCCTCTCCTCCTCCCCGCCGTCGCCTCTCCTCCTCCCCGCCGTCGCCTCTCCTCCTCCCTGCCGTCGCCTCTCCTCCTCCCCGCCGTCGCCTCTCCTCCTCCCCGCCGTCGCCTCTCCTCCTCCCCGCCCCTCTTCCCCGCCGTCGCCTCTCCTCCTCCCCGCCGTCGCCTCTCCCTCCTCCTCGCCGTCGCCTCGCCCTCCCATCCGCCGTCGCCGCTCCCTCCCATTCGCCGTCGCCGCTCCCTCCTCCCGCCGTCGCCTCTCCCTCCCATCCCGCCGTCGCCTCACCCTCCCATCCCGCCGCCGACTCTGTCGACAGGTCACGAGCAAGCTGGTGCGCGAGCGCGGGTTTGTCTCTGCACCGTGAATTGCAGGTGCGTTTACCCTTCCCGGTCCTTTTTTCCTCCTTTCCCCCTACTGAAAGTTCCTATATTTCCGATTTTGGTCAGAATGAACGTGTAGGTATCTTCCTATCTTATTTGTAGTTTCTGTGTGTTGATTTGTCGCTTGCGTTGCACTACCATTTGAAGAGGGGGAAGAGGGAGCGCGAGGGAGCGAGAGCGCAGGAGAGTACGCGTGTGAGAGCTAAGGAAGCACTAGAGGGAGAGGCGCGAGAGAGAGCACCGTGCGCGCTTGCGCCGTCGGCGCGGGCGCCAATGGCGCTTGTGCCTTAGCCGCTTGCGCTTAGGGCGCTGGGGCCGTGGGCGCAAGCGCCGTGGTTGCTGGCGCCTAAGGCGCTTGCGCTTATGGCGCAGACGCCGTGGCCGCTTGCGCCTAAGGCACTTGCGCCATGGGCGCTGGCGCATAAGGTGCTTGCGCTTAGGGCGCTGGCGCCGTGGGCGCTGGCGCCGTTGGCGCGGGCTCCGTGGGTGCTAGCAGCTAACGCGCTTGCGCTTAGGGCGCGAGCGCCGTGGGTGCTGCCCCATGAGGCGCTGGCGCTGTGGGCGCTTGCGCCGGGGGCGCTGGCGCCTTGGGCGCGAGCGCCGTGGGTGCTGGCGCCTAAGGCGCTGGTGCAGTGGGCGCGGGCGCCGTGGGCGCTTGCACTTAGGGTGCCGCGCCTTGGGTACGGGCGACGTGAGGGCGAGACTTGGATGTGCGCGTGCACTTGCGGGTGAGTGCGGTTGTTCAGGCAAGGGCAAGTGCGAGTGTGAACGACAGAGCAGGTGCGAGCGTAAGCGCGAGTGTGAGTGCGAGAGCAATTGTGAGATTGAGTGCCCGGGCGAGTTTGAGGGTGAGTACGAGTGTGAGTGTGTGTGTGAGTGCAAGGGGGAGTGCGAGGGTCCGTTTGAGTGTGTGCTAGGGTGAGTGCAAGAGTTTGTGTGTGTGTTTCTGTGATTGGCGAAGAAGAGTTGAGAGTACATTACATGGGTTTGAGTGAAGAGTGAGTGCGATGGTGAGTTCGATGGTGGCGGCGATGTTGAGTGCAAGCGTGAGCGCGGGTGTGAGTGCGAGGGTGTGTGAGATGGTGTGTGAGGGCAAGTAGAAGAGTGAGTGCGAGGGTGAGTGCGAGGGCGAGTGTGAGCGTGAGTGTGGGTGTGGGTGTGAGTTGAATTCAAGGGTGCCACCGTGCCGGCGACTCTGCGCGCCAGCCAGTGCGAAAGTGTTCGAGGGTGAGTGCAAGGGTGTGTGTTTGTGTTTCTGAGGGTGTGTCTAAGAACGATTGAAAGTAATTGTGCGTTCGTGAGTGGTTGCAAGAGTGTGTGAGGGTGAGAGGGCGATATTCGGGTGCGAAAGCGGGTGTGACTGCAAGTGTGAGTATGCGCATGTACTTCAGGGTAAGTGCGAGGGTGCGTGCAAGTGCATGTATGCGGGTGATATGAGAGGAAGTTCAAGGGTGCGTGTTTAGGTGAGTGCGAGGGTGAGAACGAGAGCAAGAGTTAGAGCAAGTGCGAGAGTGAATGTGAGTGTAAATATGATGGTGTAGGGTTTGGGGTGAGTGTGAGCTCGAGTGTGAGAGTAGTTCAAGGGTGAGTGCGAGGATGAGTGGGTGTGCGTGTGAGTGCAAGGCGAGACTGCGTGCAAGTGTGTGTCTTAGGGTGAATGCGAGAGCAAGTGCGAGTGTGAGTGCATGTGCAAGGGTGCGTGTGAATGTCCTTGCGTGCACGTGGAAGTATTTGTGTTAGTATGATTGGAATGAGAACAAACATGAGTGCGAGGGTAAGTGCCAGAGTGAACGTGTAGGTATCTGTGAGTGTGTCTAAGAAAAATTTGAGAGTTTTTGTCGTGTGTGAGTGGGTGCAGGATTGAGTACAAGAGTGAGTACGAACGTGAGTGTGAAGTTGAACTCGAGGGTGGCTTCAGTGTATGGCATCATGCTGGTGTAGTCTCTGTGGTGCCACGACTAATACCAATTTACCTCTGTGAGCTGTCAATATGATAGCTCATGTTTTTCTGTTGTGCTAATTTTGTCTCTAGTGTGTGAGCTGCATTCTCTGCCTTTGTCTTCTTGTGCAGTGCTATGAGGTGTACTCTCTTTGTTTTTGTTGTTTCCTGCTTGGTCTCCTCGCAGAGCACATGAGTTGCATCCTCTGTTTTTGCTTCTTGTGCAGGGCGTGTTGCGTTCTCTGTTTTTACTTTGTGCAGGGCGCGTGAGCTGCTTTGGCGGAGAAGGGAGATGAGGGAGGGAGGGAGGGAGGGAGAGAGGGAGGGAGGGAGGGAGGGAGGGAGGGAGGGAGGGAGGGAGGGAGGGAGGGAGGGAGGGAGGGAGGGAGGGAGGGAGGGAGGGAGGGAGGGAGGGAGGGAGGGAGGGAGGGAGGGAGGGAGGGATGGAGGGAGGGGTGTAGGGAGGGTAAGGGGTGATTGGCTAGTGATGATTTATTAATAGCTGAATTTCATGATGGTTGTGTGCTGACTATCCGTATGTATCTGTGCTTGTTTGCGTGCGTGTCAGTGAGTATGTGTGTGTGTGAGCCTGTGTGAGATATGTATGTGCAGTCGTGTTGTTTGTATCGTTTGTGTCTGTCTCAAGGCGTGTGCTGAAGTGCCTCGTGTATGCAACTCAGGTTGTGATCGCCGGTGGGGCAATAGCCTTAGCGTGCCAGACCAACCTTGTTGCATCATCGATGCATTTTAGCATTCTCCCCAAGACACTCATTGTTATGCGTTGTCGTTGTTGTACCAGTACAATGTCGCATGTGCTCGTTTGTGTTTGTTGTAAGGTGTCATGTTAAAGTGTGTCAGGTCTGCAATTGAGGTGGGGATCGTTGTTGGGGCAGCGTTGCTCGCCTTAGCATACCGGATCCATCGCTATTGTAGCACTGATGCATTTTGCCATTCACTTCATGACATTTGCTGCTGTTAAGTGTTGTCGTTTTGCACATGTTCGATACGGTAGATGCAAATACCGTAATTTGCATCCACGCCGACTTTGTTGTCTCGTCAATTGTGTGTGATGTACCGTAAAATATGGCGAGGGTACCAATTGTTTCCATTCGCCGTATTTATCGACGATTATGGAATAATTGGTCTCATTTGGTTTCACTTTTTTTGGAGACTCTTGTGTACCAGTGCTGTCATCTCCACACATTTGAAGCACACGTTCTCAAAACGTTAAAGCGAGTGCTTCATACGTTGGGAAAATGACGAAATTGTGCACTGTTCATTCGAGTTGACCGAAAAAAGTGCTACCAAATGTAAAGGGGTTGCTACGCAACCCAAAAATTGTTATTTATTGTAAATATTTGAATATTGTAACTATTTACCTGGCACCAGTGATTTAGGTGAAAATCAGGCCCTCAGATTCATTCTAGGCTACACTGATGCATCAGGGCTGTTTAGTAGAAAAGCACCTTTTGTCCTGATTCGTCAGGGCTACACAGATTGAGGTACCCTGATCTGTCAGTGCTGTAGTAGAAGATTTACTGAATACTCAGGGTACGTAATATGGCATTAGAAAGTGGTGCAGTGTCTAAGGCGTCGGCCTAGCATGCTAGTGGTCGCCATATCGATTCTCGCTCGCTTCCTGCCGCAGTTGCACGTGTTTGCGAAGCTGATGTCCTCGATTGGGTACATTTGGTCTGAATTTTTTTCCCGCATTGCATCTCGCTTCAGTGCGAGATTCGATACTATCCTGAGTGATCAGGGCTGAACCTACACCATTACACTGAGTTGTCAGTACGCTACATATATGGTGAAAAATGCTCAACATATATTCCAATTAAAACTCCACATCGTGACACCAACAGCACATCTACTCAACTAGTTAGGAGGCACATCAACCATGGCAGCACCCTGCGCTAGGGGATTGCCAAGTGCATGGCGACTCTCAGGAAGCTGAGGGGGGAGGAGGGCGAGGGGGAGGGGGAGGGGGAGGAGGGGGAGGGGGAAGGGGAGGAGGGGGAGACGGGATCAGTGGCAGGGGGGGCGGAGGAGCAGGATGAGTCGGTGCTGTACCCGCTGCTTGATATCCCGGATGCAGAACTGACAGCCGAGGAGGTGAGTTGTTCGGTTGACTCAAAAGTGTTATTTTCACTTTATTAGCCATCTCTCTAATCTAGACAGCTGCTAGCTGATACAGTTTCTCCTCTCTTTCCCCAACCCTGCAAAATCTCCCCTCTTTTTTTTTCCCACATCCTCTTTTCATCTCCTCGCCTTGTCATCCTTTCACCTTCTAGGCCTTCTGTTCAATACAAACAGTTCTCAAATCTTCTCTCCAACCTTCCCTCCCCTTGTTCTGGCCTGGCAGCTGCGGGAGAAGCGGCGGCAGCGGACGATGCGAGGGATCGCGCTGGGGCAGGCGAGGATGCGTCAGGCAGCAGAGGAGAAGCGAGCTAAGGCGGCTGCTGAGAGGGATGAAGAAGAGCGGAAGAGAAGGTGAGGCGAGTGGGATCGGGCTACTTCTGAGGTGCCTCTAAGGTCGCGTTGGGGCAGGCAAGGATGCGGCAGGCAGCCCAGGAGAAGCGGGCTAAAGCTGCCGCTGAGAGGGATGAAGAAGAGAGGAAGAGAAGGTGAGGCGGGGAGGAAGAGGAGGTGACGTGGAGAGGAAGATGAGATGACGTGGAGAGGAAGATGAGATGACGTGGAGAGGAAGATGAGATGATGTGGAGAGGAAGATAAGATGACGAGGTGAGGAGCGGAGGTGACGAGGTGAGGATGTGGGGGACGAGTCGAGCAGGGAAGGGGGAGCGCTGGTGAGCGAGCGGCTTTGCATTGCATGCATTCGGCTTGCTGCATGAAGCTGGTCTGGGTGGGAGCCTATTTTCCAACTTCACCTTTGTTGTGTCTTGCTGCCATGCCATCCCCTTTGTTGCCCTGCCCGTCGTCGGCTGCTTCTTGTTTCCCCTGCAGGGAGAACCCAGAGGCGTATGCAGCCGAGCTGAGGGCGCGGTTTCAGCAGCTGCAGGTGGCACTGGAGCAGAGGAAGCGGAGGAAGATGGGAGCAGGGGGGGTGGTTCTTGGTGCTGCGGCGTCGCCATCAGTGGGAGGGGAAGAGTCTGGTGGGAAGGGCATGGGATCGGAAGGAGGTGCCAGTGGGGGAGAAGCGGTAGGAGTAGGAGGAGCAGTGGGAGCAGCAGCAGCAGCAACAGCAGCAACCGCAGCAACCGCAGCAGGAGTAGGAGCAGGAGCAGTTTCAGTGGCTGCTGCCTCGCCTGTGCTCTCTCTTGCGGCGGCAGCAGCAGCGGCAGCCTCAGGCCAGGCAGTGAAAGGCGCGACTCTAGACATCACTCCCCTGGGGGGCCCTGCTGGTGCCCTTGCAGGGGCGACTGGCGTGGGGCTGGGAGGCGCCCTTGCTGGGAGCGTGGCTGGTGGGCGCACGGAGCGAATCACAGCTGCGCACAGGGAGAGGATGAAGCTGCTGACTGCTGCTGCGTTTGAGAGTAAGAAAGGGCGGAGAGGCGCGGGCGGAGGGAAGGGGGGAGGAGGCGGGGGAGGGGGAGGAGGGGGGGGTGGGGAAGGGAGGAAAGGGGGAGGGGGAGCGGGGGAGGAGGATGATTTTGGAATGAGGGACGAGGACTGGCTGGTGTATAAGAGGATGAGCGCTAAGGGCGTGGAGGAGGAAGAGGAGGAGGAGGCGGAGCGGGAGGCAGCAGAGCTGGAGAAGCTGAGAAGCCGGCTGCAGGTGAGGCCAAGTGGAAGGGTGAATTGCATGTAAGGGGATGCAGGTGAGGGTGAGGGTGGGGTGCAGGTGAGGGTGAGGGTGGGGTGCAGGTGAGGGTGAGGGTGGGGTGCAGGTGAGGGTGAGGGTGGGGTGCAGGTGAGGGTGAGGGTGGGGTGCAGGTGAGGGTGAGGGTGGGGTGCAGGTGAGGGTGAGGGTTGGGTGCAGGTGAGGGTGAGGGTGGGGTGCAGGTGAGGGGGGTGGGTCGTGAGAGGCTGACTGGTGAATTATTGTGATTGTAGGCCTTGCTAGGACGAGTTGTGGATCACCGTCATTGGACAGGTGAGGCAGGGTGCAGGCAAGAGAGCCATAGAGCAGGTTTGGATGAGCAAGAGTCTGCTTGTGAGTCTACTCAAAAGTGAGCCATGGTGCAGGCATGGATAAGCAAGAGGGGCACGGCACATGACCTGGCACGGGACAGAGGATTCTCTGAGGTGATTTCTGAGTCGACTCAAAAGTCATCAAGAGGGGCACGGGATAGTGGATTCTCTGAGGTGATTTTTGAGTCGACTCAAAAGTCATCAAGAGGGGCACGGGACAGTGGATTCTCTGAGGTGATTTTTGAGTCGACTCAAAAGTCATCAAGAGGGGCACGGGATAGTGGATTCTCTGAGGTGATTTTTGAGTCGACTCAAAAGTCATCAAGAGGGGCACGGGATAGTGGATTCTCTGAGGTGATTTTTGAGTCGACTCAAAAGTCATCAAGAGGGGCACGGGATAGTGGATTCTCTGAGGTGATTTTTGAGTCGACTCAAAAGTCATCAAGAGGGGCACGGGATAGTGGATTCTCTGAGGTGATTTTTGAGTCGACTCAAAAGTCATCAAGAGGGGCACGGGATAGTGGATTCTCTGAGGTGATTTTTGAGTCGACTCAAAAGTCAGCAAGAGGGGCACGGGATAGTGGATTCTCTGAGGTGATTTTTGAGTCGACTCAAAAGTCAGCAAGAGGGGCACGGGATAGTGGATTCTCTGAGGTGATTTTTGAGTCGACTCAAAAGTCAGCAAGAGGGGCACGGGATAGTGGATTCTCTGAGGTGATTTTTGAGTCGACTCAAAAGTCAGCAAGAGGGGCACGGGATAGTGGATTCTCTGAGGTGATTTTTGAGTCGACTCAAAAGTCAGCAAGAGGGGCACGGGATAGTGGATTCTCTGAGGTGATTTTTGAGTCGACTCAAAAGTCATCAAGAGGGGCACGGGATAGTGGATTCTCTGAGGTGATTTTTGAGTCGACTCAAAAGTCAGCAAGAGGGGCACGGGATAGTGGATTCTCTGAGGTGATTTTTGAGTCGACTCAAAAGTCAGCAAGAGGGGCACGGGATAGTGGATTCTCTGAGGTGATTTTTGAGTCAACTCAAAAGTCAGCAAGAGGGGCACGGGATAGTGGATTCTCTGAGGTGATTTTTGAGTCGACTCAAAAGTCAGCAAGAGGGGCACGGGATAGTGGATTCTCTGAGGTGATTTTTGAGTCGACTCAAAAGTCAGCAAGAGGGGCACGGGATAGTGGATTCTCTGAGGTGATTTTTGAGTCGACTCAAAAGTCAGCAAGAGGGGCACGGGATAGTGGATTCTCTGAGGTGATTTTTGAGTCGACTCAAAAGTCAGCAAGAGGGGCACGGGATAGTGGATTCTCTGAGGTGATTTTTGAGTCGACTCAAAAGTCAGCAAGAGGGGCACGGGATAGTGGATTCTCTGAGGTGATTTTTGAGTCGACTCAAAAGTCATCAAGAGGGGCACGGGATAGTGGATTCTCTGAGGTGATTTTTGAGTCGACTCAAAAGTCATCAAGAGGGGCACGGGATAGTGGATTCTCTGAGGTGATTTTTGAGTCGACTCAAAAGTCAGCAAGAGGGGCACGGGATAGTGGATTCTCTGAGGTGATTTTTGAGTCGACTCAAAAGTCAGCAAGAGGGGCACGGGATAGTGGATTCTCTGAGGTGATTTTTGAGTCGACTCAAAAGTCAGCAAGAGGGGCACGGGATAGTGGATTCTCTGAGGTGATTTTTGAGTCGACTCAAAAGTCAGCAAGAGGGGCACGGGATAGTGGATTCTCTGAGGTGATTTTTGAGTCGACTCAAAAGTCAGCAAGAGGGGCACGGGATAGTGGATTCTCTGAGGTGATTTTTGAGTCGACTCAAAAGTCATCAAGAGGGGCACGGGATAGTGGATTCTCTGAGGTGATTTTTGAGTCGACTCAAAAGTCAGCAAGAGGGGCACGGGATAGTGGATTCTCTGAGGTGATTTTTGAGTCGACTCAAAAGTCAGCAAGAGGGGCACGGGATAGTGGATTCTCTGAGGTGATTTTTGAGTCGACTCAAAAGTCAGCAAGAGGGGCACGGGATAGTGGATTCTCTGAGGTGATTTTTGAGTCGACTCAAAAGTCAGCAAGAGGGGCACGGGATAGTGGATTCTCTGAGGTGATTTTTGAGTCGACTCAAAAGTCAGCAAGAGGGGCACGGGATAGTGGATTCTCTGAGGTGATTTTTGAGTCGACTCAAAAGTCAGCAAGAGGGGCACGGGATAGTGGATTCTCTGAGGTGATTTTTGAGTCGACTCAAAAGTCAGCAAGAGGGGCACGGGATAGTGGATTCTCTGAGGTGATTTTTGAGTCGACTCAAAAGTCAGCAAGAGGGGCACGGGATAGTGGATTCTCTGAGGTGATTTTTGAGTCGACTCAAAAGTCATCAAGAGGGGCACGGGATAGTGGATTCTCTGAGGTGATTTTTGAGTCGACTCAAAAGTCATCAAGAGGGGCACGGGATAGTGGATTCTCTGAGGTGATTTTTGAGTCGACTCAAAAGTCAGCAAGAGGGGCACGGGATAGTGGATTCTCTGAGGTGATTTTTGAGTCGACTCAAAAGTCAGCAAGAGGGGCACGGGATAGTGGATTCTCTGAGGTGATTTTTGAGTCGACTCAAAAGTCAGCAAGAGGGGCACGGGATAGTGGATTCTCTGAGGTGATTTTTGAGTCGACTCAAAAGTCAGCAAGAGGGGCACGGGATAGTGGATTCTCTGAGGTGATTTTTGAGTCGACTCAAAAGTCAGCAAGAGGGGCACGGGATAGTGGATTCTCTGAGGTGATTTTTGAGTCGACTCAAAAGTCATCAAGAGGGGCACGGGATAGTGGATTCTCTGAGGTGATTTTTGAGTCGACTCAAAAGTCAGCAAGAGGGGCACGGGATAGTGGATTCTCTGAGGTGATTTTTGAGTCGACTCAAAAGTCAGCAAGAGGGGCACGGGATAGTGGATTCTCTGAGGTGATTTTTGAGTCGACTCAAAAGTCAGCAAGAGGGGCACGGGATAGTGGATTCTCTGAGGTGATTTTTGAGTCGACTCAAAAGTCAGCAAGAGGGGCACGGGATAGTGGATTCTCTGAGGTGATTTTTGAGTCGACTCAAAAGTCAGCAAGAGGGGCACGGGATAGTGGATTCTCTGAGGTGATTTTTGAGTCGACTCAAAAGTCATCAAGAGGGGCACGGGATAGTGGATTCTCTGAGGTGATTTTTGAGTCGACTCAAAAGTCATCAAGAGGGGCACGGGATAGTGGATTCTCTGAGGTGATTTTTGAGTCGACTCAAAAGTCAGCAAGAGGGGCACGGGATAGTGGATTCTCTGAGGTGATTTTTGAGTCGACTCAAAAGTCAGCAAGAGGGGCACGGGATAGTGGATTCTCTGAGGTGATTTTTGAGTCGACTCAAAAGTCAGCAAGAGGGGCACGGGATAGTGGATTCTCTGAGGTGATTTTTGAGTCGACTCAAAAGTCAGCAAGAGGGGCACGTGATAGTGGATTCTCTGAGGTGATTTTTGAGTCGACTCAAAAGTCAGCAAGAGGGGCACGGGATAGTGGATTCTCTGAGGTGATTTTTGAGTCGACTCAAAAGTCATCAAGAGGGGCACGGGATAGTGGATTCTCTGAGGTGATTTTTGAGTCGACTCAAAAGTCATCAAGAGGGGCACGGGATAGTGGATTCTCTGAGGTGATTTTTGAGTCGACTCAAAAGTCAGCAAGAGGGGCACGGGATAGTGGATTCTCTGAGGTGATTTTTGAGTCGACTCAAAAGTCAGCAAGAGGGGCACGGGATAGTGGATTCTCTGAGGTGATTTTTGAGTCGACTCAAAAGTCAGCAAGAGGGGCACGGGATAGTGGATTCTCTGAGGTGATTTTTGAGTCGACTCAAAAGTCAGCAAGAGGGGCACGTGATAGTGGATTCTCTGAGGTGATTTTTGAGTCGACTCAAAAGTCAGCAAGAGGGGCACGGGATAGTGGATTCTCTGAGGTGATTTTTGAGTCGACTCAAAAGTCAGCAAGAGGGGCACGGGATAGTGGATTCTCTGAGGTGATTTTTGAGTCGACTCAAAAGTCATCAAGAGGGGCACGGGATAGTGGATTCTCTGAGGTGATTTTTGAGTCGACTCAAAAGTCATCAAGAGGGGCACGGGATAGTGGATTCTCTGAGGTGATTTTTGAGTCGACTCAAAAGTCATCAAGAGGGGCACGGGATAGTGGATTCTCTGAGGTGATTTTTGAGTTGACTCAAAAGTCATCAAGAGGGGCACGGGATAGTGGATTCTCTGAGGTGACGTGGCGATAGAGCGCTGTGCGCACGCACATGACCTGGCACCTGGCGACGTGCTTTGACCATTACAAGTCCTATCACGGAATGGTAATGCCCATCTTCCATTCGCCCCCACCCCCCATTGGCCCCCCACCGCCCCACTCAGCCTTCCTAGTCTCCGTCAACACCACCACGCCTGCCTCAACCAGTTGACCCAAAGGCCATCCCCCATTCGCCCCTCGCCGCCCCTCTCCCCTCTCAGGAGGTCAACCCAGCCTTCCACCCCACCACCCCTCTCCCCTCTCCCCTCTTCCAGTTGACCCAAAGGCCATCCCCGATTCGCCCCTCGCCGCCCTTCTTGAGGCGCCTCAAAAGTCGCCACCCCTCTCCCCTCTCAGGAGGTCGACCCAGCCTTCCTAGTCTCCATCAATGCAGCTCCTGCCTCAACCAGTTGTCTTTTGAGTTGACTCAAACCCCATCCCCCCATCCCCCCACCCCTCCACCCACCACCCCACCGCCCCTCTCCCCTCTCAGGAGGTCGACCCAGCCTTCCTAGTCTCCATCAATGCCGCGCCTGCCTCAACCACTGCCCCGGGCACGGCCGCCGGCCTTCCCGGACCTGCCTCCTCGGTCCGGCAGCCTACCGATGCAGACTACCAGATCCGGCTCGGCGTGGAGCGCGTCCGGGCAGCTGAAATTATTTTCGAGCCGTCTCTGATCGGGCTGGACCGGGCAGGTTTAGGCGAATCTTTGGGGGCAGCGGTGAGAAGAACAGCGGAGGATCTAAGGAGCAGATTAGTCCCATTGTATTCTAGAACAAAGTCCACAAGTGGTGCTCTTGACCTTTCCACTGCTGGTTCGGGCATGGAAAATGTTTTGCCGAGCTTTCTTTTCCTGACCGGAGGAAGTTCGCTGCTGCCTGGAATGAGGGGCAGGTTGGAGGCGGAGTATCGGCAGGTGCTGCCAATAGGGAGTGGCATAAAGATTGTGGAAGCACGGGATGTGTTTTGGGATGCCTGGAGGGGAGCAGCAGCCATGGCTGGGGATGGGAGGAGACTGTTGCGACAAGCTGTGAGTCGGAAGGAGTATGAGGAGCGTGGGGCGGATGCGTTCCGACGATACAAGTTTGAGTACTTTTGAATTGTAATTTTGAATGGGATCATTACCTTGAAGCAATGTTGAGTCATTCGGCATGAGCAGTTATGCCTAATTACCATATATTTTTATTTGAACCGTGACAAGCGTAGTTTCCGTGAAATCAGTCGGGACCCGACGCTGTAACGGATCCGCTAAAACGAAAAAAATCCTCCCTAGCCTGTGTTTTTGGGAACACCGACACCTCCCTCTCAAACCCAACTGGCCAAATGAACCTTGGAATTCTGGCGGCTCTTCTTGTCAAGGTCCCATCCATGTGTACTCCTGCCACGCAAATTTTATATGGTTGTTTCCACGCTCCCAGCTCTCGAGGTTCCATTCCATTCCATATCCTTCGTGCCTTTCCCGTCGGCGACTGAGGTGATTACATTTTGGGCCACTGCTAGTCCCGCGATTGTTGCTACTTTCGGCTTACGGTAGTACAAGCAATCAGCATTGCGTCACGGTGCTTCGACTCGTGTTGTCGGTAGCAATCCTCACGCGCGCCGCTCACGGCGCCGCGCAATCACGTGCTCGACTCTTATGACTCTCCTTAGATATCGATTTGCGTAGAAGGTCATTCGATTCAGCCGTTGCCGTTTATCTCCGGAGCAGCATTCTTCCCAATCGCTGGGCGAATGTTACTTTAGAGTCATCTTCGTTATCCCATTTTTGAATCTGTTGACTCAGGTTACACCAGCTTAGAACACCCCAAGAACTTAACACTGGGCGAGGTGAGGGGTCACCACCAGGGATCGCAGCGCCTGTTTCGTTTAAACCTTTCGCTACAGTCCGCACACGTTCGTTAGCCAGAATCATTCCAAGAATCAGCTCGCCGCGTTTATTTCACTTTCGTACTCGTCGAGACGCTTAGAATGCAGCAGCTTTGCCTAATGAAACGCAGCAGCGGGATAGACCTTTTCGGAAGGGAGGCGAATCTGTTACCAACGATGTAGAGAGGTTTAGATTCCAGACACGGATTCTAGATTCTGAGAGTCTGAAGGCTCGCGAGTCTGGATATTTTCATAATAAAAGGTTCAACTGTTTGCTCGGGTAGAGTCCAGCCAGCAGCATTCCATTCGTCGCGGATCATCGATTCGCGTCCGGTTGAGTAGTAGTATGTCACAGATTGGCCACCTCTTGGCGCGCCCTTGATAGAAGCATAATCTTTGTCTACGTCTGCCATGGCGATCAAGGTGGATATGAAACGTGGGAGTTGAAGTCTTACTGACAGATTTTAAAGAATTATTGGGATCTGCAATGGCGGTGAAGGTAGCCAAGAAACGCGCTCCGATTCGAAAAAGAGCTAGCGGCGCGGGGATTGCGGGCGATGGGCTTACCAGCGCGTTTGGCGAAAGCAGCACCACGCGGCTGCTTCTATTGATAGGAGGCGCCGCGTTTTTAGTATGGATTCTAAACCACAGGTCGTTTCTCAGAGCGTCTTCATACCCGTCAGAAGAATCGTTCCTTGATGGTCGTGACAGAAGAAGGGGGGGATCACGGGGGGCGGACCCGTGGGGTCCAGAGGACGGGAGAATGCTTCAGAACCGTGACTATAACGGGAGAGGAGGCTACGGTGGTAGAAGTGGCTATATGGAAGGATCAACGGCGGGAAATTTTGTAGATCAACGGTCAGGAGGCGCTGTAGGTGCGGGCTTTGGGGCCGTAGGAACGGGAGGGGTTGGGGAGATTGGGGGAGGAGCAATGGGGGCAGGTGGCAACCCCAGATTGCTCCAAGTGGACTCAAAGGGAGCGACAGCTGGCACGTTGGCAGGAAGGGCGGCAGAGGGTGGAAGAGGGGATCGGTCGGATGGAGAGCGAGTGGGGATTGGAAGAAGAGGGGAGGGGGTTGGAGATTCCGCGTCCCAGCAGCAACGGTTCTCGGATTCGACTCATTCTGGCCCAGAAATTGTCAACATGAGGAGCAGTTTTAGCATCAGCAGCAGCGGTGGCGGCGGCGGCGGCGGCAGCAGCGGTTATGGTGGCTTGGGAGACAGCTACAGTAGCAGCGGTAGCAGTGAAAGCAGCAGTGGCGGTAGTGATAGTGGCAGTGGTTGGAGTGGCAGCAGCAGTGACAGCAGCAGCAGCAGCAGCAGCAGCAGCAGCAGCAGTGGCGGCAGGGACGGTGACAGCAGCACCACTAGCTACAACGCATCATTCTCATCCAACTCTCTGAAGCCACCCAAACCCCGAACCTCACATCCAGGTTCGGCAGCCCGGTGGGCGCCAATCAACGGCAGCTTCGTGCTCTCCTGGATCCCACCCTCCAAGGCTCGGCTACAAACCAACATCTCCCAACTGGAGCTCTACCCGGTCCTCTTAGACGTGATTCGTTACAACGAAGAAGCGCAACTCACCGCCGCTAAAGCGGGTCTGGAGGCTCCTAAGGCGTCCAGTGGGCCGGCTTGCCCGGTGTTTGAGTTTGGGTTCGAGCGGTTCCCCGGGATTGGGTCGTGCTGGGAGGCGGGGATTGCGGATGAGAAGCGGGCGGCGACACGGCCGCCTGTGAACTGCAAGGGGGTGGACCCGACGTGCATTCAGAAGAATGATTTGCTGCCTCATAACAAGTGGTCTGCTCAGGTGGGTGGGGGGAAAGGGGAGGTAAATGGGGTTGAATGAGTGGTTCTGTGGCGTGGACCCGACGTGCATTCAGAAGAACGACCTGCTGCCGCATAACAAGTGGTCTGCCCAGGTGAGGGGGGGTGGATTGAGACGGGGGATGGGGGACAGGGGTTGGGAATGGGATTGGCTGATGTGGTGCTGTGTGAACTGCAAGGGCGTGGACCCGACGTGCATTCAGAAGAACGACCTGCTGCCGCATAACAAGTGGTCTGCTCAGGTGGGTGGGGGAGGGGAAGCATGAAGGGGGTTTGGGGGACAGGGGTTTGGGGGACAGGGGTTGGGAATGGGGTTGGCTGATGGGGTGCTCTGTGAGCTGCAAGGGGGTGGACCTGACTTGCATTCAGATGAATGATTTGCTGCCGCTTAACAAGTGGTCTGCTCAGGTGGGTGGAGGGAGGATGGAGGGCGTGAGGGGAGGGAAGGGGGGGAGGTTGAAGGTGAAATCAGGGGGATGGGTGTGATAATAGGAGAGGAGGTTTATGTGCCGGAGGGGTTATGGTGTGGAAGGGAAGATTTGCGCGGAGGAATGGGTGAAAGGCAACAGTGGGCCTTGCAAGAACCATGAGTAGACAGGCAGGCAAGGAGGATCAGATCAGCAGCCAATCAGGTTCCCCTTCCTCCACGTATCCATCTCCCGTTCCCTCCCTCTGTGTGCACCCACTGCAGGTTCGAGGTGACTTTCAAGCCAACTCATGTGTCAACCTTCCCTCCTCCCCTTCTCATACTTCATCCGACCTCTCTCCGCTCCAATCGTGTGCCATCATTCCCCTCTGCAATTCCCTATCCACCCACCCTCCCCTCAACTCCACAGGTGCTGGTGCTACGCAATGTGTACATAAACGTGGTGGGGCAGGTCCAGGTGTTCAACTCGACGCGCCTCTTCGACCACAACGCATGTACAGGCAGCCCAGGTGTCTCCATGTGCCTCTCCCTTTCCACTATTCCACCCCCCGCCAACCCTCCCCCGACAGGTGCTGGTGCTACGCAATGTGTACATAAACGTGGTGGGGCAGGTCCAGGTGTTCAACTCGACGCGCCTCTTCGACCACAACGCATGTACAGGCAGCCCAGGTGTCTCCATGTGCCTCTCCCTTTCCACTATTCCACCCCCCGCCAACCCTCCCCCGACAGGTGCTGGTGCTACGCAATGTGTACATAAACGTGGTGGGGCAGGTCCAGGTGTTCAACTCGACGCGCCTCTTCGACCACAACGCATGTACAGGCAGCCCAGGTGTCTCCATGTGCCTCTCCCTTTCCACTATTCCACCCCCCGCCAACCCTCCCCCGACAGGTGCTGGTGCTACGCAATGTGTACATAAACGTGGTGGGGCAGGTCCAGGTGTTCAACTCGACGCGCCTCTTCGACCACAACGCATGTACAGGCAGCCCAGGTGTCTCCATGTGCCTCTCCCTTTCCACTATTCCACCCCCCGCCAACCCTCCCCCGACAGGTGCTGGTGCTACGCAATGTGTACATAAACGTGGTGGGGCAGGTCCAGGTGTTCAACTCGACGCGCCTCTTCGACCACAACGCATGTACAGGCAGCCCAGGTGTCTCCATGTGCCTCTCCCTTTCCACTATTCCACCCCCCGCCAACCCTCCCCCGACAGGTGCTGGTGCTACGCAATGTGTACATAAACGTGGTGGGGCAGGTCCAGGTGTTCAACTCGACGCGCCTCTTCGACCACAACGCATGTACAGGCAGCCCAGGTGTCTCCATGTGCCTCTCCCTTTCCACTATTCCACCCCCCGCCAACCCTCCCCCGACAGGTGCTGGTGCTACGCAATGTGTACATAAACGTGGTGGGGCAGGTGTTCAACGCAACCCACCTCTTTGACCACAATGCATGTGCCGGCAGTCCCAACATCACCGTCACCCTCCCCTTCCGCTACACCGCCAACCGCACACGCGTGACTCATTTCAAAGAGCTCGTCTCCCTCGTCGACTGGTTCGCCTGGTCCACGCGCGCCATGCTGCTCGACCTCATACCGCTCTTCATCTCTCTGCACCGCATTCTACCGGCCATGAGGGGAGTGCCGGTGGCTGTGGGGCATAGGAGGCCGCATGTGAGGAATGGGTTGGAGCAGCTGTGCTCGCTGGGAGCGGTGGATGTGCTGGGCGTGCAGGTGGATAAAATGAATGTGCATGTGGTGAAGTCCAAGGACTTGTTCTTTGCTGAAAAGCTTGTCATTGTGAGTGGGTTTAAAAAAGGGGGAGAGGGGAGGGGAGGGGAGGGGGGGCAGGCGAGGGCGGGGGAGGGGGTAAGGGGTGGACGTGCTAGGCGTGCAGTGCAGGTGGACAGGATGGACGTGCATGTCGTCAAGGCCCATAACATGACCCGTTCTTTGCGAAAAAAACTCGTCATTGTGAGTGGGTTGCGAAGGGGAAGGGGGAACGGAGAGGGTGAGGTTGAGGTCCTGAAAAAGTTGGTGGCTGGTAGTGGTGGATGTCCTGGGAGTGGTGGATGTCCTGGGAGTGGTGGATGTCCTGGGAGTGGTGGATGTCCTGGGAGTGGTGGATGTCCTGGGAGTGGTGGATGTCCTGGGAGTGGTGGATGTCCTGGGAGTGGTGGATGTCCTGGGAGTGGTGGATGTCCTGGGAGTGGTGGATGTCCTGGGAGTGGTGGATGTCCTGGGAGTGGTGGATGTCCTGGGAGTGGTGGATGTCCTGGGAGTGGTGGATGTCCTGGGAGTGCAGGTAGACAGGATGAACGTGCATGTGATCGAGGCCCACAATTTGCTTTTTTTTCGCTGAGAAGCTCGTCATTGTGAGTGGAAGTGGCCTTTCCTGATATACCCTGCCTCCCTCTTCCTCATTTCCCCCTTTCCCTCCCCATGCTACTACCCTGCATTCTCTTCCTTCCCCTCCGCCTCATCTCACCCCGTCCCTCCCATGTCTCCCCTCCCCTTGCCTCCCGTTTCCTCCAATCCCCTCCCCTCCCCTCCCCTCCCCTCCCCTCCCCTCCCCTCCCCTCCCCTCCCCTCCCCTCCCCTCCCATCCCATCCCCTCCCCGCCCCTCCGTTCCTCTCCCCTCCCCTCTCCTCCCTATCCCAGCCGCTGCACCAGCGGTGTGGGGAGCCCAGCCGCTCGCTTTGGCACTATCTGCGAATGAGACACCTGCTGCCGCCCGGGGGGCTGCCCATCTTTAATGCTGGTACGAGCAGGGCGAGTGAAGTGGGGGGGGGGAGGGGCTTCCGCCGAAAAGAGTGAGCAAAGAGAAGGGGGGAGGGGTTGGGGGGTGGGGTGGGGGGGTCGTTATCTGCCGAGAAGGCTCCATCTCTCTCGTGCGCGTCAGTGAGAATTCACTTGATTTCCTTGATCTCACTCTTTACAAAGGAGAGAGGTTCAAAGCCTTTCGTTTGAGAGCATCTGCCGAGAAGGCTCCATCTCTCTCGTGCGCGTCATTTATTCCTTGCCCCCACCACCCAGCCTCCCCACACTCACCCCTCTTCCACCCTCCCACCAGACTGGACGTCCAGGTTCAACGGATCTGCCACCCCAGCCTATACACCACACGCCTACGCCCCCGGCAGCAACTGGGTGGTGCTGCTGGGGTGGAAGGAGCAGCGGGCCTCCCTCCTGCAGAGCCTCAAGCTACACGAGCACCTCACCCGCCTTAACTGGTGGAGGGGGGGTGGGTGCCGTTTGGTCCTAGCCCCCAGCCCCCCACCACACCATCCTCCCTCCAACTACCCCCCACCACCCCACCACCCCTCCCCCCCACCCCCTCCCTCAACAGATTGGACGTCCAGGTTCAAAGGATCAACCACCCCAGCCTATACACCACACGCGTACGCCCCGGGCAGCAACTGGGTGGTGCTGCTGGGGTGGAAGGAGCAGCGGGCCTCCCTCCTGCAGAGCCTCAAGCTACACGAGCACCTCACCCGCCTCTTCCCCCCCGAGCGAGTCGTCATCTACCGCGAAGGCTCCATCTCCCTCCCCCGCCGAAAAGACCTGCTCAACCGCGCGCTCCTCATGGTATCAGTGCACGATAATATCCTCGCGGATATTGTCTTCATGCCGCCCGGATCGGCCGTGCTGGAGATTCGCCCGGTGGAGAATCCCGATGTGATTTTCCACCAGCTGGCGGATATCTGCGAAATTGAGTACTATTTGGCGTTTTGTGAGGGGGGGAAGGCGGTGGGGAGTGCGGCGGGCGGGTGGGCTGGGAAGCCTGTGGAAGGGAAGTTGGTTGCTAAAGATCCCAAGGGGGTGCAGAAGATATTGACGGATATCTCCAGGAAGGTGTTTGCGCGAGCGAACGCGATGAGACGAAAGGGAGGTTAGGCAGTCAGCTCATTGGGAGTGCGGGGGGGGGGGGAAGGGTGAGTGGGTGGGCTGGGAAGCCTGTGGAAGGGAAGTTGGTTGCCAAGGATCCCAAGAGGGTGCAGAAGATATTGACAGATATTTCGAGGAAAGTGTTTGCGCGAGCGAATGCCATGAGACGGAAAGGAGGCTAAGCAGTGAGCTCAATAAGAGTGCGGGGAGTGCGGCGGGTGGGTGGGCGGGGAAGCCTGTGGAAGGGAGTCTAGTGGCCAAGGATCCCAAAGGGGTGCAGAAGATACTGACGGATTTTTCCAGGAAGGTGTTTGTGCGAGCAAATGCCATGAGACGGAAAGGAGGTTAGACATCCGGTATGTGCGGTGGTGGGGTGGGCTGGCTTGCAGGCAAGGTAGGGTATGTTGTTGGAGCCATGAACTTGTGCTTCTGTTTGCCTATTTTTTCATTGAATGGGGAGCTCACCGTAGCACGGCACGGCCAGCACAGCAAGCATGCTTGCTGGCTGGCGGTTTCAAACAGCGGTCCGGTCCGGTCCGGTCTCATCTGCAAGGCCGCCTCACTTGTTGGTTTCCAAACTGGGTGAAAAGACTCGACTCGCTCACCCGCCCGCCCCAAACTGTTTGCTATGCAACCACTTTCACATGGGCATCTTTTGCACTCCGAAATACACCTTTTCCATTAGTAGGGAAACATCTCACATTTCGCTTTCACTTCTAGGTACGGTACGGTAGGTTTCACATACCGTACGGTACTTGATCAAGAGAAGGTAAAAGCTACAACCTGCCAAGGCTAAGTGAGAGCTCTGGAAAAGAAGGCTCGTAAAACCCCGGGAGGTCCAGCGAGGGCCCTCTGGCAGCTGGAGCACAGCCTTCCCCTAAAAACACCTCCCCCAGAAGGCCCTCCCCCTTGACGTTCTTTCCCATACGGCCCTTCCCCACGAAACCCCCTGTCTTTAGGCCCTCTCCTGTGTGGCTCTCTCCCTTGGAGCCATGAGGTGGGGCAAGAGAGCAAGCCAAGGAGAGGGAGGAGGGCGAGAGCGAGAGTGCGTCGATGAAATTCCTCTCCATGGGCTGCGCTTCGGCTGGGGTGCTCGTCCTGTCTCTTGCAGCAGGAGCAGCAGCAGCAGCAGCAATAGCGAGCAAGAGCGGGAGCAAGAGCAGGAGCAGGAGCGTTTCTGTTGGAACGAGCGAGGACGTTAGGGCGCCTTTGCGCCGCCGCCGAATATTGCAGCCCAACGGTCGGTGTTTGGCCAAGATACTTGGCCACTCTCATTCCAGCTGCTACCTGCTCCTCATTAGGGCATTGAACAACCCTAGCCAACTGTCCGGTAGCAAACCCGACGTCCGGTCGGGTGTTTACCGCCGCGTACATGAGGCTGCCCACCAACGAGTGAAAACGGCGCCTCTCCTCTTCACCAACGCTCTCCTCCTCTGGTCCCTTCACACACTTGAAACCAGAGGGAAAGGGTGTAGCCACATGGCCTTCACTCTGCCCAAAGTTGGCAGCCAATGCCTCCAGGTACTTCCGTTGATGCACCCGCATGCACCGCTTCTCCACATCACGTTCAATGTGAAGCCCAAGGTAGAAGTTGACGTCACCAAGGGCCTTACACTTAAACTTGTCCTGAAGCTTCAGCATCACCTCCTTCACAAGGTCAGATGAGGGTGAAAAGATGAGGATGTCATCCACGTACACCACCATGAAGCTCCTCTGCTCCCCCTCGCCAAGCATGAACAATGAGTGATCGGCCGTTGAGGGAGTGAAGCCGATCTCCTCCAAAACTCCTCGCAGCTTCAAGTACCACTGCCTAGGGGCCTGCTTCAGTCCATAAAGGGCCTTCTTCAGCCTCAAAACTCTGCCACTACCATCATCAAACCCCTCTGGCTGCGCCATGAAAATCTCTTCCTCAAGGACGCCATTGAGGAATGCCGTTGTGACATCCATTTGTTTCACCACCCATCCTTTGATGGCAGCTCCCGCGAGTAGGGTTCGCAGCGTCGTCGGCTTCACCACAGGAGCAAACAACTCCTTATAGTCCACCTTCTCCTTCTGCTGGTACCCCTTCGCCACAAGCCTAGACTTGTAGCGCTCGATCTTGCCGTCGGCGTCGGACTTGATCTTGAAGAGCCACTTGGACGTAATCGCCTTACGCCCCTCCGGTAGCTCCACCAATTCCCATGTGCCGTTCTCCTCAATGCTCTTCAGCTCACTCTCAATTGCCTTCTTCCACTCCTCAGCATCACTACTCTCCAAGGCCTCCTTGAGAGTTGCTGGTTCCCCCGGCATCTCCACCGGAGAGAAGAACGCGAAGGCACACTCCTCGTAGTCACTCTCCTCGTCTTCTCCAACTATAAGTGCCGCTCCGGCCAAGGCTGACTTGGCTGGCTTTCCGAGTGCCTCATAGGTCAGCCTATTTGGGGCTTGGATTCTCCTTTTGCCCCTTCCTTCTTCCTCAGCTGCAGGGACATGAAGGCCTTGGCGTTGCTGCGGGGTGACTCGGATCCGTGGAGCACTCGTAGTGCGAGAAGGAAGTGTCGGTGCACGCTCGCTCACTTGCTGAACCTCCTCCTCTTCTTCCTCTGCATCCTTGGCCTCCTCTCCCCCATTCACAAGGGAAGATTGCCTTGTGGTGGTGCTGCCGCTGCTCAGCTCCAAGGGCAGCTCCACATGCTCCAAACCGGAACTCTTCACGTCCCCCAACCGCACGCCTATCTTCGCCTCATTCTCCGCCTTCCAATCCTTGTACATCAGATTCTCCATGAATTTGCAGTCCCTGCTCACCAAGAATTTCTTGGTGAATGGGTCCCAAAGAAGCCACCCCTTGCTGTTTTGAGCCATGCCCAAGTGCACAGCCCATATCGCCTTGGCACCGAGCTTGTTGTGCCGAAGATGCTTAGGCACGAGCGCCATGCACATGCACCCGAACACCCGAAGCATATCCACCTTTGGCTTCCTTCCAATCCACTCCACATAGGGCACCCATTTGTCTGCTCCCACATGAGTCAAAGCTCTGTTCTTGGCCACACATGCACTCCGCACCGCATCAGGCCAGAAATATTCGGGTAGCCCGGCTTCAATGAGCAACCCGCGCGCCGTCTCCGTGATTGTCCGGTTCGCTCGCTCGGCGATGCCGTTCATTGCAGGGGAGTATGGCATGGTAAGGGAGTGCCTTATGCCATTCTTCTTCAGCCACAATCCAAACTCCTTGCTCAAGAACTCTCCCCCTCGATCGGTGCGGATTGCCTTCACTAGCCGGTCTTGTTGCCGCTCCACCATCGGCAACCAATCGGTCTTCACCGTTTCAGCCACGTCACTCTTCTTGGACAGCACGTACACCCAAGTCATGCGAGTGTAGACGTCCACAATGGTGAGAAAGTACTCAGCTCCAGCAGCTCCAAGCTTCAGGGGGCCCACCACGTCCATCACCACCTCATCAAGTGGTGCCTTAGCCGTTGCCTCCGAACTAGAGAACGGGAAACGTGTGAACTTGGCTTGCATGCACGTCGGGCAGCCAAGTACCTCATCGGGCTCCCCCTTCACACGTATGCCAGCAACCATCTCATTCTTCACTAGCTGCTGCAAGATGGGCAGGGCCACATGCCCCATTCGCCGATGCAAGGTGAGCCAATCACACTCCCCCGTAGCCAAAGTCGGATTGGAGAATGCCGCACTCGCAATAGTGCCCCACATGTTCTCTCCGTACTCCTCCTCCGCTGCTGCCTTGGGGTTCTCCTCACCCTTGTGCTGCTTCTGAGCTGCTGCACCACTCTCCTCATGTTCACCGAGCTTGCTGGTCCCTCCAAGATTGCACTTCTTGGACTTTATCTCCTTAGCGCGACCGTTCGCGCCATCGCCGCTACCAACCGCTTCACCCTTGGTGCTGATGCTTGCTGCCACTTGCCTCTCCTTAGGCATGGGGACCACAGGGATTTGCCACATCTCGTTGTAGACATCCCTATCCTCGTGAAGGTCCCAAAGAATCCGCTCGCCAAGCCTCGCGGTGTAGGTCTTAGCTCCCTTCGAGCTCGTGTCCATGCCGGCCTTTTGCAACCGCCGCACGGAAATCAGGTTGGCAGCAAGGTTGGGCACCCAAAGCACGTTCTTGAGGCCCACCATCTTCCCATCAGCACCCTTGAACATGGCCTTGCCCATGCCTTTCACCTCTGCTCGCTGCCCCAAAGCCGATGTCACATGCTTCACCGGTGACGGCTCAAGTTCGGTGAGCAAGTCCGCACGAGGTGTCATGCTATAGGTAGCGCCGCTATCGATCACCCAATAGTCCAGGGAGTGTAGGGTGACCTTCCCCACAGCTGCTGGCTCCTCAAAGCTTTCATCATTCTCTGGACCAGCCGGTGCTTGTGTGGACACGAAGAAGAATTGACCCGGGAAGCGATCGTCCCTCGACTCGCTCTCGTTGCCGGCACTCTTCATACTTGCAGCACCACCTCCGCGACCGCCACGGCCTCCACGGCCTCTTCCTCTCCCTCCTCCTGCTCCTCTACCCTCTTGGCCTTGAGCAGGAGTCCATCCATCAGGGAGTTTGTAGCAATCGCGCCACATGTGTCCGCTCTTGTGGCAAAAATGACACTCGCCGTCGAACCGTCCGCGACCGCGTCCGTTGTTCTTGTTGTCATTGCCGTATCCGCTACTCCCGCGGCCTCCGTTGAAGTTGCTGCCTCCAAACCTTCCTCCTCCTCGTCCTCTGCCCTTTCCACGGCCATATCCACGGCCGATGCTTGCTGCCCCGGCGCCATCCGCACTCGCCAACTCACGGCGACGGAAATCCTCTTGAAGGATCGCTCGCTTCACGTCTTCGAGCGAGAGGTGGGGCAAGTCACGATTGAGGTTGATGATGAGAGAGGACCATGACTCTGGGAGTAAGGCCAGCAACTTGGTCTTCTTTTGGAGCTCACTGTAGTTCAAATCAGCTCCCTCAAGCCGCGTCAACAAGTCGAAGAATTTCTGCACCCCTTCTTCAACCGCTTCGTCTTCTTCAATTCGTAGTGCCGCCATTTGCCGTTCCAACACCACCGCTACCGCCGCTGTTGCAGGAGCATGTACACCCTTGAGAGCAGCCCATGCCTTTGGTCCCTTCTCTGGTTCACGCTGGAATGGTTTGATGTGACGGATCTGGCTGCTCCCCAACGCTTGCCCAAGTAGGAGATAGCCTTGTGCGCTCTTCCGCACCCACGGGCTCTTCTCCGGGTCGTTCTCGGGGCGCTTCTCCGTTCCTTCCATCACCTCCAGCAGGTCATAGTGGTCAGCGGTGATCAGCGAAGCACTGCTCTGGTCTTGGGTCCCTCCGCTCTGGTCTCTGCTACCAGGATCCCTCTTGAGCCGCTTCCCTGGGCGGGAGGGTTGCTCCCAGGTGCTCCCATCGCACACACTGCTTGGCAAGCAAAGTCCCGTTGTGCCGTTGCTCTCACTGTTGCCGCCGCCGACAGTGCTGCGCTCGACACTGGGTGGCAGATTAGCGTGATTAGCGTGATTAGCGTGAGCGGAAGGGGCAGCGTACATAGCAGGCCGCATTGCTGATGGCGCTGAGGTTGGAAGGGGTGTAGGGGGTGTGGATGTGTGCGGGGAGGGTGGAAGGGGGGGGAGTGTTGCTGACACTGGCTGGCTGAACTGGCCGACATACTGGATCCTCTGCTGTCCCTGCTGCTGCCATTGCTGGCTTTGCTGCTGCGGCTGGTGCTGGCTGTAGTTCTGTTGCTGCTGCTGCTGCTGCCGTTGCTGTTGCTGCTGCGGTGGTCCGCTCAGGCCGTGCTGGGGAAGGCTATGCGGCGAGGAACCATGATTGCCAGGCTGGCCGGAATCCCAGGGAGTCAACGGAGGCTCCGTGCACAAGAGCAGCTGAGGTGGCGGCTCCTGATTGGACAGCATCTGGAGCAGCGGCATTCGATTCTCGCCGCTCCCTTCATCTGTCCTGGGATATGCATTACTGCTACAAGGTGTGACACCTAGTGTCATGGTAACTCCTCCCGACGCATCTTGCCGGCCTGAGCAGTTGAGAGTCGACTGATCCAGTGGCATCATGGGACGACCCATCAACACCTGCTGCTGCTGAGATTGCAGCTGAGCCTGCTGGTGCGGGGGAGGGGAGCGCACAGAAAGCGCCTGGGTGTCGTTCCGTGGAGCGGGAAACGTTGCTAAATGCGGCTCCGCCTGCCCTCCGTTCCGCCCCGTTATCAGCTGTGCCGTCTGCTGCTGCACTAGAAATTGCTGCTGCTGCTGTTGGTGCAGCATGATCTGCTGTTGTTGCTCCTGCTGCCCCCACACGCCGCCGCCACCGGCGGAAGCCGCAGGCGCGACCATCACGCCGCCTTGCTGAGGCGGCGACGGTGGCGACACCGCGGCGGCGGCGGCGGCGGCGGCGGCGGTAGCGGAAGCAGCAGCAAGGAAGCGGTTGCGGGAGAGGCGGGAGGACAGCAGCGGCGGGGGATGGTTGTGCGCATTCTCAAACCAAGTTTTCTCCTTCATTGCGGCCTCTGTCGACAACTCTCCGCCACCGGAGGCGGCGGTGGCGGAGTCCGTTCCCCCCGCCGCCATGGCGTCGCCCGCGGACCCTTGATCATGGCCCGCGGGGAACAGACTGCGCGCCCAGGGCTGATCTTGGGACGACGATGCTGAGAGTATGACGCTCGGGGATATAGGTGCGCCGCATGGGGGGGTCAACCTTCCCGAATGGGGAGAAACGCCTGGCATTCTGTTGTCGCTGCCCGTGCTGGCTTCCGGGGAAAGCGCGCCGCCGCCGCCGTCGCTGCCGCCGCCACTGGATGCGGCGCGGCCGTTCAAGCTGCCGGCGCGGGGTCGCTTGCGCGGCTTGTCGACGATTTTCTTCGCGGGGCATCCGTGCGAGTCCTTCTGCGCGCACGCGTAGTAGAACCTGCGAAGAAACAGGGAGGCGGCGAGCGACGGAGACGTCAAAAAAAGCGGCGGAAATGCGACGTTTGCATATGACGTTTACAACTAGCGGCATTACTACGGCTACTGTGGATGCGACGTGACATCGTTGATGGCTAATTCGTCGTGAAACGAATTTTGTTCAGAAAAAATCGTGAAACTCGGTGTGGATCCTCACCGCTTGACGTTGACGGACGCAAGAACTTTGTGACCGTATTTCTTCCACGAATAACCCGTACAATTAGTAGCATTGCGCGAGTCGGAATGGATCGTCGCGGTTTCCATGTGGAAATGGATATTACGGATGACGGCGTGACTTTTACAATCTTGTGATCGACGTTCGATGTTTGTTGCTCCACGGTTCACAGTTCTAACGATACTTGGGGGTCTAGCTGTACTATTGATATAGTTGGTTCCGAATGGGAATGGAGGTCAGGAATGAACAAGGTTGAAGCTAGGAGTCTGCAGTATCGTGTGAGTTGGATGCGTGGTGAATATTGCTGCATTCACTTCACAGACTCTCGACTTACTCATCAACCAACGGACGGACTGAACAGAGGGGTGTGCCAGCCAGCACCACCGCGTGGGGGGGTGCGATCGGAGGGAAGGGGCACGATAGGCTTGCGGATGTGCTGTTGTGATGTGCTGCGCGGAGTCTGGTCTGGTCTGGCGGCGTGGTGTGCTGCGCAGCTGTGGTGCGGAGAAAGAGGCGCGCAACACGAGGGTGCCAGCGCGAACACAGACCAAGCCGGATTGGTTGACGATCCGACTGGACGACGACGGGTCGTGGCGGGCGGGCTAACTCGTCCCCCCCAGACCCAGATTCCAGCCACCGACGCAAATGATCGCTCGCTCACGCGCTCGCTCGCACCCCAAAGCCATCGTGAGGCTTGGCTGGCATTCTCGCATTGCATGGCTAGGCGCGTCGCACATTTGAAAAAAGGGTGCGAGGGGGAGGAATTCGGGAGAAGGGGGGCAACAAGGGCGGGGGGTGGGGGAAGTACAGTGCTGCGGGGGGCGGCTTCGGCAACTGTGGCTTGTGGTTGGTCCAGACAGATGAGAAAAAGAAATCCAAATCCTACAGAAGAAGGCAGGTACACCTGATGTCCGTTTGAGTTCCCCCTACTTGGGCTGTGCTCTGGGCTTATAAACGTTTTAGGCATTTCGCCCAGTTCGTTCCATTTCGCCAGGGTGTTGAGGTGCTTCTAAAAAATACAGGTTGTAACTCGTTTGTTTTTTCCAAAACAGTGCTGGTGGGCCTGTGTTGTTGTCAGTTCAGGGTTTTGGGTTTATGCTTGTTTCTGGCCAAGAAACAAGAACCTACCGGGTCAGCATGGTTTGTTTTGCGCCTAAGATTCATACTTTGGCGTTTTCTCGCCCAAATGCAAGTTGATCCGCGTGCCTATAACCTGGGTGCAACTGAGTGGGAAAAAAAATACGGGTGCAGAGTTTCTGAATTGTGCAAGGCAAATTCGCGCGCAGTGGCTGGGCATCATGTGTATAGTTTAGCATGTTTGAATCACGCAAAACTGTACTTAACTGTAAAATCTTGTGGTGTATTGGAATGGTCCTGGTTCAATTGAGCCTATTAGCACGGTAACATGGCAATATTTTCAGGCTACCTTGAAATATAGAAACTGCGTTGCGATGCTAGCCCACCAGGCATCACACATCCGAGATTTTTGGCCGGGGATAAGGACAGAAAGAAGTCATACGACAAATTTAGACAAGGACAGTATTGTGGTTACTGTACTTATTACCCAGGACAGTGCCAGGACAGAAGTTGCACCCTACACTCTAATCTGACTGGCGGCACCCCTCTGATGTGCTGTAAGCACGGATCGAACGTATGTTTTCATCTATAACAAATCGAAAAAGCTAGTGAAAGTTTGACCCATATTTCTGTATACATCCCCCAAATAGAGAAGCCAATTTTTTGGACACCCTACCAGAACCCATATCAGACCAACAAAGGAAAATGGTCTTGACTGGAACCGCAACACTGCAGCCAGGATATTGGGCAGAATGCATCTTCAGGCCAGAACGGAGACAGGTGGAACCCTTGTGTGTCGGGGAAGGTGTGGGGAAAGGGGGGGAGGGGAATGTGTGAGGTGAGAGGGAGGGATCGGGTGACGGGTCAGGTCAGGGCAGGGGGACTTTCCAAGTTGGGAACAAACTCAAGGTGGGTGCTAGGAGGCGAGTGGGGGGGCTGACTTGGCTAGCTAGGCGGGAAGGGCGGGAGCAGTCTTGTAAAAAACGACACGACACGACACTCAAGAGACGAACGACGCGGCATATGGCAGTGGGCGCACCCTCGGCTCGGCGCCGCCGCTGACCCTTAGCGCCAAACCGTGATATACACTGTGGAGGCGGTTGCGGTTGTGTAGGAGGCAGAAAAAACACATCGAGTCACCTCTTTCATGACAGTTGGAGGAAACCAGCTTTCAGCTAAACAGCGTTTGAGGGCTGACCGATGGAACAAAAGACAAATGTCAAAGAAATCGTCAGCTACCAGAAGTTCCTACTACCCTAACCCAACCGATCCGAAAAAACCTCTATATAATTTGGTTCCTTGCTCGCCACGCCACCTCCATGATCCCCCTTATGTAAGGAACAGTTCATGTTTCAGTTCCGCAAGTTTATGGTTGCCCTGCTGGGCTCATCAACACATAGTCACAGAAGTCGACACAGAGGTGCTCTAGTGCAACATTCATTCATTCAACGTCTTGCCCTGTTGGAAACAACGAGTTTTTGATTATGATGCGATTCTGCCTCGGATTTGTTGTGCAAGGTTGTCACTAGGTCTGTAGCAACTGACCCTGACCCTCGTGCGTCGCGGCGCGGCACACCTTCATGCAAGGCAGTGAAGCAAAGATGTACTGTTTGGGACTTCTCTGGGTCCCAGATCTGGACCGCAGGAAATATCAAAAGTGTGTTGCTGTACATGTAAAAACATCGTAACGCACAACACATATGTAAAATAAGGGTTTTACAATGTTCAGCCTGAGTGTGTTATGATAAGGGGAATTGTCTTTATACTTGTGAGAATTCTCAATAGCGAGTCGGCTATGACACAGAGCGCGTGCTTCTCGGCAGGAAAACCGTGTGCGCATCTTTCACCGGCTCCAGCGGGCTTCCCACCACCGATATTATCGCCACGAGCGTCCTTCTCACCACCGCCACCAACGCCACTAGCGGCACCAGCGCTACCTTCGCTTGCCACGTGGCGTCGTCGTACGAATGGCAATTCCTTGGTCACATTCACCAGCAATCGCAGCATCGTGTATCGCGGCATCCCATATCGCGGATTCACACGCCCTCACTGCCTCGATATCGGTCCCCGCATCACCGCCAGTCACCGACTCACATTGTTGCTCATTTCACGGGACGGTTTCCGTTGCCTCCGCCGCCGCCGCCGCCGCACGTTCTGCGCAAAACGGAAACCGTTTCGCAAACGCACACAGCCTTTCTTCTGGCCGCTCACGACCGTTCGATTCGGGGACGCCACACCGGAGAGTGCGATTGGCCGTCCGATGCGGGGCGGCTGGGAATGAAGGTCGTCACGCCGCCCCGTTTTTCCCCAGACTTGCCGCGGAGGCCGAAAGCGCGCGGAGATGGGAGATATGCGGAGGTGAAGGGGGAAGCAGTGGAGGAGGCGGAAGAGGCGGGGCAGGGGCGACGCTTGCGCGGGCGGTGGGGGGCGCAGTGGCGGAGGGCGCAGCAGCGGGGAGGGCGGCGGAGGAGAGGGTGCTGGAGGTGCGGCGCGTGAGCTTCCAGCCGCACGGGTCCGACAGCTGGCTTCTCACTGACGTGTCACTCTCCCTAGCCAAAAACAGGTGAGGTCTCTTCCTCCCTCCGCCCTCTTCTTTGAGTCGACTCAAAACTCCGACAGCTGGCTGCTCAACGACGTGTCGCTCTCCCTGCCCAAGAGCAGGTCTCGTCTCTTCCTCCCTCCGCCCTCCCCGCTCCTTTTGAGTCGACTCAAAAGTCACACGGGTCCGACAGCTGGCTGCTCACTGACGTGTCGCTCTCCCTTCCCAAAAACAGGTCTCTCCCTCCGCGCTCCCCGCTCCTTCCCCGCCCTCCGCGCTCCCCGCTCCTTCCCCGCCCTCCGCGCTCCCCGCTCCTTCCCCGCCCTCCGCGCTCCCCGCTCCTTCCCCGCCCTCCGTGCTCCCCGCTCCTTCCCCGCCCTCCGTGCTCCCCGCTCCTTCCCCGCCCTCCGCGCTCCCCGCTCCTTCCCCGCCCTCCGTGCTCCCCGCTCCTTCCCCGCCCTCCGTGCTCCCCGCTCCTTCCCCGCCCTCCGCGCTCCCCGCTCCTTCCCCGCCCTCCGTGCTCCCCGCTCCTTCCCCGCCCTCCGCGCTCCCCGCTCCTTCCCCGCCCTCCGTGCTCCCCGCTCCTTCCCCGCCCTCCGCGCTCCCCGCTCCTTCCCCTCCCTCTCCGCTCCTCCCCGCTCCTCCCCGCTCCTCCCCGCCCGCCCCGCCCTCCCCGCTCCTCCCCGCCCTCTCCGCCTTCCCCGCTCTCCCTCCCTCCCCCCATGCCATGTGCAGCAAGCCTTTCCGTTGCAGCAGCTGCTAGGGCCAAGAGGTTGCACGTCTCTCCCCTGCAGCAGCTGCTAGGGCTTCTCGCCTGCTTCAATCAATCCCTCGCTCTTCCCTGCATCTCCCCCTCTGCATCTCCCCCTCTGCATCTCCCCCTCTGCATCTCCCCCTCTCCCACTCGCCCATTCCACTCGCCCATGCCCCCCGCCCCTGCCAACCCCCCACGCCCCTGCGCAACAGCCTGGGGCTCATCTTCGGCCGCAGTGGGGGCGGCAAGACAACCCTCCTGCAGGTATGCCCGCTGCCGTGCTGCCACCGTGTCTCCTTCCTTCAAATCAAATCTCCACTGCAGCTCTTCACTCCTAATCAGGTGACTTTTGAGTCGACTCAAAAGTTACCTCTTCAATCCTAATCCCCGAACCTGCACCTGAAGCAGCCTGGAAAGTGTCAGTCAGGTAATTCAATGCGGATCTCAATCAGTACAGCTCAATCCATTCTCACCCTCCGCGCATGTCAACCCCACCCACATAACTGCGTTTGGCGACCCAACCTGCATAACTTTTCTGTCTGTCCTAATCCTTGTCCACACACTCATCTCCATCCACGCTCTCGTTCTGTTTTTGAGTCGTCTAAAAAACAGGCTTTTCTGAACCTGTCTGTCTGTCTGTCTGTCTGTCTGTCTGTCTGTCCGTCCTAATCCGTGTCCACACACACACTCATCTCCACCTACGCCCCCGTTCTTGTCCTTCCCCATCAGCTCCTATCAGGTCTCACCACAGCCACCCAAGGCACCATAGCCATGCCCGCTACCGCATCTCCGCCCTCCCTCTCCGCCTCCTCCCCGCCCGCCTCCTTCTCACCCAATCCGCCCGCCCTCACGCCTCTCTCCCGTGCGGAGCTCTCTGAGAGGGTCGGCATCGTCTTTCAGTTCCCAGAGCGGTGAGTCCCCATTTCCCCCACCTTGTGCGCTCCTGTCACCCACCTCTCTTCCTCCACCTTGTGCGCTCCTGTCACCCACCTCTCTTCCTCCACCTTGTGCGCTCCTGTCACCCACCTCTCTTCCTCCACCTTGTGTGTTCCTGTTGCCTCCTCCTCGCCCGCCTCCCTCTCACCCAATCCGCCTGCCCTCACGCCCAATCCGCCCGTGCCCCCGTCCCCCCCACCTTTACCTTCAGCTACTTCCTCACAGACAGTGTGCTGGCGGAGCTCACATTCGGCTGGCCCTCACGAGTGGAGGACATTCCTCTCAGACAGGCCCTTGCTGCCCGTGTACAGGCTGCGCTTATAGCGGTGAGGAGTGGTGCGGAGGGCTGGTGAGGGGTGGGATGTGGTGCAGTGCGGTGGGCTGGTACGCAGAGAGTGTCACGAGTGGGTGGAAGACATTTCCCTGCGGCAGGCTCTGGCGGCCCGCGTGCAGGCTGCGCTCATAGCGGTGAGGGGTAGAGTGGAGTGGTGGTGAGGGGTTAAGTGGGGTGGGCTGGTAAGCAGGTAGTGCACTGCAGTGTCACGAATGGGGTGGAGGACATTTTACTCCGGCAGGCGCTCGCTCGCTCCACTTTGCCTAAGCGTTTCTTCAGGTTTGCAGCGTTCTGCAGCGTTCTGCAGCGTTCTGCAGCGTTCTGCAGCGTTCTGCAGCGTTCTTCAGCGTTCTGCAGCGTTCTGCAGCGTTCTTCAGCGTTCTTCAGCGTTCTGCAGCGTTCTTCAGCGTTCTGCAGCGTTCTTCAGCGTTCTTCAGCGTTCTTCAGCGTTCTGCAGCGTTCTTCAGCGTTCTTCAGCGTTCTGCAGCGTTCTGCAGCGTTCTTCAGCGTTCTGCAGCGTTCTTCAGCGTTCTTCAGCGTTCTGCAGCGTTCTTCAGCGTTCTTCAGCGTTCTGCAGCGTTCTTCAGCGTTCTGCAGCGTTCTGCAGCGTTCTGCAGCGTTCTGCAGCGTTCTGCAGCGTTCTGCAGCGTTCTGCAGCGTTCTGCAGCGTTCTTCAGCGTTCTTCAGCGTTCCATTATGAGTTTCGATGCACTCCACTCCACTCCACTCCACTCCACACTCTGGCAGGCCGCAGGCGCTCGCTCGCTCACTCCCCTTAAGCGTCTCTTCAGGTTTGCAGCTATTCCATTATGAGTTTTGATGCACTCCACTCCACTCCACTCCACACTCTGGCAGGCCGCAGGCGCTCGCTCGCTCCACTTTGCCTAAGCGTTTCTTCAGGTTTGCAGCGTTCTGCAGCGTTCTGCAGCGTTCTGCAGCGTTCTGCAGCGTTCTGCAGCGTTCTTCAGCGTTCTTCAGCGTTCTGCAGCGTTCTTCAGCGTTCTGCAGCGTTCTTCAGCGTTCTGCAGCGTTCTTCAGCGTTCTTCAGCGTTCTGCAGCGTTCTTCAGCGTTCTTCAGCGTTCTGCAGCGTTCTGCAGCGTTCTTCAGCGTTCTGCAGCGTTCTTCAGCGTTCTGCAGCGTTCTTCAGCGTTCTTCAGCGTTCTGCAGCAGCGTTCTTCAGCGTTCTTCAGCGTTCTGCAGCGTTCTGCAGCGTTCTTCAGCGTTCTTCAGCGTTCTGCAGCGTTCTTCAGCGTTCTGCAGCGTTCTTCAGCGTTCTGCAGCGTTCTTCAGCGTTCTGCAGCGTTCTGCAGCGTTCTGCAGCGTTCTTCAGCGTTCTGCAGCGTTCTGCAGCGTTCTGCAGCGTTCTTCAGCGTTCTGCAGCGTTCTTCAGCGTTCTTCAGCGTTCTGCAGCGTTCTTCAGCGTTCTTCAGCGTTCTGCAGCGTTCTTCAGCGTTCTGCAGCGTTCTGCAGCGTTCTGCAGCGTTCTGCAGCGTTCTTCAGCGTTCTTCAGCGTTCCATTATGAGTTTCGATGCACTCCACTCCACTCCACTCCACTCCACACTCTGGCAGGCCGCAGGCGCTCGCTCGCTCACTCCCCTTAAGCGTCTCTTCAGGTTTGCAGCTATTCCATTATGAGTTTTGATGCACTCCACTCCACTCCACTCCACACTCTGGCAGGCCGCAGGCGCTCGCTCGCTGCCCGCGTGCAGGCGGCACCAACCCACATGCTTTCATCTCCTCCCACGTTCTGCCTCCTCCTCTCCCACGCTCACTGACCCGCCACACACAGGTGGGCCTCATGGGAGTGGCTCTCGACACCATCCCGCGTGCTCTCAGCTAGTCCCTCCCTCTGCATCCTCCTCTCCCTCACTCACCCTCCTCTCCACGTCCCTCAACCCCCCACTCCCCCTCCACTCCCCCCTTCCCAACACACAGGTGGGGCTAATGGGAGTGGCTCTCGACACCAATCCGCGTGCGCTCAGCGGGGGCAACCAGCGCCGCCTCGCCCTCGCCATTCAGCTCGTCAGTCCTCTCCTCTCCTCTCCTCTCCGTTCCTTCCCACACCCGAGTAATCAATGGTCAAGTCAGCCGCCTCGTGCTGCCCTCGTGCTAGCCAGTCTCGCCATCCTGCTCGTCACTGCTCTCCGCACCTCCTGAGTGACGACCGGGCAACACAAATGCCTTGTTTGAGTGCCGTGTCTCAGAGACACGGAACCCGCACAGCAGCAGCACGAGCTCAGTTCACGATGCCATGCTTACTTTTGAGTTTCTAAACAAGCCAGCTCAGTCCATGTCATTATGCCATGCTTCAGTCACCGACTGCTTCCTTTGCCCCTACCCTTGCCGCACAACGTTCCAAACCAACTGCCTGCACCTGTTTCTCAGGTTCGGATGCCGGAGCTGCTGTTGCTGGACGAACCTCTTGCTGGGCTTGGTACGTGTGATAATTGATGATTGATGGCCCTCAAGTGCCTGCCTGACTGCTTGAAAACCATGAAATTCCTCAATAGTGCGCTAGGTGAAGTGAGGGTGTTTTTGAGACGTCTCAAAAACACCCTCAAGTGCCCGCCTGACTGCTTTAAAACCATGAAATGCCTCAATAGTGCGCTAGCTGCTATGAGCCACGCGCTTGCTTCTTCAATTGAAACGAAATGGTCGGATCGAAACAGCTGAAGGCTTTGCGTACATGTCATTTGGCACCATTGTTTGTTATTCTTCTTCTTCCTCCCTCTCTTTTTCTGTCTCGCCTTTTTTTTTTTCCTGCTCCTCTCTGGCCTTTGATTCCCCCTCTCTCGCCCAGACTGGAGAGCAAGGGCGGACGTGGTGAGGCTGCTGGAGGCACTGAAGAGGGAGCGCTCCATCCTTGTTGTCAGCCACGACCTCAGGTGATTTTTCAGGGTCTTCATGAAATGAGTGGTTATTTCAGGTGCTGCTTGAGGGTTTCTTTGTGATTCTTTATGTGATTCACCATATCTCTCATGTGATTCTTCCGGCAGGAATACAGGCCATCCCTGTTGTCAGCTCGTGTTTCCAATCCGTTATTGTCACATTCGCTCTCCATCTCTCTGCAGGAAGCTGGCCCCCTTAGTGGATCGGTCGTGGCGGATGCAAATGGGGGGGAGGCTGAGGGAGGAGCCGCTACCAGCAGCCGTGTCAGATGATGAAGGGGACGTGAATTTTCCTTGGCGAGCGTGACGTGAACGCGGAATGGAAGGAGGGGAAGGAGCTGCTACGACGGCAATTTCCCTTGGCTGAGGGAGGAGCCACTACTAGCGGCCGTGTCAGATGATGAGGGGGACGTGAATTTCCCCTGGCGAGCATGAAATGAACAATGCAGGATCTATCAAGGAGGGGAAGGGATGGACCAAGGAGTGGGAGAGAGAGATCAAGGAGTAGTGTGTTTGTCTGGATAGAACAGCCAGTGACGAATCAACCTTATTTACAGTACCGGTACCTTCCCAGTGTTGGATGATGGGGTTGGTGTTGTTGACTAGCCTGGGTGGGTTGAATTGAAGGAAAGGATAAGAGAATTCAAGTCAAGTTCTCTTACATGCTACATCCTTATTAAGGGGTGCGCCGTGCCCCTTGTTCTGGAACAGTAAGATACCGTATTAGCTAATATCAAGAAGGAGCTTGTCTTGGCTTCAGCAGTAACTCAAGCTGAGATGAATTTACATTCTTTGTGCATTCAATCCCCCCAAAATATATAAAGAAAAGAGGGGTGTGTGGAATAGCGCTTTTGGCCAGTGATGGATGATAATGTGGAACAAATTGAGCTGTTCTTTTCGGGGACTTTCCGAGCTCCCGATGTTTTTCAGTAACGCGTATACATCCTCCTCTCGATACAAACAGAAGCCCAGGAAGGGAAGCTGGAGGCAGTAAGTCCGCAAGAGGATTATTCACTGTGTGCGCAAGGACATGATCAGGAAGACGCTGTAAGCACCGAATCTCCTACGCGTCCGCGTCTCGTCTCGCGCCTCGCGTCTCGCGTCTCGCGGCCCGCGTCGCGCGTTCCGTCTCCCGCCGCCGTACCTAGCATCTTTCGGATCAACTCCAATTTCACGGGTGGTGGTCGTTTCACTTTGCGTTCATTCGAACCGACCCAATTTGAACGTATTTAAACCCCGTTCTAAGAATTTTACCATGGACCAGTCGAAGCGCGGTCCAAGGGCGGGCCACGAAGAGGCCGTGGAGACGGCGGGCATTGCGGCGGGCATTGCCGCGGGTGCCGCGGAAAGAAACTCGGAGGGGGGCGAGAGGGCGGAGAGGGGTGCGGAGGCGGAGCAGGCGGAGGCGGGAGGGGGCGGCGCGGTGGACGAGCTGAGGGCGCGCGTGGGCCGTCGGATGGCGAAGAAGATCAAGAAGGTGGTGGCGGCGGGCAAGGGCGACGCGAAGCACTACTACGACGTGTACGGCGCGCAGGTGGGGGCGGGGAGGGAGGGGAAGAGGGCGGGAGAGGGGGGGGAATCGGGCAACAACAGTGCTCACGGGCATGGGCGCCGCGAAGCACTACTACGACGTGTACGGCGCGCAGGTGCGCGAGGGGGGGTTTGGGGGGGGGGGGTGGGGTTGTATTCAGGCAACAACAGTGCTCGCGGGCATGGGCGACGTGAAGCAAGGGAGATGTTGTGGCCCGCCGAGCGGAAAGACTGGGGGGGGGGAGATGTATTTGAGGGCCGTAGGTGTATAGGCGGGGCGAGGGTGAGCGTACTCTTCAGCAAGGGCGCAACCCAAGCACTACTACGAACGACCTGTACTGTATGGCAGGTATGGGTGCAGTTAGGCATATTCCTCAAACCGACCCCTTTCCCCCCTGAATCTCAACCACCGGCCGGCCCCTCCCGCTGGGTTCCACTCCGTCTGCCAAAGCGCACGCCAACCATCTCCTTTCCCTCGCCCATTTCCCCCCAATCACTCGCCGCCCCTTCTCCCGCTTCCCCGCGTACTCCCCCTCTTTCCTCTCCCACCCCCTCCTCCCCTTCCCCCTCAGGCGCGTGCGGAGCTGGAGCTGCGCCCGCCTGTGGGCAAGGGCGCAGAGCAGCGCGCCAAGCCGCTCAGTTTCACTGTCAGTGCCTCCGGGGTTGAGGGGTTTGGGGGTGAGGGGTGAGGGGTTGAGGGGTTTGGGGGTGAGGGGTTTGGGTTTCAGAGGCAAGAGATTTCGGGGATGAGATGAGAAGAGAGGCACATAGCTCATGAGTGAGATGCCCTCAGAATTCTCACTTGCATGCTGTCTCCAGACTCACTATTCCCCTGCCACCCTGCCTCGCCTGGTTTGGCAGGATGTGCAGGATTTGATTCTTTGGGTGTTCACAGGGGAGGTCAACCCGCAGTGGGCATTCATCAAGGTGGGCGGCAGCATGTGTGGGTACATGCATTTTCTGTTAAGGTTTATCTTCCATCCTTGTTCCGCTGTACTGTACTTCTGCCTAAGCATTCACATCTGGCCTTGCATTGCACACGCATGGCTGCACGCACGCACTCGCCTGCAGTTGCAGAATACTACCAACTGAAGCATGCATGCACGCATACCAATTTTGAGTCCTCACATTGAAATACGAGCCAAGGGCTTCTACTGAAGTGGGTTTTAAGGCCAAACCAACCTTAGTGATTTACATTTCCCTTTATCATCTCGTCTTTCCCCCCGTTCCCCCCTCCCTCCTCACCTGCCCTGCAGAACAAGCCGCTGGTATCAAGGGTGGTGGTGCTGCTGGTGCGTCTGGTGCCAGGAATCATTTCCTTCCCACCCCCTCCCCCTCCCCCCCCCACCTTTCCCCTTTTCCCCTTTTTCCCCTTTCCCCCCTTTCCCCCCTTTCGCCCCTTCGTCTTGGCAGAACAAGCCGCTGGTATCAAGGGTGGTGGTGCTGCTGGTGCCGGGAATTGACGCCCATACCTTCCACTCCCGCCCGGACCTCTTCCCGAACCTGCACCGCTGCTTTGGCGGCAAATCACTGCCGTTGAAGGCCGTGAGGTAACGAAGCATGTCTCCCCCCACCCATGCCCTCCCCTTGTGTCCTCCCCTCTGTTCCGTCCGTCCATCCCTTTGCTCGTGCTATCCGCTCGTTATCTTGTAATTCATCTGCCTGCCACTCTCTCCATCTCCCATCCCCCCCAATCCCCATCCTTCAATTCCCTCATCAGCCCAGTTCTCCATCACCCGTTCAGCTCAGCCCGTTCACCCCAGTAGCAGTGCCTTCCCATCCCATCTTCCTTTCCCCCCCCTCACGGCCCATCGCCCACCATGTACCCATCAGCCCATCGGCAACAGTGTCCCACACGAGGGCCATGCTCTCATGTCTCCATCTGCCTTACCCTCTTCATCCCTTCAACCCCACCCTCCCGCCCTCCCATCAGCCCATCAGCAACGGTATCAGACGCAATGAAGGCCATGTTCGCATCGCACGACCCGTCTTGCCATGCCATCCCTCACCTCACCATCCCCCCACCCCTCCCCCTCCCCCTCCCACCATCCACACCCCCATCAGCCCATCAGCAACGGTATCAGACACAATGAAGGCCATGTTTGCCCGACCCGTTGCTCTCAAGGTACTCTTTTTACCACAGGGTGATAGGTCATGGCAGGGGGACTGGTCATGGCAGGGGGGTTGGGCATGTACCACTCACATCAGAAGCATGTGTCGGCGTTTTTTTCGTTGTGCTGTGTACGAAAGAGCAAGGACAGAGCGCTTGTAATCTGACGTGAATCGATTCGGACCACATGGGGCCGCCCTCAACCTTCTCTTCTTGCCATCTGCCGCCCATTATTCAACACTTCGCCACCCGTTTGTTTGCCGCACATAATTGACCACTTTTCCGGCTATTTTTGTTTACCGGCCAGTATTCGCTTCCCTGCCCGCCACTGTTTGCCTCTCTGCCGCCCGCTTTTCACCACTTTGCCGCCCCCAGAAAAGCACCAGCTCGTCGTCTGCCAAACCAGCTGCTGCCACGTCAGCACATGCGGGCGGCAAGGCAGAAGCAGGTGTGGCAAACGGTGTGGGCTGTGAAAGCAAGGAGGGGACGAGTAGGGGTTCGCAGGGAGGTGAAGAGAAGCAGACGAGTGAGAAAGATAAGGGGGATGAGGATGAGGAGGAAAAGGAGGACGGGGAGGAGGAAGAGGAGGAGGGAGAGGTATTTGATTCTGAGAGTGAGGAGGAAGGAGGAGAAGGAAAGGGAGAAGGGGAGGTGGAGAGGGAGGAGGGCGACGAGAAAGGAGGTGGTAAAAAGAGGAAGGCAGAGGTGCTAGGCGATGGGGGAGAGGAAGAAGAAGAAGAAAGGGAGGGGAGAAGCAGAAAGACAATGAAGACAAGCAGCGAGGGAGAGAAGGGAGTGTGTGCTGCTGAAGGGCCCACCACACACACACCAGCTCCACCACTTCCGTCCTCCCCATCCGCGCCCTGCTCTCCCTCTTCCCCATCCTCCTCACTCCCCTTCAAGTCAAAGCCTCCCCTCCCTCCCGAGCACTACCTGCTGACGTGGCGCCAGCTGAAAGAAAACAATTTTCCGCTGCCCGTGGCGGCGGGCAACAAGGGGCGAGACGGGCAGGATGGGAAAGAGGCTGCCCGGAAAGCAGGCGGCAGCATCTCACTTGCTGATGGCTCGGCTGTTCCCCCTCCAGGTCAGATTGCAATTGTTCCAGGTTACGTCTCAATGAGCTCACGACAGGTCCCAGTAAACTTTTGAGTCGACTCAAAAGTCAACTCGAGCCCGGGTCAGGTCCCAGTAAATCCATGTCGGATTCTAATGATTCATATCACGTTCCAGGGCAGGTTCTTTAACTTTGAGCGAGCTCCATGTAATCTCTTAGCTGCCTCACATCGTCTCCTTTTGACGCGTCCACATGAGAATGGTGCAGAGGCACGAACAGGGTCAAGAAATATGTGAGGCAGGGCTTATGTGCGGCAGGGCTCAACCTGTGTGTGTGCTGACCTGTGCACTGCATGCATTCATGCAGGGTATGTGATGACTCAACCATGGGACGAGGGGAAGAGGAGGGGGGAGCAAGCAAAAGGGGGAGGCAAGGAGCAGCAGAGGGGGTACCATCGTTTGGTGGCTGTTGACTGTGAAATGGTGAGTGCCATGGAGGGAGGGAGGGATACAGGCAGAGGGTGGGGAAGGCAGGAGGTGGGGGTCAGAGGGGGGCCAGGCAGAAAGGGTTGGGTGCGTTGATGCATATGTGTTGCACATGTCTTGCATATGTGGTACATTCAATGTTTTCACCCTTTCCCATTTGCTCCTTTTTTTCTTCACTCCCCCCCATCTGTTTCCATTCTTTTCATCCTTCCGCATCTGCTCTTGTTTTTTTTTTTTTTCACCCTCCCCCATTTTCGTTTTTTTTTCCACCCTTCCTTTCTTCTCTTCCCTTCGGTCGGTCCCCGCCAGTGCAACACCCACAGGGGTCTGGAACTTACCCGCCTCACGCTGCTGGATGCCCACGGCAAGGTACGCCAAGGTGAGGATAGGTCGGAACAGGTGAGGGCAGGTTTGTTCAGGTAAGGGCAATGGTGCATCCATGAGGCGCCTCAAAGCTCACTCGCCTTTTGAGACGTCTCAAAAGTGCATCCATGAGGCGCCTCAAAGCTCACTCGCCTTTTGAGACGTCTCAAAAGTGCATCCATGAGGCGCCTCAAAGCTCACTCGCCTTTTGAGACGTCTCAAAAGTGCATCCATGAGGCGCCTCAAAGCTCACTCGCCTTTTGAGACGTCTCAAAAGTGCATCCATGAGGCGCCTCAAAGCTCACTCGCCTTTTGAGACGTCTCAAAAGTGCATCCATGAGGCGCCTCAAAGCTCACTCGCCTTTTGAGACGTCTCAAAAGTGCATCCATGAGGCGCCTCAAAGCTCACTCGCCCCACGCTGCTGGATGCCCACGGCAAGGTACGCCCAGGTGCAGACAGGTTTCCTGAGGTGAGGGGGTATGGGATGGGCACAGGTCTCTACTCCCTGACCCCTCCACTTTACACCCTCTCCTCTCCCCGTGCTCTCCATGCGCCCCCCTTGCCCTCCGTGCACCAGGTGCTGCTAGCATACGTATAAAGTTTCGACCTGGATCCAGCAGGTGACTCGACCTACTCCGTGCACCAGGTGCTGCTAGACGAGCTGGTAAAGCCTGAGAGTCCCATCAGCAACTACAACACGCAGTGAGACATGAGCAAGCAGGCTCACCAGCCCATCAACCAATGCGCCCCCTTCTTCATGCTGTGCCCTCTCTGCCCGTCCCTTGCCCTCTCTGCCCGTCCCTTGCCCTCTCTGCCCGTCCCTTGCCCTCTCTGCCCGTCCCTTGCCCTCTCTGCACGTCCCTTGCCCTCTCTGCCCGTCCCTTGCCATCTCTGCCCTCCCTCCAAACACACCAGGTGCTGCTAGACGAGCTGGTAAAGCCGGAAAGCCCCATCACCAACTACAACACGCAGTGAGTGCCTCAACCCCCCAACCCACCAACGCCACCAGCCCCACCAGCCCACAATTAGTGCGCCACTCCCCCATTATTGCAGACCCCACTCCATGCCACAGTGCATCGTTTGCTTTGTTTCTTGTCGACTTCTGATCTGACCACCAATGCGTCAGTTGCTTCTTTCGCCCCTGTCCCACCCCCCACCCCCACCCCCACCCCCACCCCCACCCCCACCCCCACCCCCACCCCCTCCCGCGCTCCCCCTCTTGCCCCCTTTTTTATGCATTGATGAGTTATACGTTTTTTCTTCTTTTCTTTTCTTTTCTTGATTTCTTTTGTGGTGTCATTCAATGGACAGGTTTGTTTTTTAACAGATTTTTAGAGAGAACCATAGAAACCTGTATGCACTGCTCCCTCCCTCCCTCCCTCCCTCCCTCCTTCGCTCCCTCCCTCCCTCCCTCCCTCCCTCCCTCCCTCCCTCCCTCCCTCCCTCCCTCCCTCCCTCCCTCCCTCCCTCCCTCCCTCCCTCCCTCCCTCCCTCCCTCCCTCCTTCGCTCCCTCCCTCCCTCCCTCCCTCCCTCCCTCCCTCCCTCCCTCCCTCCCTCCCTCCCTCCCTCCCTCCCTCCCTCCCTCCCTCCCTCCCTCCCTCCCTCCCTCCCTCCCTCCCTCCCTCCAGGTTTTCTGGCATAACGCCACAGATGCTGGCAGGAGTGACAACCACACTGCAACAGGCACAGGTGAGAGGGGTGGGCAATGGAGGGTGAGAGGGGTTGGTGAGTGGGGGAGTTGAGAGGAGAGAGAGGGGTGGGTGGGTGATAGGGGCGGGTGAGAGGGGTGAATGAGTGAAGTGGGCGAGTGAGAGGGGTGGGTGAGAGGGGTGGGTGAGAGGGGTACCTTTAACATCTACTCTCGTTCCAACCCTTCTGCGGCGCCTCAAAAGTCGCCGTCTTCAATGCACTGCTCACAATACCCCCTCTCTTCTCCGCATCGACCCCCTTCTGGTCCCTCCCCCTTCCCACTTCCATCCTCCCCTCTCCACCCTTTCCCACTCCCCCACTCCCCACTCTCCCTGTCCCCACTCCCCCTGTCCCCACTCCCCCTGTCCCCACTCCCCCTGTCCCCACTCCCCCCGTTGCCACTCCACCCTTTCCCACTCCCCCTTTCCTGCTCTCCCATCCCCCATCAGGAGCATTTTCTCGCCATAGTCAGCGCAGAGACCATCCTGGTCGGCCATTCTGCAAAGTGCGATCTGCATGCAACTTTTGTTTGACACGTCTCCATCAATAACCCCTCCAACCTCCCCATCCCTTCCCATCCCTTCCGCCCCCCCCCCCCCCCACCCACCCCCCCCCCCCGTCCCCCACTCCCTACCCTCCCCCATCAGGAGCATTTTCTCGCCATAGTGAGTGCAGAGACCATCCTGGTCGGCCATTCCACCGAGAGCGATCTGCACGCGATCCGGGCCGTCCATCTGCGCGTGATCGACACATCGCTGCTCTTCCCCCACCCCCGCGGGCCGCCCTTCAAGTGCGCTCTGCGTTTCCTAGCAGCGGATTACCTTGGGAGGACCATTCAGGCTGGGTGGTGGGCGGGGAGGGGCGGGGCGGAGGGGCGAGCAGGGAGGGGACGGAGAGGGGGGATGAGAGGGGGATGGTCGTTTCACAGAGGGAGGGGTGGTGCTGCTAGTGGTGGTGCTGACGGTACCGCTTCTGCTGCTGCTGCTGCTGCTGCTGCTGCTGCAGCAGCAGCGGCGGCAGCGGCGGTGGCAGGTGGTGTTGGTGATGGTGCTGCGGGTGGTTACCGCGGGAGTAACACGTGGTGCCGTAATGCTTCTGGCTCGCAAAAATCATTTGCAGCAGCACCGGCAACAGCAGCAGTACTGTCTACGGCGGCAGCAGTAGAGAGAACAGCAGCAGCAGCACCGGCAACATCAGCGGTACTGGCGACGGCAGCAGCAGCAGCAGCAGCAGCGGCTACAGCTGCAGGAGGAACAGGTGGTGAGGGAGAGGTGGCAGCAAACGGCGTGCGGCATGAGTCTGTTTGTGGGAGCACAGCAGGTGGAGCAGCAGCAGAAGCCACAGCACCAGCAGGAGTAGCAGCAGTAGGAGGAGGAGGAGCAGCGAGAGAGGGAGAAGCAGAGGAGCAGCAGGGCACAGTGGCATCGGACAGTGCAGGGCATGACAGTGTGGAGGATGCACGCGCTGCTCTTGACCTCGCGCTCCTCAAGATACAACATGGTAACGTGGTATTCGAATAACATGGTAACACGGTATCATTGTAACGCAGTAATGTGCTACGAAGGTAACATCGTAACACCATAACATCGTTGACTGTAACACGGTAAGGTCTCGTCATAACACAGTAACATGGTAATATGGTACACTCACGTTGGTGGGATTGCGAGGTTTAGATGTAGAGAGAATCAAAGGTTGTGCCTTCACCCTTCAGCTTTCAGCCATTTCACTGCTACAGTTTCACTTCCTACGTCCCACCGTCCCACCCACTCTCCCACCCACTCTACCTCCCTCCCTCCCTCCCTCCCGCCCTCCCGCCTTTCTCCCTCAGACCACCCCTCCAGCCCCTCTCAGGCACGCACTCCGGCCTTCCGCGGAGGGCGTGCAGGCTGCACGACACAGAGAACATTCTCACACGCCTCCCTCAAACCATCTTCTCCCTCTTTGTCCCCTCGCAGGCCCGCACTTCGGCCTGCCTCGGAGAGCCTCAAAGCTGCACCACATGGAGAACATTCTCACGCGCCTCTCCTCTTCCGGGCGGCACTGCACCGTCGTGCTGCAGTCGCAAGCTGCCAGGCCGGACCTCTTTCTGGGCGGCAACTCGAATTGCACGTCAGAAGTTCTGTGCCTCAAGCACGGGGACCTGGGGAAGGTTGTGAGCAGAGAGGTATGCAACAAAAGGCAGGATTATGTCACAACAGGGTGAGGTTGTAGCACGGGGACCTGGGCAAGGTTGCGAGCAGAGAGGTACGGAACAGGTTTACTTTGTAGTTGACTCAAAAAAAGAGATAGCCTCAAGCATGGGGACTTGGTTTGGGGAAGGTTGTGAGCAGAGAGGTATGCAACAAAAGGCTGGATTATGTCACAACAGGGTGAGGTTGTAGCTTCTCTTCTCTCCTCTCTCCCCACCTTGCATTCTGATCATCCCTCCGCTTTCCCCTTCTCTCACCCCTCTCCTCCTCTCTCCCCGCTCTCGCTCCCCTCTCTCCTCTATTTCTCCTCCTCTTTCTCCCCCCACTCCCATGGGCAGGCGTGCAAGCCATCGCTCAACCTCCTAGTCGCCACCTTCCCGTCCCTCATGGCCTCCCTCTCCGCCCGCTGCTCCTCCATCGCCTCCATGCCTCGACTCGCCGCTGCCCTTGCTTCCGAACCTGCCTCCGAACCTGCTTCCACACGTACCACCAGCCCTGCGTCCAAACCTACACCTGAGCTTGCTCCCAAACCTGCATCATCACCATCCGTTCTCGAGACCACAATGACACAGGCACAGGCACAGGCACAGGCACAGGCACAGGCACAGGCACAGGCACAGCAGCAGCAGCAGCAGCAGCAGCAGCAGCAGCAGCAGCAGCAGCAGCAATCGGCACCTGCTCATCCAGCCGACTGTGCAGTGGAGGAATCTTCCAGGAAGGTGGACGCACAGGTGGGGCAGGTGCACGAGTCTCTGCCGCCCAACACGCTGCTGCTCGTCCTGACGGGGTGCGGCGACACGCCAGCTGTCAGGCGGTGAGTGGTGTTTGAGCGGGAGACACACCAGCTGTCAAAGATGAGTGATGCTTCGAATGCAAGCAGCTGTGAAGGCAGCTGTGGGCTCCCTTAGTCTCTACGCATCTGCCTGCGTGTGTTGCCTGGATAGAATATACTGATTCCTCAAGCACTCTGGTAGATCTCGTGGATCTGTTGCTTGCTTCGACTCGTGAACCGCATTGCAGAGCGTCCTTCTCCTCTGGTCTCCCTTTCATTCCCACGGCAGCATGATGGATGGAGTGGCGGTGGAAGCGGCAGCAGTGGAGGAGCACGGGCATGGAGCCCTGGGATGAGCGCATAGATGCTCTCTTGATTTCTTGGATCTGTTGCTTCTTATGACTCTTGTACCGCTTTGCACCGCTTTGTTCTCCTTCCTGCAGCATGATGGAGTGGCGGTGGAAGCGGCAGCAGTGGAGGAGCACGGGCATGGAGCCCTGGGATGAGCGCATAGATGCTCTCTTGATTTCTTGGATCTGTTGCTTCTTATGACTCTTGTACCGCTTTGCACCGCTTTGTTCTCCTTCCTGCAGCATGATGGAGTGGCGGTGGAAGCGGCAGCAGTGGAGGAGCACGGGCATGGAGCCCTGGGATGAGCACCTCGATGCGCTCTTGAACCGCATGCAGGAGAGGGCGTCTGCTGCCCTGTGCTTGGCCACTGTGAAGCAATGAGCCTGACTTGGTATGTGGTGTGCACGGGGATAGGGCCCTGGGATGAGCGCATTGATGCTCACGTGAACCACATGCAGGAGCAACGTCTGTGCTGTGCTTTGCCGCTGTGAAGCAATGAGTCGGTCTTGCTACAGGGTGACTTGCTGCTGAGGCCTCAAGTGGAGGATTCCTAAAGTTTCCAGACTCGCCGTGGTTCGAAGCGGTTCCACTTGGCCTCTTGCCAAATGGTTTGTCACTCGCCGCCGCTGCAGTAGTGGCTTGGCACTCGCAGTTGTGACCGAGGGTCGAGCTGATGGCCCTGCATGCATTACCGCGTTGATGAGGCTCCAACTTCCACCCACCAACTAGGCAGGTGCTGTATGGGTGCAACACCCTAAGGAGGACGCATGATATCGTGAATGTAACGATAGAGGTCAATCATGGGTTGGGTGCTATTGGAGGTGCTACCATTGCAACGATCAAAATTTTAGTACCGTATGCACGCATTAAGCTGCTCGCACGTATTGTCACCACACGTCGTTAAAACAATTATGGCACTTCGGGTGGTGGCACGGTGATATTTATACGCTTACACCAGGAGAGACTAGACTTCTGTTAGGCGTGGCGTTGTCCAGCCCCGGAGATCGCCAATAATGAATCCAACATTTTAGATATATAATGTGTGTAGTAAAATTAAAGAGCTGGGCTGTGTTTCACTATACAGTTACAATTTTGTCAAGACGCATCCCCTCGACTTTCCAAGTACGACAAGCGGTGCGACTCTCAGCAAGTACAGTACCTTTGTCAGCCTGGCTTTTTTCGGTGAACTGTACTGTTCCCAAAATTCGCTTTTGCGGTTACTTGATTCTGACTGAACTGACAGCTGCTGCTGCAATACGGCGCCTACACTGGATTCCCATTTCATTCTCTTTTTTAAGAAATACAAATGCTCCTCACTCGCATTCCGACAGCTGGACGGATATCCGGCCTGAACTTCGTAATAGGGTTACCACTTCTTCCTAAGTATCTATTGAAGAAGAGCTAGCCCCTTTCATAACATTTTCAGATTTATTTTTTGTTTACCCTAGAACGTGTCTTGTGTAAGTTAATTCATTAAATTATTGTGATTATTGCAACAAAAACAATCCGTCTCATGTGAGTGGATAATATATCCAAATTCGATGTAAAAGGGTTTGCGCCATTCACACATTATCATCATTTGTAGCCCTTATCGTCTCTATGGTCTTCTGGAAACCATTTAAATTAATGATTACCAGGTTTGGCTTTCAGAATATTGAATGGGAGACATGAGTAGATTTTTTGCAGTCAAAGTAAACTGTGTGCCGTTACCCATGACCATCGAGAATTGCCCATGCGGTGTTCGGTTCGAATCATAGATTTATGCGTGCTTCAAGTGTACGTGCTCGACTAGCACTTTCCGTTACGCAAACTTGTTGCGGCCCCACAAACAAGAGGGAGCGTACGGGCAACCAAAGAAACCCCAAGTTCAGACCTCAGGTCACCCATCTACCCTGTAAATGTCGAGTTTTCCCATAAAATACTGCAGGACTCTGGAGCAGACCCGGAAAACAAACAGGGTCTGAAATTCTCATCAACTGGAGAGGGCCCCTTCTTAGGGAGATTCCATTTGCTTGCGCGCATGGAATGCCCCACGCACGTGTTCGTCCGAATGCGGCTCAATGAAATGCTTTACGTTGTACAACGGTCAATTCTCTATCTAGACTGGTGGGGTATGGTTTTGTGCAAAAACGAACGCTTGGGACACACCCTCACTTTTGGCGTGGATTTCAAAGCGGGGGCCGCGTTCTGTAGGCACGCCAGAGGAGGGGAGGTGGTAAATAGGAACCTTCCCCCACCTTCATTTTTTGGATCGAAAGGGCGGTCAGCCCAGAAAATGGTTCCGAGCCTCCCATTTACCCTGGAGGATATGAGGTCGTAGGAAGCTGCCCATTTCCCCTCCCCACCTTCCTGCGCTGGCAAATTTTGCCTCCTCCCCGCCCTACGAAAGCTGCTTTTTCGGGGTGGTGCGATGGAGGTGGAAGGGAGGCGCTGGGATAGGGAACACCACGCTGTTACCCTATAAAGCAAACAGCCCATGAAGTGTGCGTGCGAAATTGTTCTTGTCTTTTCGTCATTTACCTTCAGAACCTTCCACCCGAGAATCCGAAATTTCCCACTTTCGGTTGTAGCCGGTGGGGGGGTTTTGATATCGAAGGGGAAACTGCTTAGGAACCCTCGTCAATTACCTTCGCCCCCCCTCCTCCCTCCCTCGGCGTATGCCTACACAACGCAGCCTTTCTCTTGCCCAGTGCATTTACTGTGCCAATGAGACAAAACATTTCGAGTTTCGCGAAAGCCAATTGATTTCGGGTTTCGCGAAAGCCAATTGATTTCGCATACAGGAGGACCTTCCCGGCTGGCCTGAACTGTGTTTTCATAACAGAAACACGTGCTGTCAGGCAGGCGTGGGTGAAATAAAACAACGACACGACTAGTGCTTCAAACCACTTGTGCGCCTCGAACATTGATCAAGCAACCTTTGTTCTTGAAGAACAGTGACACTTAGAAACGTTTCATAGGTTTCAATTGATCAGTTGACAATTTTAACGTGACCCTGAACCCCCTTCCCCCGACCGCCCTCGTTTTCCCCCAGCTTGCATTTTTTTCTAACACCAAGACCTTACGAAAACGAGTTCTGAACGATCTTGAAATTGCTGGGGTTACACGCACCTGATTGGGTTTGATCTTTCGCTCAAACTCGTCTATCTGTGTATCCACCTTCGTATGGCACGTGGATAGGGTGTGGCCGTTTGCAAAACTGCCACGCTGGACCCGAAAATCTGCACTTTTGGGGGAACTTTTCTGAACGCCATCTTGGGTTCGGATATGAAAGATGGCATGCCCCTCCTCAACTGCACTGAGATTGCTAATTTGCGCCGAGAGTTATCCCCTGTAACCACCCCCACAACCCTCCTCACCACATCAAACCCAACCCCCTCCCCTCCCCTTCATCAGTCGACCACATCCAGCCAGCTATGCCTGGCACCCTGCTGCCACTCCACAACATGTCACTGGACCAAAAGCAACTTGCTTACTAAGCAGTCATTTGTCGAAGGGCGGCGCCACATTTGTCGAAGCAAACGTTTCCGATGAACGTGCTTACTAAGCAGTCATTTTGACTCTAACATCAGTCATTTTCGTGGCAGTAGTCTCAGCCGCAACGCTTTCATCTCCAGTTCTGATATAGAAACTTGCTCAGCAGTGGCGTTCAACACACAGTCTGGACCTGGCAGGCCGTCTAATGGAGTCTATTTCAGCCAGACTCAACACGACTCTTGTTCTGGAATCCTCTGCAGAGAAAACGGATCAGAGCTCGACGGATCAGCGAGCCCCAAGCATTGACAGCGTGGAGCATGATCATCCGCCGGAAACTGTCCGTGCAAGCGGCCAACTTCACCAAGAGCAACAGCAGCAGCAGCAGCAGCGGCAGCAGCAGCAGCAGCAGCAGCAGCAGCAGCAGCAGCAGCAGCAGCAGCAGCAGCAGCAGCAGCAGCAGCAGCAGCAGCAGCAGCAGCAGCAGCAGCAGCAGCAGCAGCAGCAGCAGCAGCAGCAGCAGCAGCAGCAGCAGCAGCAGCAGCAGCAGCAGCAGCAGCAGCAGCAGCAGCAGCTGCAGCAGCAGCAGCAGCAGCAGCAGCAGCAGCAGCAGCAGCAGCAGCAGCAGCAGCAGCAGCAGCAGCAGCAGCAGCAGCAGCAGCAGCAGCAGCAGCAGCAGCAGCAGCAGCAGCAGCAGCAGCAGCAGCAGCAGCAGCAGCAGCAGCAGCAGCAGCAGCAGCAGCAGCAGCAGCAGCAGCAGCAGCAGCAGCAGCAGCAGCAGCAGCAGCAGCAGCAGCAGCAGCAGCAGCAGCAGCAGCAGCAGCAGCAGCAGCAGCAGCAGCAGCAGCAGCAGCAGCAGCAGCAGCAGCAGCAGCAGCAGCAGCAGCAGCAGCAGCAGCAGCAGCAGCAGCAGCAGCAGCAGCAGCAGCAGCAGCAGCAGCAGCAGCAGCAGCAGCAGCAGCAGCAGCAGCAGCAGCAGCAGCAGCAGCAGCAGCAGCAGCAGCAGCAGCAGCAGCAGCAGCAGCAGCAGCAGCAGCAGCAGCAGCAGCAGCAGCAGCAGCAGCAGCAGCAGCAGCAGCAGCAGCAGCAGCAGCAGCAGCAGCAGCAGCAGCAGCAGCAGCAGCAGCAGCAGCAGCAGCAGCAGCAGCAGCAGCAGCAGCAGCAGCAGCAGCAGCAGCAGCAGCAGCAGCAGCAGCAGCAGCAGCAGCAGCAGCAGCAGCAGCAGCAGCAGCAGCAGCAGCAGCAGCAGCAGCTGCAGCAGCAGCAGCAGCAGCAGCAGCAGCAGCAGCAGCAGCAGCAGCAGCAGCAGCAGCAGCAGCAGCAGCAGCAGCAGCAGCAGCAGCAGCAGCAGCAGCAGCAGCAGCAGCAGCAGCAGCAACAGCAGCAGCAGCACATCATTCAACAACAACGACATCAGCACGACAATATGATCTGTCCGATGCCGCGGTGGCCCCAGCCTGCTACCCTCAGGGTTTCAGCTTCAAGATCAAGTTCAGAGACACATGATATTCAGAATCAGCTTGATGCTAATGCTGGGTTACCCTCAGCGATGGCCTTCAGTGAAATGGTGCAATACACGCCGAATGCGCCGCAGACGCAGTTTCAGACGCATCGCACAACTTCTAATCAGGTGCAACACTTGCCACCTGAAGAGTACAAATGGAGAAAGACATCACACAAGCGCATTGTAGGCCTACAGATGAAAAGGTAAGGTTGCAATCTTCTTGCCACCCTTTCCGAACAAAGTTTGAAGTCTCATGCAACACCCTGATGTCGCGCTATCGTTAAAAAGGCGACTCGCCTATTGTCCACCATGATACTTTCTTGCATACTCACTGGGTATGAAAAGAAAAGCTGCTTCAGAATAGAGATAGTCAGCGTGATAGTGTCAGATCTACCCTCTGAAACATTTTGTGGGCCTGTGACATTTTGTGGGCCTGTGACATTTTGTGGGCCTGTGACATTTTGTGGGCCTGTGACATTTTGTTCCAAAACCCTCCTTTTTGCGGTTTGCAAAGTCAGTTTCGGGAATTCTAGAATGGGCGATGGTGCTAAGATGCTGCTGCTATTATTTTCCACTGCTACTGCAGGCTATACTTTGTGTGCGCGTCCAAGCAAGCGACGGGCTGCACGGCAAAGAAGATCGAAGACCGCGTGGCCGGAGAGGCCCGGCATCGCCGCTCAAACACCCTCGCCGCGCCCAGACATCAAGGCGTAAGAACCGTCTCAAAGGCCGCATTCAGAGGCGGCGCCGGTGCTTCTGCTACAAGCGGATCGGATCCCGCTGCGGATGCTGCGCCGGGTAGCCCGGAAGGCAGCGAGGAAACTGACAGTGTGGAGATGCCAATGCCAAGGACTGAGATGCGTGTGGTAGTGAGGACGGTATACCACGGCTCGCATAACCACCCGCCGCCACTTCCCGATGCTTGTAGAACGAGTTTGGTTGGTGTTTCTTCCACCTGCCCTGCTGCTGTAACCTGGTACCCCGCTACCACCCTCGCTCCAGCTACACAGGGTCCTCCTAGCAGCGCTGCATCATGCCCCTCGGTTTCAGCTTGGCCGGCTCCGGAATCCCTTGCTCCCTCTACAACCTTAGCTCCTGCATCCTTTGCTCCCTCTACATCCCCTTCTGCATCCCTTTCTCCCACTACAGTCTGCGCTCTTGCATCCTTTGCGCTCACTACATCCTCTGCTCCTGCATTCTTCGCCCCCACTACAACCTTTGCTCCTGCATCCTTAGCTCCCACCACAACCCCTTCTGCATCCCTTTCGCCCACTACAGCCTGTGCTTCAGCATCATTTTCTCCCACCGCTCTCTCTGCTTGCGTACCCTTGCCTCCCACCACAGCCTCTGCTCCCGCTAATTTTTCCGCTCGCACTGCAGCCTGTATTCCTGCTTCAACCTGCGCTCCTGCTATTTTTTCCACTCCTGCTACTTTTTCCGCCCCTGCTACATTTTCCGCTCCTGCTACATTCTGCGCCGCAGCTTCCATTTCTGCTCCTGCTACACCCTGCATTCGCACACCTACCACAACTCCCCCCCCTACTACCACCTTCACTCCTGCATTGAGCCCTCCTCCTGCTACAGCTTGCTTGTCGGCGTTAACCAGATATCCATCCTCGGTTCCCAGCAAGGCAGCCTCTCCTTCATCGGATCCCCTTGGTCATTCCTTTGACGCTCCAG